>FR990042.1:5788251-6388251 GCA_905404095.1 Glaucopsyche alexis
AAAGTTAATTGCTAACGACAAACTATTACACAAAATGATTAGTGTAAGACCTACCAGCTAGTTTTTGCGGTGGGGGTCAAAAGTTGGAACAAAATTTACGCGTATATATACGAGTTTCATATAAAAAGTAAAGTATATGGTCCTAGGATCTCAGACTATATTTAATTTTTATATAAACCTATTTACTTGCAACTACGAATCCAGTAAATGTTTAAATTGTAAAGACTAAATCGATCGATCGCTTGTGAGTGGGAGCTTTAAATCAAAAGCACTAAGGAGTATTTATATAAACTTTAAAGCAAATCGCTCCCAAACAACTTTCTTTCCCTTTTTATTCCCGTTAGGGGACGAATTTAAATAAACTATGATACACGAATTCCATCAATTCTGTTACTTAATGTTTGTGCAAAATATGAAGTAGATTGGACCAAGGAATCACGTTGCCCCATACAAATTGTTTTCCCCCTTTTCACCCCCTTAGGAGTTGAATTTCGAAAAATCCCTTCTTATCGGATCCCTACGCATTACAAAGAGCAAGCCCTGCTCCTTTCAGGTCTCTACGATCAGCGGTTTAGGCTGTGCGTTGATCCGTCAGTCATTCAGGACAAAGGATTTTATATGTATAGATTATAACTAAGTACATAGTATATCTTTATATATCTTTCATACTATCCGGTCCAATATCGAATATCGGATCCGCTTTTTTACATACCGATATAGGATCGGATAATTTGAATACGCTTTTAAGTTACCCAATATATTTTGCCAGTTGAGGTAGACATCACGACGGTATCTTGTCGACACGAGGTCGTTGAAAAATACGTTCAGAACAGATCGATTTTCCAGATTTATGTTATCACTGTAAAAAAAGAATTGATTAATTATTAGAGTTGTATTAGGTACATGTTTTAAATACGATCTATCCGATCCCAGAAGTGGTTAGGCTTTAACTAGCTTTAACTTTAGTATTTTATACGTAAACAAGTGGACAATATCATCGACGCTAGGGCACTACATCTTGTAAGCCTTCAGTCTTGTAATCATATTCATTAATTTTGTTAAAGAAGCTTATTTACTGTAAAAGCTTTAACACCGTACAAATTTGGTACGGAGCAGACCACGAATTTGGCTGCCAACTTAGGAGTTTCTACCTAAAATTTGGGAAAATTTATCATCAAAACGATTATTAATTAATTGAAGTGAATAAGACTGTCAAAAACAACATTTTATTTAGGTTTTGTAAATCAAAATAATTACAGTATCCACTTAGCTTAGAGGAAAATAATATTTTTCAATTCGAACCAGTTGTTCCTGAGATTAGCGCGTTCAAACAAACAAACAAATAACTCTTCAGCTATATAATATTAAGTATAGATAGAAAAATAAATAAAAACAATTTAAAAAATTCGTCTGACGGGGGTTCGAACTCGCGACCAATCGGCCAACAACGCATAAAGTCTGACGCTAGTACCTAACTGCTGAGACATGGGTATTAGTATAATCGTGGTAGAGCCATGCTTACGTGGTAGAGCCATGCTTCGGCACGAATGGGCCGGCTCGACCGGAGAAATACCACGGGCTCACAGAAAACCGGCGTGAAACAGCGTTTGCGCTGTGTTTCGCCGAGTGAGTGAGTTTACCGGAGGCCCAATCCCCTACCCTATTCCCTTCCCTACCCTCCCCTATTACCCTATTCCCTCTTAAAAGGCCGGCAACGCACTTGCAGCTCTTCTGATGCTGCGAGTGTCCATGGGCGACGGAAGTTGCTTTCCATCAGGTGACCCTTTTTCTCGTTTGCCCCCATATTTCATAAAAAAAATTAAAAAAAATAGTAGTGCCAGACGAATAAGTAATATTTTTTATAAAAACTGTAACTCGACTTTCTTAAATATAGCCTATGTTACCATAATATTATCATAAAAACTATTGACACCGAATTTATTTAAATCGGATAAGTAATTTAGACGCTTCGATGGAACAAACATACGTACACATACATACATACCTAGTACCTACAGACATAAATAGACTGCCAAAATCCCTACCTCTCTGTCTTCACCGTAGTCGGGTAAAAATATTGTCATAACAACTTACAATTACAATTACTTACAAAAAAAGTTAAATCCCACAAAAACATTTACATGTTAATATAATGCCAAGACGATAGACACTATATATTACTAGCTGTCCCGACAAACGTTGTTCTGCCTTAACTATGAACTGAAATTTTTCATCGTTTAAACCTTTCCTGAACGATTATTTTAAGATCAAAATTAGCCAAACAAGCCGTTCTCGAGTTTAAGCGAGACTAACGAACAGCAATTCATTTTTATATATAATAGAAGAAGCAAGATAAGATGACTAACGCCGTCAAAAAGTTGTCAGATCTCATGTAAAACGAAGCTTCTGACTCTACACATCCTAATTACACAAGCATAACTTCACAAACTCTGCATCCTATCCTAGTAAAGATATGTGGCTTGATCGTTTCATTCCTAGAAGAATAGTACACAGAAAAACATTCAGTAGATTATTCACCTTACGCCCAAGTGAATGTATCGAAATTGACAGGCCACATATTTTGATTGATTGCTGCATAACAAGCCACGCGCACATTTGCGCGTTGGCTTGTTATGCAGCGCTACGAAGCACATCGCGCGATTATTACAGCATCTTCAAGCATCGTCGCCTCGCAGTGTAAACCGAT
Source organism: Glaucopsyche alexis (assembly GCA_905404095.1). Lineage (NCBI taxonomy): Eukaryota > Metazoa > Arthropoda > Insecta > Lepidoptera > Lycaenidae > Glaucopsyche > Glaucopsyche alexis. The sequence continues at coordinate 5,790,959 of FR990042.1, forward strand.
CCTTATTGACTGTAATTTTTCATTTTAAATGCATCTAATGAATCCGAGTTCTTGCTGTTCACTATGCGAGAAACTTTTAACTAGCAATTATGTAAAATATAATTTTACTCTTCATAACTTCTTTGGAAATCACTTCGACTATTTCCCTATAATTTTCCGAGCTTATATAAGCTGATTCGAAATTCTTAGAATTTTCTTGCTATTTATCATAATCAAATTAATTACTTATTTTCTGAAAATAATAACTAGGTCCCTGTAAGTATTTTATAACAAAAATTATTATGAATGAATTTATGGAATAGCTGCCTTCAGCAGAAGAAGATAGGTTTGGGAAAATCCATTATCTTACTTTCTAGGATTAGGATAGGACTATAATAATATGATCCGAAATGCGGCGGGCCCCAGAAAATTCAGAGAATTGAAAATAGAACTCTGCGCTAGTACAATAGAGTGGAAATCGTACATACAAGTGTCGAGTCAAATATCAATGTCACATATGACAGCTCGACACTTCAATTTCAACTCCATTGTATTAGGTCCTTACATTTGAAATTAGCGTTTTGTAAAGGAGTAACATAAGCTTTTTCACCTTCCCAATTTACTTCAAGCGGATTAAAACAGTTTTATCACTAACACCGCAGCCTGCAGCTAACTCGGACATGGTTTACAATGGATCCGCTTCCATAGTAGCTATTATTCATAAATTATTTATTATCAACTTTGGTCTCCGGCCATCCACGTGGCTTGTTCTGCAGGTCGAAATTTCCTGAACGAAAAGTTGGAACCAAAAACGCACTGTGTTTACTTTTACGACACCGCCGCCATACACATCATTAATCCTTCGAGCCGTTTCTGTAGCACTGGTGCCACGGTGGAACTCGTGCTCGAAAATAATACGATATTATAAGTTTTCCATTTTTTAAACAGAGTGACGCAAAGAAAAAAACAAAAAAGTAAAAAACAAATGAATTACTGTTTTCGAAACACAAATTCATGAGTAAATAGCGGTATAAATTTGAAATTAGAATTCCTAACCAAAGAAGATATATTATTTGAGATCAAAGTGGCCAGTACCTACGATAAAACGCCAATTTCATATGTAAGGACCTAATATATGAATTATTATGGGCTAATTTCGACCACAGGGCGACCTCTAGTAATAATCATTAATGTGTGACGAAATTTAGTATAATTATGTCCCCGTGTACACACGCTGTGAATTGTCTATGTGTGCATAAAAAACTAATTTAAGCGTTCTGAATTTTTTCTGTAAGATCTATAGAGCCTAGCCTTTTCCCGCGGCTCTGCCCGAGTAAATAAAGTATCGGGTTTCCCACGGGATAACTGTACTTTTTCGGGATAAATGTAGCCTATGTTCTAATCCGCAGCCTAAACTACTACCATACTAAATTTCATAATAATCCGTTCAGTAGTTTTAGCGTGAAAGAGTAACAAACATCCATCCATACATCCATCCATCCATCCTCACAAACCTTTACATTTATAATAGTAGTAGGAAGTGGTGTAGGGACTAGCGATATTGTTATTTTCTCTCATGCATCTCTATAAATTCATTATATTTAAAGAGAATATATTCTCTTTCATGCATCTCTATAATTATATAATAATGACGACATAATAAACCTCTTTTGTTTTTGCCTACTTGGTAACTGTTAGAGCGTTTTCACATTACACGATAACTATATTCGATATCGCTGCCGATAATTAAATGTGTGAGAAGCATATATATCGCACCTTCAAAATTGAAGTGGCTTAATCCAAAATTCTTGATTTTTGGTAAACGCCTAAAATGTAATTGGAGAATAGGCCATTTTTTGGTTTTTTGACTATATTAGTAAGTGTGAAGTTAGTTAGAAGTTACCATTTACATACATATAAATCGTACAAAAATATATGGGCCCCGCCTGCTACCAAACATAACGTCAATTATTTCACTTAGGCTTTCAGCTCATAGTGTAGTCTGTTTTCTCAATCTTGTTTCAATCTTTTTAGTGCGTTGCTTATGTATCTGTCTTTTTTTGCAATCGGGTTTTTTATTTTTTTAATTATTAATTTTATTTTAGATTTTTTAGTTTAACCAACACACGCTTGGTCTATTTAAAGCAAAAATACGACTACTCAATGTATCCAACATTGATTACAAATTTATTCGAATGATTCAACTACAATGGTTGTAATTATTCCTGATTAAATTAAAATACATAACATATGTATATTTTTGTATCTCCTTTTAATGTCCTTTATTTTGATACCCTACGATAGGTCTGGTTAAAAAAATTTTTTGAACGACTTACAATTTGTCGCCAAAATCCACCATTTTGTATTTTTTTTTTCTTTGAACTAACTATCTAAGGACACTTGGGTTATTAAGACAAATCTAACGATACCTTAATTATCGAAATCCATCCAGCGGTTTGGAAGATACGTGGGAATTAAGGAATTTACATACATACATACAAGATGAACATAAGAAAAACTATTACAGGAAGGCTTTATGAACGACATAGAACCCAAAACAATGATTTTTAGAATTTTTGTCTGTTTATCTGTTTGTCTGTTTGTACGCGCTAATCTCAGAATCTACTGAACAGATTTTGATCAAATTTGGTATGGTACCTAGGTAATACTGAAAATGTGTAGAAAATGAAAAACAGCTTAATGTAGAAAGATGCCAATACTTTTATTATTTTTCGAAGTAATCTCCGTTCCTCTCTACATATCGTCGCATTCGATGGAAGCACTGAGAAAAGCAGTGGGCCCATTCTTCCTTAGGGGTCTCTTCTATGGCATTTTCGTACATTTTCACCCAAAGTTTTCACCGCATCTCCAGGGCTCGTAAAGCGAATACCTCGAATTTTATCTTTAGTTCTTGGGAATAAGTTAAAGTCGCAAGGCACCAGGTCAGGACTGTATGGCGGATGACTCATTATCTCGATACCTGCCATAGTCAAATATTCATTTTGCGGAGTGCGCTGAAGCATTGTCGTGGTGAAGGAGGATCCTGCTTCGAGGGCGCTGCTGGCGAATTTTTTCCAAGACAATAGGCAAACAGCGATTGACATACCAGTCTGCAATAACTGTCCTTCCATCTTCTAGCACAACTGTCGCGAAATGACCTCTCCGACCAAATAATGAGGCAATCATCATTTTCCTTGACTTCTTCCTTTCTTTACCTTAGTTGGCCGATCCTCGAAAGGAAACACCCACTGAGCTGATTGTTTTTTGGTTTCGGATTTGTAGTAATATATCCAGCTTTCATTACCTGTGACGATGTCAAATACAGCATTTGAGTCACCGCCGTTGAACTTATCTAACATTTGGCGACACCAGTCCATGCGAAGGTATTTCTGGTCGTCGGTTAAAGTATGGGGAATCCATCTAATACAAAGCTTCCTGACGCCTAAATGTTCGTGTAATATTTTTTAAACTTGACTCATACCAATGCCTAGGCTTGCCCGTATCTGCTGATAGGTCACTCTCTTATCTTCCTCTATCATGCGTCGCACAGTACTGGCGTTGTCTTCAGTAGTCGCTGTTAAAGACCGTCCCTCACGCAGATCATCATTGAGATTGTTACGTCCACGCTTAAACTCTTTAAACCAATTGTAAATAGTGGCACGAGATGGGGCTTCATTAAGAAATGCTAATCGTAGCCTATCATAGCTTTGTTGTTGAGTAAACCCACAACGAAAGTCATAATAAATCATTGACCGAAAATTTTCTCGCGTTAGGTTCATTTTCACGTGTAAAAAGAGTTTAGATTTGCCGCCAATTCACAAAAACAAATGACAAATGAATACAATTAAAAAAAAGTTTTCATTAGCAATGCTTCTAACTGGCCAGTTCTAAACATTTTCAGTGTTACCCACGTAGTAGTTTAGACTCTCTATTACTGTATAGGTTACTTTTTATTGCGGGTTCCCGCGATATTTATTTTTGGGTTTTTTCAAAGTCAAGGGCTTAACCGATTTAAAAGCGGTTTTCACTAATGGATTTTGGTTTGCTCCACTTAAAATTTAATGTTTGTTTCATTTCGATCGGTTCATAAATATAAAAGTTATATCAGTCTGTAGCATATAACTTAATGTAAAATACTATAATATAATAACTGGTCAGTTGAATTGGCTGAAACTTTACGTAGGTACTCATTAATGTATAAATATGAATACCACGATGAATAAGTGAGAAGTTATAGTATGGTCATAGGGCTAACTCATGTTAAGCAAGGCCAGTCGTAGATTCAAATAGGATGGGTGACCACAATCCCAAATATTTTTAAGGACAAATCTATAAGCTTTATACCTACTAACGTTTTCCTATTTAACCGATTTTTGAAATCATTAAAATACGACGAGGATATCGTCCTCGTCGTAATTTACTTACGCTTAGGTACTTATAATAATAAAAACCGTGAATGTTTTGTGTATGGAAAGAAAATAGAACTCTGCGCTAATACAATATAGCTGAAAATCGAACACACAAGTGTCGAATCAAATATCAATGTCAATTGTCACGTAATATGACAGCCCGACACTCGACACAAATGGGTGTCTTCCGCGGAAAAAAGCGCTTGTTTGCTTATTTAACGCCAGTGGTCGCGTTTTGCTTACGTTTTTTTGTTAGCGCTATTTTCCGCGGAAAACAGACATTGATTTTCAGCTCTATTGTATTAGCACAGAGTTCTATTTTCAATTTTCTGAATTTTCCCCTACGTACCGGATTCCGGACAATATAATCCCAGCCTAAGGGCGTTTGTCCACCGTCACCGTCACGTCACCGAGAAAGACATGACGGCGCCGAAGCATGTATAGCGATACTTCGTCCGTTTGCCTTATGATGGGACTATAATAATTGTATGGAACAAGATTATTTTTGGCCGAGATAAGGCATGACGGGCGCGTGACGGGCATGCGATTGACACATTGTTATAGTAAATGTATGTATCGCTACGTTGGCGTCATCATGTGGTTCTCGGTGACGTCCGCGTCACCGAGAACCACATGATGACGGACGGTGACGGTGGACAACCGCTCTGAAGTCGTGTTAACTAGCGTGATGGATGCGGGCAAGCAGCGGACTTTGGGAAAATTAAAAATATCAAAACGCAATACGCACACTTTCGACTTTTCTCTAAAATTTATTATAATCTAGCTGTCCCGACACACGTTGTTCTGTCTTGAATATGAACTGACTATACCTACAATGCAACTTACGTCCTAGTCCTACACCTACACCTTCTCCTACAATAAACATAATACCAAGTTTTATGTCACGTCTTTCGGGAATGGGATAAAAAGTATCATATGTCCGTCTCCTGTTCCTTCGTTCCAAGCTACCTCCCCACCAATTTTCAGCCAAATCGGTTCAGCCATCCTTGAGTTATAAATAGTTTAACTAACACGACTTTCTTTTATATAGGTAATATAGAGATTTAAGCCCCCATCGACTCTGTATGTTCGCGAGAATCTCAAAAACTACTTACGGATTTTCATGCAGTTTACATTTACCGACCGAGTGGTTCGTTGAGAAGGCTTAGGTAGAAAACTTGTTAATGTTTGTGAAAATTGTTTGATTTATGACAATAATTGTTGTAAGTGTCGGAAAAAAAATCAAGCCATCTCTCAGGGATCTTTTGTCGAAAACTCTCGCGAAGTAAGCCGAGGTTGGCCGAATAAGGCACGCACTTCGTCGCCTTTTCATACTTCGGGTTACTTCGCGGAGCACTTCCTCGGCCTACTTCACGAGCAGTCTGGACGGGGCATTACCCGTTGCAGATAAATAACAAAACAATGTATGGTGAGATGAAATGAACACGAATAATGTGATATTTTCAGAAGCTATTTAGATGGATTCAATATTAATCCTTATCTAGAAGATTATGTTTCGGCGATATCTTAAAATTAAAGAGTACCTACTTACGTGTTAAAATTTATTATAAAATATATATTTTTACTCTGTGCTATTACTAAATTGCAGTAGGTACATTAATAGTACATTTGCTAAATTAGTTTTTGCCACAAATACTCTCCCACGCGGGCGAATCTGCGGTCAAAAGCTAGTGTTTTAATATGAAACATTTACCTGTCTTTGACATTATCGTCTCGAAATCGGATATCGGATTGGATAATAGGAAAATGCACTTATGTGTTATACGACGACATAAGTGTTTTCGGTTTCGGTCCGATAAGCGATATCGTAATCGTGTAATGTGAAAACGCTCTAATACCCTTTTCTCGGGAGCTTTAATCTCTTTGATATAATATTTTCCACGATAGAATATTGAAGTATTTCAAAGCCTGCCTCAAAGGTCCTCGCGACTCACGTAGTGTAATAAAGAAGAAAAAATCCAAGTACAAAATATTAATCCTAGAGAAATATATATGATACTGAAGTTTGTGATTATTTTTATTACTCCCTTTGTGATCGAGTATTATAAGTTAATATTTTATCGCACTTACTGCTTAATTATTATGATAAAGGTTTATTCAATATTTTTATTTTTGTTTTTTTACGTTTATCTTTAGATGATTCAACCTTAAAACGTCGGTGTCATAATCAGAGAAAACGTTTCTTATATTTGTATACCTCATTATATTATTCAATCTAGGATTTATAAAAACCTACTTACTAGAAAGGTAGTCCACTCAAAGGAGAATTCGTAGCTAATTTTCCCAAAGCTACTTCCAGTCTGTAATCATAATGTTCGCACTCCGGTAGACATTTAAGATTCGATATTATTTCTTCATCTATACCCTCGCCGTTTATGAGTGGCCCTGTATAAAAAAAGAAATCTTTTTATGAATAACACTTTGAATATATATCTATACTAGACGTTGTCCGCGACTTCGTGCGCACAAAAGTTGCACAAAAGTTAATTTCTGAGAAACCGTACATTTTTCCGCTAAAAAAAGTAGCATATGTCCTTCCCCGTGGTCTACTCTACATCTGTGCCAAATTTCATCAAAATTGGTCCAGTAGTTTCGGAGCCTGTTCAATGCAAACAAACAAACAAACATACAAACAAACTTTTCCTCTTTATTATTAGTATAGATATAGTATACATATATAGATTAGTATAATATTAGCATTAATTTCTTGTGACTTCGCACGCGTGATATAAGGTTTTAAACTTTCATCTCCTAATTTACCCACCTAGGGGCTGAATTTTAAAAAGCACTTTTAAAAAACAAAGTTTCAAATAGCCTAAAAGGTTTGGAATATGCTCTCAATCAGCTTTGCCTTTTATATATAGGTATAGAAGATAATTAGTTATCTAATATTTAGATATTCTGTGAATATTTCAAAATTTCAACCGTCTACCTGTTGCCGTTCTATTTTAAATTATGTATCGTACAAAAATTGACGTTTGTTGTCTCCACAACAAGAGTTGTCAGCTGTCTCCCTTATTATTATTTTTTATTTTTATTTATTAAATTTTAAATGGAATATGCAACTTAACATTCTGAGTACATTTCAAGCCTCTACACGGTAAACAGAGAACCTATGGCCACTCGTCGAGTAGTCTAATCGACAAGTTCAAAACCGTGAAAAGCAGAGATAAAGATCCTAAAAATATGAGCGACAGCTCACTGGATAATGGACTCGGAATCACCTCTAGAAAATGTTTTAAAGGATTTGGTGCAGGTAAAAAATTGCAATTGTAATTAACAAAATACGATGAAAAAAATGGTATTTAGTTTTTCGTTAATAACTAGAAAAATATTAATATTTAAGCAATTTTGAAAAAAGTTCGTTAAAGAGATATTTCCGATAAAAAGTCCCAGCTACCGGAACTTTATCTCCATTATATTTTATAACTTTAATTTGACATTGAAAATAGGGCTCCGCGCGGCCAAAAAGAAAAAAAATTTAGATATTTAATTTTGTATTTTTTAGATATCTATTTAATTTTGCAATAGTTATAAAAATGAACGTAACAGCCCTCGTTCTTCGAACGAATCTTTTATATGGATAATGAAACGTCGAAAAAATTGTGACGGGGTCGCAAGATTTTTTACTTAGCTTTAAAGGTTGAGAAATGATGCTCTACTTAATAATAACGGTAACATACACTTTTGGACCCTATTACCAAGTAATAAGATCGAAAAGTGGACCACCAGACAGTCAGCTACACCTTACATACGTAAGACACGCTCAATGCAGTCGATGTCATGGAAATTGCAGACACGATGACTACCTGAAAAAGTTTATTTAGATTAAATGCTGAGCCAAACACGCAGTGCGTTGCAAGAAATCAATTATTGTATTAAAAATGAGAAGTAAATAAACCGGTGAAGTGCGAGTCGGCTCGTGCACGTAGGGTTCCGTAGCATTATAACATTATTTATTTAATTAATTTATTTTTATTTATTTAATAAGAATAAATTTGTTCATAAGAACTGGTGAAGACGCTAAACTGTCTTGCGTTGGAAGTGCATTAAAAGCTACATAAAAACATCCTATTTTTTAATTACAATGCGAACGAGGAAATTTTTTGTCTATTTTATAGGTTAAACTTTAAACCCCGAAAGGCTGTACTACACTTGGGAAAATACAATAAAATTAACAGCCTAAAACAAAAAGTCGGTGCAAAATAATATAGTACATAATTATGTTCTTTATACTAATTTATTGCATCTGAATTCCGAGTTATGCGTAATAGACGCGCGAGGCCGCAGGCGGAGGTCCACGTTGTGTCGTTCAAGCCTTACGCCGTATCTGGCTTCAGTTAGCGATTTTCCCCGCAACCAGCCAGCCGAAGTGGCTGTGAGATAGAAATGGTGTCTTATCTTCGTTTATCGATTCAGAACGATTTTCAAACTTTTTTTTTTGTAAAATAAACAATATTTGCTTATTAAAGTACTAAAGAGCCGCAGCACCGCATTCAAAGAGCCGCCGGTTGCTGACCTTTGATCTACGCGGTTAGTGCTTTTTTTTCTCGCGTCTACCCCCATAGTGTGGGGTAAAATTCGTGATGGTAGTAGATGGTAGATGTAACGAATTTTAAAGGAAAAATATAACGACTTATATAATTTTGGAGTTATAGATACCTATCTTGTAAAATGCATATCGGTACGGAACCCTACGTGCGCGAGTTCGATTCGCATTTGGCCGGGTTTTTTTCCTTCTTTTGGCTGATGCACGAGTCTCCCCTGAAAAAGTACCTAGGTATCTACATAATATGAAAATCGAACACCTAAACAAGGTTAAATTGAATTTACAAGAAGATATTTCGTAACATTGTGAATTGAAAAGTAGAAATGAGTGAAAAGGAAGGATTCGAGGAAAAGTAAATGAAGCACCAACCTTTCACTGGAAAAAAGAACGGGATGCATTCGCAATATTTCTTGAGAATTTCGACTTTTTGCAACGCCATGCAGTTGTGAAACGAATATTGGTTGAAGTCACCTATTTTCACCTGTGAAAAATGAATTGTTATTATGTGTACAGGATGTATTTTTATCCAAATTAAATAATTAACCCAACCTAACCTGACGCAAACGCTCGGTTTCCTGATTTAGTTTCCTGATCAGGAATATAAATCCGGAATTCCGCGTTCCTAGCGCAAACCATTCGTTACAAATTACAATAACTATGACAATGCAATTTAAACTTTAGTAACCTACAATATTGACGACCTCAGTGGCTCAGTTGGTTGAGCATGTTGGTGCTCAAGCCGGGGGTTACGGGTTCAAATCCCGCCTAAGGAAATGGGTCATGGATGTGTATTAAATATGTGTATTTAAATATAATAAAAATCTTAAATATGTGTATATTATAAAAAGTATTAAATATATTTCCGTTGTCTGGTACCCGTAACACAAGTTCTTCGAGAACTTACCACGGGATCAGATTGACGTGGTGTGAAGCGTCCATAGATATTATTATTATTATATTACCGGGTAAAATTTTAAAATACGTCGCCATTTTAAGGGGTCGCGAGTGGTTGGGGGGAGGGGGGGAGGGATCGGATTCCCCCCTCACCATTTTCATCCGCCGGAAATACTTGATTTCCTTAGAAAAAATAAAAAACAGAATTTTTCAAAAATTGTTTATTCTACTTTATAAACAACATCGCCATTTTAAGGGGTTGCGAGTGGTTGGTGGGGGAGGGGGGAGGGGTCGGATTCCCCCCTCACCATTTTCACCCGCCGGAAATACTTGATTTCCATAGAAAAAATAAAAAACTGATTTTTTTCAAAAAATGTTTATTCCACTTTATAAACATGTTTTATAGCTTTTATTAATTCCACGAATGGACCTTTTCTATATTTCATGTTATTTCGCCGCCACAAATATTCAAAAATAACATTTGCAAAATTGTCTATGTTATTAAAATTGTCTTTTTTAAAACATCTTTTAACGGCCCTCCACTGGGACTCAATTCGTTGAGTATGAGTCCCATCTTCAGCTATGAATGGGTTGTCACAATCCGAGTGGTTGATTTTTCTGTGTATGTAGCCATGTTCTGATAAGCAATCATATGCTTTCCAAAAATCATTGTGGATGGTGGTGCCAATTTCCACATTCTTTAATATAAGTGGCACCAAAACCTCAGCAGAGCGAATATTGTCTGGACACAGTTCCAACCTCAAATCTTCAGATCCATCCTCAATCATACCTAGAACCCAATGGCCCTCAATAACAACTGGCTTCAATTATGAGTCGACGGAGCCCCGCTACGCGGGGCTCCTACTCCTGGGTGGTTTACAAAAAAATAACCACGATGGCTAAGGCGGTAGCTTCGCTGCGCTACGCTACCACCTTAGCCATCTAACCTAACCCAATGAAGTCGTATTGGGCCAACTCGGAGTAATACATTGCTATTAATTACCTAAGAATTATATACTGTTCTCATACATTTCCTATATCACATTATATATAAAATATAATTACCTCGATTATATTTTCTTTTTCCAAATTTCAATTCCATACATTTTGATCGGCGATTCTTTAAAGAAGCGATAAAGAAAAGATCTTGGCTCACCCCCCCTGTACTAAAGCATAAAGATTACGTTCCGTTTTGCATACTTAATTGCAATAATATTTAAGAATTTTTGAAAATTGTTTAAAAATATTTAGACGCAACTCCGGCAGCCAAATTTTCTTTGGGGGGTTTAAGACTAACTCCCTTAAGCCCCCTACACCACCAATACTCTCAAATTCAGGCGACTCGTTATAAAATCCAACCCATATTACCTATACCTACTTATTTACGGCACTACATTTATTGTCCAAGGTACTAAATTTCTTAAGATTGTTATTAAAATAAGTTCTGTTATTAATCTTACATCAGGCTATGACTTCGGACTTCCCATTGATGAAGAACTAGCCTTCGCTACCGGTGTACACTATCTTTTTATCTACTTCTTACCTCTTTTTAATATAATACGAGTACAAAATGTAAAATACTATACGAGTATTAATATAGTAATAATAGCAAAAATTGTTTTAATAACAATCTTAAGAAATTAAGTACCTCGGACAAAAAATGTCGTGGCTGTAAATAAGTACTAGGTATTCATGATTTTTAAGGTATGTAATAAGGTTACTACGGTTTAAATTGTACTATCATAGTTATTGTATCTTCCCCCCGATGGTTGCACGCCTTGTCATGGCGGTGGGGCTTAGTAACCGTGGACTGGACACCCACGGTGAAGCGAAGAGGCAACCAGGGCCGGCCTGTTTGCCGCCGGCTGGCCCGAGGAGGGCGCTCCCAGCGGGCTGGAGGTGTCCGCTGCGGACGCGCTTGGAGGTGGGACCGCAGAAGAAGAGGAATGCCGGTATTACGGTGCGCCGTACTCCCTATCTTCTGCGGCCGTGGAAGGATCGCAGGGGGAGAGGCGTGGTGGAGTTGTGCTACTTTCCCTACCCCCCTGCGAGCTGGCGGGGCTGTTCCGTGTGTTAACGGCATTGGTGGGGCCGCAGAGGAAGAGGCAAGTTGGTATTACGGTGCGCCGCTTGCCCTATCCTTTGCGGCCGAGGTGTGGTCGGTTTCAGAACCATATACCAGATCTGCCACCGGGTACCGGTTGTGAAGGCTGGTATCCGTGGCCTCCTAGTAGCAGACTCGGGGGGAGTCTGCTACAGTACTGGTGGAGGCCGAGGAGGCAGGCGCACCTTACCATCTGGTGCGCCTGGGGCTTTCGGGCCTAGGATGGAGCCGCTTGTGGGCGGCTGCCGCTGGCGGGGTCGCGGATGTGTTTATCGTTCCCGTGGCCCCGTCACAGGGCGGCGAGGAGGAAGGTGGGGGGTGGATTTTAGTGGGTATACCGTGGGTCTCATTAGCCTATACGGGAGTCCCACATCACCACTCGGGTGCCCCCTGCGCCTGGGTGGTATGCGTAATGCATTTTCCCCCCCGGAAACAAAAAAAAAAAGTTATAGTATCTTAATTAAACGTGAAGCCGGTGTGTATCGTGTTCTATGTATTGGTCGCTACTGGCGTACAATTGTACACTGTTTCAGTAAGAATAGGAAAAATATGCGTATGTACGAATTATTATCGTATTCAAAACGACAAATTGACCTCCGATAACGTTTAGGGAAAGATATTGTGATAAATTGCTCGTGCGTCAATGGATAATAGGTATACCTACAATTAACAAGATCTACTTAATCGCATTATTAAAAATATTATAATATTTATTGAGCACTAGCATTAATTGCCTGCGGCTTTGCCCGCGTGAAATTAGATTTTAAACTTTCATCCCCTATTTTACTCACCTAGGGTGATTAATTTTAGAAAACGCTGGAATAAAAAGTTTCATAGAAACTTTTATCACTTATTTTACCCCCTTGGGGGTTGAATTTAGAAAAATCCTACCTTAGTTGTTGCCTACATGATAAAAGAAATACGTGTGCAAAATTTCAAATTTCTAGCCTTAAGGGCCTTGCGTTGATACATCAGTCAATCAGCTTTGCCTTTTACATAGGTACACAATCAATATATTATAATATATAGATAACTAGCTTTTGCCCGCCGCTCAGCCCGCGTGAAATTGGGGTTTAATAAATTATATATTTATAATAATAACTTATATCTAGCCTAGCCTATATTCGTAATTCTGATGTACCACCGACAAAGTTCGCGCTCGACTATCTAAACATCTAAACATTCATATTTGCACTAAGACTCCTCAAAATATATGAACACAAAGGAACTAACCGCAACGACTGCAGACGAGGTTGAACTACGTATTTACATGTGAGTATGTTTACGAGCCCACTATTCAACGGCGCTGTTGAGCGATTTTCATCTTATGCCTGATCGAGCGGGAACTTGTTCGGTAGTACCTGTAGTAGTACCTAGAGTCTAGACCCACTCATAATATGGTGTGGGTGCTCGCGGAGGTGGCAGCATCGGTCGTCGTCGGTCACTTGAATTAATTTTTCTCGCGTGTACTTTTTAACCGACTTCAAAAGGTTATAACATATTCGACCCGAGGATTTTTTTGTATGTTCATTTTTTAGCGATTACTCCGCCGTTTGTGGACCGATTTTCAATATTCTAAATAAAATAAAAATGAATGTTTGTATGTATGTCCTTTAAAGAATCGTAAACTATGCATTTGATCATGACGATCTTTAGCAAAGTTGTTGTGCATGAGCCAAAGAAGGTTTCTGAGGTCTTAGATTTACAATTGGACCCGGTAGGTGGCACTGCTAAATAAAATATGCTGCGATAAAAAATAGCCTATGTGTTAGTCGAGAGACCTGATCTCTACCATAATAATATTTCCGCAAAATCCGTTAAGTAGTTATTACATGAGAGTAAACATTAATACATAGGTAGGTATATATACATACAAACTTTCGCGTTTAGGTACAATTTTAACGATTTCGAAAATATTTTGAATAGGAAAACGTTAGTATCTAGTTAGCATAAGGTGTGTGGACTTTGAACTTAATAAAAATATTTGGGATTGTGATGGTCACTCATCCTAGTTGGAACCACAAGCGGGTTGCCTTAACAACCACAATTCTTCGAGCTTTTCACTAATTCCTCTTAATTATACACTTTAATGTTAATACCTACCTAGGTAAAGTTTCAGCCAGTGCTAATGTTTGGTTATTATTATATATTGCTTTTATATTACCTATCTACAACACTTGTTTACAACACTTGTTTTCAATTAAAAAGTAGCCTATGTCCTTTTTCTGGCTCTAGAGTCTTGACTATCTGTGTACCAAATTTCATTTAAATCGGTTCAGTAGTTTTGGCGTGAAAGCGAGACAGACAGATAGACAGAGTTACTTTCGCATTTATAATATTAGTATAGATCTAAGCTCTGCTCTTTTTAAAATGCTTTCAACGTTTCGTAAAATAAAATTAATCCTCTTTTGTAAAATGTATTCTGTGAATGTGTATGAGAGAATAAAATATGAACATTTATAAAAAGCAAATGTGTATTGTGAAAGCAATCGTTACAAAATTACTTGTACAAGAATAAACCACTGAACGGGTAACATTATGAAGAGAAAAGTTTCGATTGTTTGTTTTTTTGTTAAAACTACTGGACCGATTTTGATGAAATTTAGTACAGATAGCTTTCGCCCGCGTGAAATATGTTCTTGAAGAAAAAACTTCTTCGGCAAATAACTCTACTCACTGCAATATATACTTATGTATACAATAGTGAATACAATGTTTTGTAGGGTTTCGTACCCAATTTGGATCATATCACGATGCTTAGGCCCACTTGCGCCAATCCGAGTTAAAGTTAATCTTGGGTTAAAATATCATGTTTTCTCTTTCACAAATACGAAGAATGAGAGAGATAACATGATTTTTAACCCAGGGTTAACCTTAACCCGGATTGGCGCAAGTGGGGCTTAGAGAATCAAACCAAATGGATGCTCTAAGCCTCGATGCGACGTGCGACAGTGCTTGATATCTTATATTAATATATCGCGTTTGGATAAAAATTTTACAATATCTTCTTAATATAAGATATTGATTTAAACTGTACCTATGGATAATTATAATTGCTGTATTGCTTAAAATAGCTTCGCAAATAAGCCATTATTTCTCGTTAAGAAGAAAGGATAAAAAATTGCCTTATAAGATAGATAAATACAGTCGCGGACTTTTTTGTAGAACTTTTAAAGGGAAACAATTCTGTCATACATCATTTTAGCAAAACTTTAACCGTTTCCGCAGCGAAAGCTCTCAAAAGGAAAAAAAACCCCCGCTCGTATTGAACTTAGCATGATGTTATATTATAGCCTATAGCCTTCCTCTGTAAGTAGACTATCCAACACAAAAAGAATATTTCAATTTGTACCAGTAGTTCCTGAGATTAGTGCGTTCAAACGAACAAACAAATAGACTCTTCATCTTTATAATATTAGTATAGATTTTATTTATAACCTCAAAATGTTAACTTTTCACGATGTATAAAGAGTTTTCACGAGACTAGCATAAGTGCTTCAAACAATCCACAATATCTTTGAAAATATTGATTTTTGATAAAGTATTCCTTTTGCAAACTATCTAAATGTTTAGAGTACTATTCATTTATGTAATAAAAAATATGGAAAATAACATATTAGGTAGGTACCTACATTATATTATTTCTCTCCGAAACATCAGACGAAAAATAAACGAAAAATTTTATACTGTTAAATTTAAATTCTGTAGACATGTTTGAATGTTTAACCAAAATAATACCAATATAATATAGATAATTAACATACGAAGATAGTGATAACCAAATTTATTCCAAATATGATTGCTCACCTTTCATTCAAAATAAAATTATATAATCATCAAGGTTTTGACTCAGCATGCGTACTTTTATAATATACTAGATGTTTCCCGTGACTTCGTGCGCGCATAGGTTAATTTCGCCGAAACCTTACATTTTCCTCGATAAAAAGAAGCCTATGTCCTTCCCCTAGATCTGTGCCTAATTTCATCAAAATCGGTCCAGTCGTTTCGGAGCCTATTCAATGCCAACAAAGTAAAAACTTTTCCTCTTTATTATATTAAAAAGAAAAAGATAGATATCTAAGAAGGACAAAGGATCATACACCGCCTGATAATACGCGATAATCCACAGAGCGTGAGTCCGTCCGCCATTATGCTTTTAAAATACATTTATGGGCCCAAGGATATGTTAGTAATATATATTCTTTGCCAAGGAGGCATCCGTAACTTGTAAAAAAGTCAATTAAAAATTAACAAACAAAAATAAGGAAATCAATTAGATTGTAGATCGTGATTACATTGTGATAATGATATGATAACAGTTGACGCAAAACAGCTGTGTATAGCTCGATAATAATAATATAATCTTCAAATCGAATCTTTGAATAGTGAATACCAACTTAGGCCGCTGCCTCGAAATTCGCGGTGGCCGGTGAGCAGCGTGGCGACGCGTGCAAAAGAATGAGATGGAATACATTACATTAGGCATGTATTTAAACTTGCGACAAAACAATTAAATTTTGGATGTGAAAATACCGAATATTGAATACTAAATAACCAAGTTGGCGAAAGAATGTAAGGAACAAAAAATTACTTATCTGGTGACTAAATAATACCACTGAATATTCCAAACTGGCAGACAGATATTATTTTAGCGAACAAATAACCATCTTGGCGACAATTTGTGTGTACACATTTAATTTAAGATTAGGCACATATATTTTCCCTGATATGGGTAACTCAAAAACCATACAAGTAACGAAAGCCATAAAGGGGCGTACAAAATTCCCAATTTTTAATATTTCTCGGTTTTAGGAGGGTGTAGATATTGTGTAGATTCATTTTAAAATTGAAAAATGGCGGATATTAATTTTTCGTAAAATTTATATAGGTGTCATTTACCAGGTTTTTGGGGGTGCTGGATGCGAAAATGACATTCACTTTAAAATTCCAATATGGCGGACATACTTAATTTTATAAAAATAATATGGGTGTCATCTTGTTGGTTTCTGGGGGTGCTGATTACAAAAAAGTTATCCATTTTAAATTTCCTTAGTAACCCCGCAACATCATATTTTCTTCATGATGGAAGAAAATTGATTGATGATCATGAGAAAAGAAAATTGAAAATCCTGAATTTTCCAAAATTTATATATAGCTTTATACATCGTTCATATCTCAAAGTAGAGCATTGCCATATTTTTTTTTCTATAATCGCTTCTATCTCAGAAACGGTGCATCCTACTTGAAAAATAATGAAAATTACCTCCCCCTTAATAACCCCGCAACCACCTGTTTCACGATGAAAGAAAAAAAATTGAAAATCTTGAATTTTCCAGAATTTCTATAGCTTTATACGCCGTTCGTGTCTCAAAGTAAAACATTGCCATATTTTTTTCTATAATCGCTTCTATCTCAGAAACGGTGCATCTTGCTGGAAAAATAATGAAAATTTCCACCCCTTAATAACCTGGAAATCACATATTTTCTTCATGAATGACAGAATAAGAAATTAGAAAATCCTGAATTTCGAAAAATTTATATACCTTACATAGCTGGTACCTCGAACTACATAATATATTGTAATAATAATCATCAATCATAATCAGCATCCCCAAGATCTTTTAAATTGGTACTCATGTTAATTTTACAAAGATTGAAAATTCTCCATTTTGGAAAATGAAGTTGGAAGACAATTTTGTAATCAGCACCCCCAGAAACCTGGAAAAGAACATCCATATTAATTTTAATTGAAAAAAAAAAATGTTCGCCATTTTGGAATACATATTTCAAAACTGATTTTATTTTCATATTATTTTGCACCCCTAAAAACCTTGAAAACGACACCCATGTCAAAGAAAAACATTCTCCAACAGTATCCAAAAATGGTAATTTCCGTAGCCAGCAAATTGAAATTTTAGTAGCCATTAATTTGTCAACCAAATCTGGTTTTATTGCTACTTACACGGTATAATAGTCACCAACTCGGATATTAAGTCACCAACTCATAAATTTCGGTGCTAATTTGGATTAAATTTCGCCACTTTTTATCTGCCGATTTTTGTATTTTTTGTCACCTCAGTGATTTCGCCAGTTAAGTAATTTAGTCGCCAACATATTAATTCGCTGCCAAATTCAGTAATACAGTATGCTCACGTGCAGTCGCCAACTTATTTTTTGTTCGCTCGATTAATTATATCCCATTACATTACACAGCGTATCCACAGATTACAGTACATACAGAATGTGTGTTCGATCACATTTGTACCCAGCGCACTGTGTCCAATGCCATGGAGAAATACCGACCCGCCCGCTCTTTTTAATTTTTACTCTTTACACTTACAAAATAAATCGCGTTGTTATGTTACGACAATTAGGTATTCCATAAAAATTAATTGAAAAAAAGTTGGGTAAAATATTCCGTTATTCTGTGGCAACATATTATGTGTGGATAACCATTCCAATTTAGAGTAGTTGTGACGGCCTCACTTTCAAGCGTGTTGACGGCTTCTGGATAATTTCTGTATTCTGTGAGCGTATCTTATTACGACCCATTTCTATTTTTAAATCTAAATATTATGTTTGAATTTGTTCAATCGCAGTCCTGAAACAAGCTCGTTAATACCGTCAGCTTTATTACTATTATTATTATTATTTTGTAACATAGGTATTTACCCTCTTTTTTCTATTCGATATATATTATCATATAATTATCGTTCGTAAGGAGGAAACTCCAGTCGTACGTCGAAGCTGACACACACTTTTTTGTTTGTATTAGACTTATAATATCACTTATAAGATCAGTAAAAACACGATCGAAATATTCGAAACTTTAACAAACATTAAGTACCCCAGAATTGTCAAGCAGGTGATGATCAATTCTAGTAAGAACATTCTCGATCATGTTAGCTTTCGAACAAAAATACAAGATAAAATTAGGTTCATCCGTTTGTACTTTGGGAGCTACGATGTCTCGGACAGACACATAGATAGACAGACACTTCAAACTAATAACGCCCCTTTTTGCGTTGTAGGTTAGCAAGAAGGTAAATTATTAAAAAATTACCTCATCGTTGTAATAGCACTGGCGTTGATTCGGTGAGAAGGACTTGATACCAGGTGTAGAGTAAGTTCGTTCAGGTGATAACGCTATAAGCACTTCAGTAGCTGGGTTGACGAGACGAACAGGCGTGTCCAGGTCTGGCCAGTTGTAGGCGTTGTCTATGAACACCTGTGAACAAACACGGTTTATACCTACTAGAACTTATAACATAGACTTATGTCATAGATTAAATAAAGAGGACCAGATAAACCGCTATATAGTTAGTTTTCAATTTTATTGCACTACACAAGCATAATGTGTGTCCACGATATAGTGGAAAAATTGCGGGCCGTCTGAATTTTCGAATTTGGATCGTTCTATGAAAGCTGTTTCTCTGTAGCAACGTAAGTAAATATGGCTCATTCCACCGTTTCGTCCGAATCGGTGTGATTTTGTGAATTTTATTTTATTTTGACGGTTTCGAAAATTGATACGTTAAATGGATTCGCATACCTTCTAGATGTAAATCGCTGCTAAAGGCGTTTATTAAAATACAAATGAGCAAATGAGTGAGTAAATACTGAACCATTAGATATAATATTAATTGAGTTTTACATTATTTTATTTAAAAACACGACCCTCATTAGTTTATATTCACAAAAAAAATTCTACCTTCCAAATCCTCTTAATATTCTCCCTCTAAAATTTGGAAGGGAATGTAATGAAGTGGAAAGGAATGAAATTTTGCAAGATTTTCTAGATTTATTTCAGAATAAATAGTGCAATAACCTTAATACGAATAATGTGATGAAACGTAACTATAAACTATCGTTATATAAAAAAAAAGAATGAATTCGATCATGGATTTACTTCACAATGCGATGGAATGTGATGAGTACTTACCTGTGACAAAAGCCATTTCTAAACATAAAACCGAAATTATTTTCCGCTGTGGATGCGCATGTTCTTCGGTGGTGAACTATTTCAGCAGGCAGAAAGACACAAGAGTAGTACGCATTAAGCTAAAGTAGAAATATAGATGGGAACATACAATAATTTAAGTTGCAAAGTTTGTGGAAGGTAATGACGTTTTTCGTTTGACAAAATTTAAATGTCGATTCTTTATATACTACGCACTCATTTAAACATAATATGCTATGAATTATTAATTGCTATTAAGTAATTTGATATATCAGTACAAAAAACCTGAACATTTATTGGAAGAAAGTACTCTAAAGTATCTGGAAAACACCTAGGTGATCATTTGGATAAGGAAAGGAATGACATTTTGACATGTTTTTGTTCCAAGATCTTTTTATTTAATGAACTGAGAGATCAAATGAAACATGCGTCTTTGAGATCAAATTAATCATGAACTTAATCAATTAAAACATTTTCACTGACTGTAATATTTATAAGGTTTTCTGGCCTGGAATGACGATCCGGACGAAACGGTGGAATGAGCCATATATTTTCAACTCTGTGCTTATGCCCTATGAGGGTGAGAGTAGAAGTAAAGAGAATTGAACTGATTAACATACAGTTCAAACAACAGAACGGAATGGTGTTAAAAAGCCTCTAGAAAAAGTAAAAAGCGTTTCCAAAATTCATCTGCTTGGCATGAAATGAGAACCTACTAAGGGCCCGTGTCGACGCTTCGGTTTCTACGCAGCGCGGCGCCAGTTATGTATGAAACTGGCTTCGAGTCCAACCCTGCGCTCAGCACACTGGCAAAGAATATATAACACTATGACACTGGTGAACCGCGAAATATATTATAACATACCAACGCTCCAAATGATGCCACATCGCTACTGTAGTAATCCGACGGGTCCGTACGTAGTAGCGCTGTGAGCGCAGTCTGGTAGCCACACGAAGCAACTCTTCTAGGCGCCGTCATACGTATCAAGCCGTTATTTCTAGAAAAAAAATAAAAAGAAGAAATACTCGAATTGTCATGCAGTTAGTGAGGTGATGACATATAAATTAATATTTAAAAAAATATAAAAACCGACTTCCAACATAAAGCAATGACATTCTTATAAATCACTTAAATTCTTATTTTCGTATAGTTCCCCTTAAAATTCTGCTTAACTATTTCTCTACTCAATTTTCTTATTTTTGAACTCGGTACCAGCCAGTTTGAATGGAAGTTCTTTAAAATATTGTTTGTATGTATTTGGACGTAGTTGTGTTAAAATTGATAATTTTTCGATTAAAGGGTATAGACAATTGTTTGGGCTGGTACCGACTTCAAAATTAAGAAAATTGAGTAGAGAAATAGTTAAGCAGAATTTTAAGGGGAACTATACGAAAATAAGAATTTAAGTGATTTATAAGAATGTCATTGCTTTATGTTGGAAGTCGGTTTTTATATTTTTTTAAATATTAATGTATTTTTTTCTTTTTAGTGGAAGATCTAGCTTTGCTTAGCGATTAAGTACGACGATAAAATATTTAAAAATAGGAAAGAAAGGATGAAAAAAGAATCACTAAAATATTTATCTGACCGGTATTCGAACCCGAGACCAAAAGAAAACAACGCACAATTTACTTATTTATAATCCAGCTGTCATTAATAGTGTCGAAATTATTGAATAAAGTATTGTTGTGCAACGAAAGAAAAACATAAAAACTTAAAAATGTGCGATTTATCAGTGATAAGACCTAGCTTTAGAAGAAAACGTCTGACATTGCAGATATTTTGCATACATCTTTGCAACAGTTCTTTAAACAATTCCAAAATTTACAAACGTGTAGGTATCGTTAAAGAGTTCCATTAAGTGCTTTTGGAACCAGGATTATACCTTGACATAATGTCGCTTTTTGGTACCATATAATGCTTAAAATAACTAAAAGTTAAGTTGTCGGCGGAAATGATGTAACAGTTGACACACAATATATGATATTGATGATGATGACGGGACTAGCAAATGTACAAAGAAATCGAATAAAATACTAAGAGAAACTTATTTCATCAAATTATTATGATTACCTATGTATGGTGTAATGATGGTGGTGGTGATGATGATTGTTTAATAGTAACAATATGCTTGCAGTTCCTAAAACAATGCCGAAATTTAGAAACGTGTGTCTATAAATACTGAGGAGTTCTGTTCAGTCCTTTTGGATCCATGGTATACCTTGGCACAACATTTCACTTTTTGGTAGCTGTGAATGTTCAAAAAAATTATATCGATGTAAAATACTATGAGAAATGCCTGTATCAAAATATCATGATGTATGGTGGTGATGATGATGATTATTTAATTGCAACATATACTTGCAGTTTTTTAAACAATGCTGAAATTTCCAAACGCGTGTCTTTAAAGACTGAGGAGTTCTGTTCAGTCCTTTGGGATCCAGGGAACACCTTGATACAAAATTTCACTTTTTCGTGAGAAATGCCTGTATCAAAATATCATGATGTATGGTGGTGATGATGATGATTATTTAATTGCAACATATGATTGCAGTTTTTTAAACAATGCTGAAATTTCCAAACGCGGGTCTTTAAAGACTGAGGAGTTCTGTTCAGTCCTTTGGGATCCAGGGAACACCTTGATACAAAATTTCACTTTTTCGTAACTTTTAATGTTCAAAGAAATCGATACCGGTGTAAAAGACAATTAGAAATACCTATATTAACATACAATGTATGGTGTGATGATGGTGGTGGTGGTGGTGGTGGTGGTGGTGGTGGTGATGATTATTTAAAAGTGACATATGCTTGCAGTTTTATAAATAATCCTGAAATTTCCAAACGTGTATCTTTAAAGACTGAGGAGTACCGTTCAATGCTTTTGGATCCAGGGTATACCTTAGCACAACATTTCACTTTTTGGTAGCATATGCTCAAGTTATGTAAAAAAAAGTCAAAATCACTATAGGTGTCCCTATAAATTTTGAGGTCTTCTCTCGATTCCTCATGGATCCCATCACCAGGTCTACCATTTGGTGACAATGGGACCAATCCGGGAGTCAACCCTTCGAAATAAAAAAATAATTTCGAAAATCGGTCCACAAACGGCGGAGTAATCGCGTAACATACATACAAAAAAAAAACATACACACGAATTGAGAACCTCCTCCTGTGTTTTGAAAGTCGGTTGATAAAATAAAATTAGCTTGTAATATGTCCTTCCCCGTCATGGTGTACTTTATATTATCTATGCCAAATTCATCAACATCGGTCCAACTGGGTCCAGTAGTTTCAGAGTAGTTATGTTTCAGAGCCTATTCAATGCAAACAAACCAACAAACAAATCTATCCAGTTTTGGAACGAAGTTCCTTATCGCGCGTTGTGAAAGGGGGCTAGACGGAAAAAATTGTTACGAAAAGTTGTCACGACACTTTTTTAATTACAAAAGATTTTTTTTTTTTTTTTTTAATTAAATATTTACGCGTATACATTTATTATATTGATGTATGTATGTATGTATGTATGTATGGATAATATCGGTTCGGATATTGTATTATTATTTATTTTATATATACATGTACAATTGTCTGTCTGTATGTCTTTTTTTTTGCTATAGTAAGCTATTGTAAGCTGTGCGGCGTCGTATGTTTCTCTGTCTGTCTCTCTCTCTCTCTCTCTCTCTCTTATAGAAAGCAAGCCAGATATTTTCATCCGGAACTTTATTCCATCCGGGTGTCCCTTGACACCTCTCAAGTTTTTTCAATATTAGTATAGAGTTATAGACTATAGACTTATAGAGTATAAATTTGATACTACGATACAATTCAATAGAGAACATGCATTTGTTTTTAATCAGCAAAAGAAGTAGGTATCTTTTCCTAAAGAAAACATAAATATGGAGCGAAAAATGCAAAAGTATATCTAGTAATAATTGGTTGCTAATAAAAGTTACAGGACTAAAAAACGACAATATTATTTTTTGGTATAATTTAAAAACGAAAATTAACGTTTAAATTACCCTTTAAATTAATTAGCTGTGCCAATTAATTACATTTTGTGTCCATACATTTTAAACTGCGGTTGTGACCAGTGATGTCATTTGTTATGCATTTTTCGTTTAGTCTAAGAAAATTAGTTTTAGAATCGTCGATCTGACCGAATAATTCATGTAGTTTTGAAAGTTGCTACAGTTATTCCTAAAGGTGTCCAGATGAATATACTAAAAGCCCCCGAGGGAGGGACACGAGCCGGCGGTGGGGGAGGGGGGGAAAGGTCTCTTTTTCAAGGTTTTTGCTTGTGACTCGAAAATTATTTATAATATCTCTTTAGTGACTTCTACATTAATTATCTACATCAAATTTCCTATAAATTACGTCTTAAAATGTTTACTGTACGATCAATACTTTAGGAGATAAAGAGTATTAAAGGTGATAAAAATAAGAAGCTAACTCGTTTTACAAAATTTAATTCTAAAAAATTAAACAATTTTTTTTGCACGAGTATGCCGACTTATCAATCAAATTGTGTTTCACCTTCGTCATCTTTATCATTAACATCGATGGGGGCTCCATTAGTACAAGCTCCTAGGTAGCCGTTACAGATCATAAGACTACACTTAATGCCCGCTTTTCGGCAACTGCATTTTCCAGAACAACCACTTTTACATCGGCAAAAAATTGAATTTAACAACGCGTCAGGAACAGGAGGATCCAAGGTCGTGATTGGTTCTATGTTTCCATCGACTCCTCGCTTCCAACCCCATATTTCAGGAGGCAGTTGGTTCCCAAGCCACTCCTGTGCTTGATGTAATACTCTATAAGCGTGATATTTCGCTGACCCTTTGGTACGGAGGAGGGAAGAAAGATCCGGTTTGAGCTTAGTACAAGATTTCAGAAAAACTGTGAATCGATGTCTGTTAATCTCAGACTGAGTACAGGGCGCTCGGTATACTTCAAGAAATTTTGTGGTTTTATTCTCTTTCTGCATAGTTTCAGTGGGTGTGATACAACCTCAGCTATTTACAGGAAGGGCAAAACATCAATTATCAAGATTTTTGATCAAAAGCCATTACTAGAGGAAATAGCAACTGTATTTTATGGCCCAACATCAACTCCGGATGCTATAGCAGAAGCCGGGGAAAAAATGTTTCTTGAAGTATACCGAGCGCCCTGTACTCAGTCTGAGATTAACAGACATCGATTCACAGTTTTTCTGAAATCTTGTACCAAGCCCAAACCGGATCTTTCTTCCCTCCCCCCTACCAAAAGTCAGCGAAATATCACGCTTACAGAGTATTCCATCAAGCACAGGAGTGGCTTGGGAACCAACTGCCTCCTGAAATATGGGGTTGGAAGCGAGGAGTCGATGGAAACTTAGAACCAATCACGACCTTGGATCCTCCTGCTCCTGACGCGTTGTTAAATTCAATTTTTTGACGATGTAAAAGTGGTTGTTCTGGAAAATGCAGTTGCCGAAAAGCGGGCATTAAGTGTAGTCTGATCTGTAACGGCTGCCTAGGAGCTTGTACTAATGGAGCCCCCATCGATGTTAATAATAAAGATGACGAAGATGAAACACAATTTGTTTGATAAGTCGGCATACTCGTGCAAAAAAATATTTTTAAATTTTTAGAATTAAAATTTATAAAACAATTTAGCTTCTTATTTTTATCACCTTTAATACTCTGTATCTTCTAAACTATTGGTCGTACAGTAAAAATGATAAGGCTTAATTTATAGGAAATTTAATGTAGATAATTAATGTAGAAGTTACTAAAGAGATATTATAAATAATTTTCGAGTCACAAGCAAAAACCTTGAAAACGAGACCTTACCCCCTCCGCCACCGCCGGCTCGTGTCCCTCCCTCGGGGGCTTTTAGTATATTCATCTGGACACCTTTAGGAATAACTGTAGCAACTTTCAAAACAACATGAATTATTCGGTCTGAAGTCCTTAATTTTCCCAGACGGGCGTTTTGAATGTTCTCCAACGATATCACTTTTGTGACAATTGTATTTCGTCAACGCTTGATCGTAGTTATCCATTGTGGGGCCAATATTTCCCAGCTTATTATGTACTTTTCGTAAAGTCAATAAGAAAAACTATGCATATTAAATACTATCTTTTGCGCGCAACTTCGCCCGCGTGTATTTGTGACAGAAAACTTATTTAGCAAATGTAAATAAAATAAATAAATAAAAAATATTCAACACTCACATTCACATTATACTTACGACATTATCATAAAGTACATAATACATCGGTATTAAAGATAAACAATCACTAATATACAAAAATAAACGGACGTTTGCCTAACCATATAGAAAAGAAAACAGATTAGGTATACGATATATATATTAACAAACAATAAACAATAGCTAAATAAATAATAACAATAAATAAGAAAACAGCTAAATTAAACAAAAATTAGTGACGAGATTATTTAAATCTACAAAAGTACCTCCAAAGTAGATGGTTAGGTACTTAGGTATAAGGCAGTGCAATGCGAACAGCAGTTGAATGGTACTCCACTCAGAACGTCAATTCTCGTATTTAAAGTAACAATTTAAACAGTCAATTTTACTTTGTTTAAATTGAAAGTGTAGCGTCATGTTACCGTGAACGGATTTTATGATGTTTCGACCAATCAGAGCGCGTTTCACGTTGGCTTAACGTTCATAAAAACACCTATTGGGAGTATTTATACTCCCAATAGGTGTTTTTATGAACGTTAAGCGTACCGGGACTTTATTGTAATTGTATTAATGCTGGCTTTATTTAGCAGAATTGCCCCTCAGGTGTGCGATCGCGGCATAGCACATAACTATACCGCAACCCCTGGTATTCTGTGGATCCTCGCTGTTGTCAGGCGAACGACAGAATATACACAATAGCAGCAGCGTACAAAAAACAATATATTATATACCTACAAAGTACATACATGCAAATCAAAGATAGAATTAACATAATAATAATAATAATATCTATGGACGCTTCACACCACGTCAATGTGGTCCCGTGGTAAGTTCTCGAAGAACTTGCGTTACGGGTACCAGACAACGGAAATATATTTAATACTTTTATGCTATACACATATTTAAGATTTTTATTATATTATACACATATTTAATACACATCCATGACCCAGGAACACAGAAAAACTTTTTTGTTCCTTCGGCGGGATTCGAACCAGCGACCCCCGTCTTGAGAACCAACACGCTCAACCACTGAGCCACAGAGGTCGTGAATATGATAAAAATATATTATGAGGTCGTCATAATGTAACGTAATTCCGATAAAATACATAATATTATTATCTGTAAAGAGTAATAAAAATAAATAAATAGACATATTATATAAGGGGACATTCACATATTAGGTCAGAGAAAAGTCGAAAGTGTGCGTATTGCGTATTGAAATTTTAATTTTTTCAGAAGGCCGCTGCTTGCCCGGATCCGTCAGGATGTTAACACGACTTCAGAGCGGTTGTCCACCGCCACCATCCGTGTCATCGAGGACCACATGATGACGCCGAAGTAGCGATACATACATTTACTATAGCAGTGTGTCCACCGCACGCCCGTCACGTGCCCGTCATGCCTTATCTCGGCCAGAAATATTTCATTCCGGACAATATAGTCACTCATCATCAGACATAAACCCCCTTATTAACAAAAATATTTATCCAGTAGATAAGCAATACAATGTTTTGTCCTTGTCTTATGCGTTGGAAATGTGGCTTGACGGACAAGGACAAAACATTGTACTGTTTATCTACTGGATAAATATTTTTATTAGTTAGGGGCTTATGTTTTAAATACTTGATACGATAAATTATCTTATTTTGATTAAAAATAATAATTGTTGATATTTATGATCATCATTATGTGACTTAAATAATAGGCTATCGCTGACTCTTTTGCAGGCACTATGAAACTGTAAAACTTATCTCTAGAACTCAATAATTAATATATAAGTGAAATTATCGGTGTGTGATGATGAAATACGGTAAGACATAGTCGCTTTCTAATTTTCGTTCGGGATAGTTTCTGTAGTGAGCTCTCAAAACATTATCGTGATAATGTCGTCGTAATTCTTAAACTCGTATGTGTTCTTAAATGTATGTATTGAACTAACTAAAATTGAGTAATTGATAGTAAAAGTTATGTTTCTATTAATTTGTTATTGTGTGTTAAAAGACTGAATAAATGTTTACTTTGAACTACACATCTGCCATTGTGTCATTGAATCCCTCGACTAAAACGGTTACCGGGTCTATAGTTCGAGACCCGGGCCCTATAACTCGTGCGTTCGATTTTCAGCTCTATTGCATAAGCGCAGAGTTCCATTTACAATACTCTGAATTTTCCCATCCTTTCGGATTCCGGACATTATAATCCCAGCCTAATACCAGTACTACCTGAATAACTCCGCAATAACGTACATATTGTCATTATTAACAGCAAAGTAGTTGAAGGTGCAGCACAAGGCGATCGACGTCATGACGTGTTGGAACAGCTGCTCACAGCGGTATATCGTCGTCTTCCACATACACCTCTCCACTATATCGTTGCAGGACGCCGCCGGAGAAAGCTGGAAAGAAATTAAGCAAATAGAAAGAAAGAAAATTTTATTTGAACTTGTGTGTTTGTGAACTTGTGAAATTTGTGAACTTCTTTATTAAATTTATTTCTTTATAAAAACATAAAAAAAGCTTGAGAGGTGTCAAGGGACACCCGGATGGAATGAAGCTCTATGAGAGAGAGATAAGATACAGACAGAGAAACACGCGCAGCCGTACGGATTACAACGAGCTAGATGAGTGTAATTATTTTATAATGTATAAAAATCAAAAATAAAATCTAAAAAATATTAGTGAAAGAATTTTTTCGATATCTCAAAAACTGAATTTTTTATTAATTTTTAAAGTTGGATGTTTTTAAAATCAGCGCGAGCTTGACCGCTCAACGCGTGACGTCATTTCGCCGGCTCTGACCGCCGCGGTAAGGAACTCGTGCAGTAATTTTGAAGATTTATTGAAATTTTTGGAATTATGGTGATAAAATAACATATAGATATAATTGTATAACACCTTTATGTATAATACAACGGTTAGCACTCCAGAAAAATACTTTTTTCAGGTGCCCAACGACAAAATCTGAGAAAATTAGTTGTGTAAAGTGTTGAAAAAAGTGTTATAGCTACAAAAATCAGTAGACATTTATTGCGAAGAATATTTTAATGTGAGTACTGAGTAGGTACCTAAATAAATACGAAACATCTACCTACATTTTTTTTGCATTACTAAATGTTTAGTTTATAGAATATGCTCAGAATGAATTCAGTATTTTAGTGACAATGTATTTTAAACAATGGGTTTTACATAGAGAAATAAAACACGAGTCACGCAGATATGTTAGGTACCTACTTAAAAAATATATTTAATCTATTTAATGAAACTTAAAAGATGAAATAAGACAATACAAAAAACTCCCTACCTACTTTTTCCCCTCGCTTATAACTATGTTTATGGTGTAGTCACTTGTTTGAGATCTCGACAAAAAACTTTATGAACAAAATGTCATAGATTGACTATTATATTTTAGTATTTTTTAACCAACATCCAAAAAAAGGAGGCGGATATTAATTTCTCACCTTTTGAACTTTCCCTGAACTGATACAATTATTTTAAGATCAAAATCAGCGAAATCGGTCTAGCCGTTCTCGAGTTTTAGGGGCCATCCATAAATTACGTCAGACGAATTTCATGATTTTTGACCCACTCCCCCGTCCTTGTCACATTTGTGAGACCCCATCCCTCCCTAGCGTGACGTCACATTTTACAATTTTACATCTAGAAATAATTACTCAATTAAAACAGCAGTTCCGAAATTTGTTTAATTTGAATTGGTGGGACAGATGACCGACACGACTGTCGAGAGATTAGGCACAGGTCCAACTTTTATATGCTCATCTGACGCATGGATCGTCTTTCGATCGATCCCGTGGCCCGCCAAGGGTGGTATGGAGTAGAGTACCGCCGAGTTTTTATTGAGTAGGGGCTGCGCCCATTCATCATCTTTTCGGGTGCAGCAGAGTCTCACATACTCACGGGTAGGACCGCTATCCCCTAGTGGGATGCTGAAACGCATTTTCTCGGCGAAAAAAAATAACTTATGTAATAAAAAAACAACATTATGATCTCTTAAACATCACTG
Source organism: Glaucopsyche alexis (assembly GCA_905404095.1). Classification (NCBI taxonomy): domain Eukaryota; kingdom Metazoa; phylum Arthropoda; class Insecta; order Lepidoptera; family Lycaenidae; genus Glaucopsyche; species Glaucopsyche alexis. Next base: position 5,821,095 of record FR990042.1, read on the forward strand.
GGGCTGGGGGGTCTCGACACTGGGGCAATAGCTATCATAATATCATATAGCTATTACCTATGATTACTATATTAACAATTAGATTAAAATAGATTTTGAAATGTGACGTCACGAAAATTAGGACCCCTCCTACCCTTGTCACACAATGTCACACTTCGTCGACCCCCTCCCTCCCCCCTAACGTGTGACGTTATTTATGGATGGCCCCTAATTTGAAATTGGCCCTTTTAGACTTTAGTCACTAAAGTGGAAACCTGATGATGGAATCCATGAGGAATCGAGGGAACTCCTCAAAATGTATAGGTACATCTTTAAGAATTTGGCCAATGTGAAGTAAATTAAGCATATCATACCAAAAAGTAAAATTTTGTGCCAAGGGTATACCCTAGATCCAAAAGCATTGAACAGAACTCAGTCTTTAAAGACACACGTTTGGAAATCGCGTAATAGGTTTTTCAAGTTACTTCAAAAGTTACTATCCGATTTCGCTTAAAATAATTTTCCTAAAGAGTTTTTAGCATGATCTATTAGCATAGAAGCTTACAACTTTCTATCTCTTATAATTTAGAAATTCTAAGGGAGGGGGGACCAACTAACAAACCACTGGAGGCTGATTACTCGAAAATAGTCGACTTTGTAAAAAAGTAATGTTAAAAGAAACCTTACCTTAATTCTAAAAGACCTATTCAACGATACCCCACAAATGGAGTAGAATGAAAAAATATTTCATCCCCCCTTCAGAGCTACCCCTAAAATATAAAATTATTATTATTTTATTATGCCAAACCTAAGATCTACACACAATCTATAACTGTACCAAATTTCATCCATATCATAATCCATATCCATATTCATAATTACGGAAGTATAACAGACGGACGGACGGAGCGAGCGAAACTATAAGCGTTCCTTGTGTGCCCTAAGTGGAGCCCTAAAAATGGAAAACATTATAATTTTGAAACAAAAAATGAAAACAGACTTCCAAAGTAAAAACGCACAAAAAAGTATGAAAAAAATCTTATTTTCTAAATAATTCCTTTTTTAAATTCGGCAAAAATTTTAATTATTTCTCTCATAGACGTATACTATCTCCAGTTAAATGGTCCCATTTTTGAGATTTTTGGGGCCATTTTGACATTTGAAGTACGGTGAAAACAAGATGGCTAACATTTGAAGTATTGTGAAAACCAAGATGGCGTAACTTTTACTTGCTAAAGATTTGTTCTATCAAAATAATGTACTTCATAACCCATTTTGAGTTTGAAATTTTTGATTTCTCTACTCGATTTTCATAATTTTGAAGTTGGTTGCCAACTTAAATGTGAGTTCTATAAAATATTGTTTTATCAGGATATCCGCTCGGGCGTCGCGCGGCACATAAATACAAATAAAAACCACCAGGATGGGCGTCGGCCGGCACATTTGCCCATTTTTATTGCTATATTTTCTGTTTATTCTCATTTGTAAATATCTGGATTTTTATCTGTGATTGAAATTTATTTACTTAGTACAGGGATAAAACAAAGCTGTTATAGTTTTTTGTCTTTGCTGTTGTACTCAATAATAAAATAAATAATTGTTTGTCTCAGAGTAAAGAAATTTGACACCAATTTCACTCCACTCCACTAATCATTGATGTTTGGTTAATTTTGTGCACAAATCACGAATTTTTTTATATATATCGTTATTTGAACACGTATTTATTTAATTAAATAAAAACTTTCGTATGCGTGTGATATAAATTTTCGCCATAATTTAGCTTCAAAAACCAACATTAAAAAATTCATTTCCAGTGAAATCATGTTTGATATTTTGCATTATGTAGTTTATATTTCTTTTAATTTATTTTTTCATTGTGTAGAACGATTCTTCTAATTTCTAAAAATGTATAATGTGCCAAGGTTTTACTAACAATTCAATAATAAAAATCGAAAAAACAAGCGCGGGTGCCTTCTGGCGTATAATACGCACGTAACGCTCAAGGGGGGTCATGGATTTTTTTTTTACATTGGCCTGTTTTGTTATTAAATAATATGAACAATATATCCACAGAATGTAATTAACGCAAAATCAAATTAAAAATGTTTTTTGTTGAGTTTAAAAACTAAGAATTGGGAAAAAAAAAACAATTCTTTTGTGTTCACATCATGATTGCTTTTATTCGTTAAGTTTTTTTTTAATTCCAGTTACATCATCATATAAGGAATTTATTCTATTTTCTAAATATATATAACATGCAATAGTTTTAAAATCAATTGATTAATATAATCTTGAAAAACCGGAACCGGAGAAACCGCGCGAACGCCTTCAGTGCCGGACGCCGGACCCGCTGACACCACCCGCTTTTAAAATTTTAACAGTCCGACGCCCGAGAGGATATTGTTTGGGCTGGCACAGACATCAAAATTAAGAAGATTGAGTAGGGAAATAGTTAAAATTTTAGCCGAATTTAAAAGGAGAATTATTTTTAGAAAATAAAATTTATTTCATACTCTTTTGTGCGTTTTTACTTTGAAAGTTGGTATTAATTTTTTGTTTAAATTTAACAATTTTCCCTATTAAGTCATATTTATTATAATAATATATAAAAATGAATCGAAATGAACGAAGGTAAGTTTACAGAGCGCGTGTCAAAAACATACTGTATGCACATTGCATAGTTAGCTAGCTACGCACGGCGATGTGACGTCACAGCCATTACTCGACGGGCGCAATCAGTTTTCGCGCGTTCCCATATTGATTTGCTTATAAAAAACTCAATTTTCGTGATATCAACACAATTTTTTCACAGTTAGTCTTATTATTGCTTAAATTTTTTGTTAGGGCTGAAAAAGGGAAATAAATTTTGATTTACATCTTCCTCACTATAGCAAAAAGTAAACGGGGAAAATTATTCATATTGGACAGATTTTAATGATTTTTTTTTTGTGTTTGTTCAAGTGGATTCGAGAATGGTTTAGATTTGCAATTGGACCCGGTAGGTAGCGCTGCTATCAATACGTCAAGAAATTTAATTCTAAGGCGGTACGAAGTTCGCCGGGACAGCTAGTATGTATACTAGGGTATGGAACCGGGAAATCCCGGTCCCGAAATTTCCGGGAATTCCCGAAATTTTGAATCGCTCTGAGAACCGGGAATCAAAAATTGAGAACCGGGAATTTCGGTACTTTCGGTACCGAACAAATTGTATTAAAATTTACAAGTAAGTATTTAAGTAAACTATCATCAGTAATTGTAAATATTAGCTAAAAAATAATTTTTAATCATTTCCGAAAGCGAATTAAAGACAAAAATGATAAATATTACACGATAAAAGGATAGAATGAGTAGTTCATATTAGATAATAGATTCTGTACCTACATAAAAGTTAACTGTGAGCGGTACGTGAAAATAATAACCATAATATTATGCCGTATTTAATATTAATATGTAGGTATGAATAGTATGATAGCACCACACATCGACCGACATAGTAGCCAATACTGGTGCCAATGGTATTCACGATTAAATAGAACATCTTGGGACTTGGCCTACAAGGTCTGTGTGGCGCTTGTTTTATTTTTTGATAAATATATACGTATATATTTGTATACCTACTAATATGCATATTGGTTTCTTTTGGGGTTGGTGAGCAGTTTAGATGGATATTACCTATTATTCTTTAAATATTCTTTATTGTCCTTATAAAAATAGTTATGCATTATAATATTAATTACAAATATTAATTTCAAATTGGAGCATGTGTAGCATTCACTGAACACCCCCTTTGAACTTCTGACACTCGAGTAAATAATATTTATTTATTTTAACCCCTCCCCACCTTTCACGCAAATCTTCAGATTAATATATACTTAATATCAGATACTTATTTGCGCATGAAGAACACTAATTATAATCTGTCGCGTTCAGCATATCCATGTCATGGTCTTTTTTACAACTTTGTAACCATGCAGAACGATGACTGCTAAAAGCTGACACACTATTCCTATACTGTGTCAGCTTTTGTCAGTGTGTGTCTGGTAATTTAGTCTTTTAATAATCTAATCTGCCACTTCTAATAGGTTACCTAGACGTTCGAGCATGTACACTAATAGGATTCTGGGCACCCCAACTATTTGATGTTTTGCAAAAATCAAATAACTTGAAATAACATATTTAAAAAGCATCAATAAATGCTAATAAAATAAATTGACCTACGGCTCTTTACTATCGCCAGTAATATTGTCATTAATATGGCGGTGACATGTTGGCTGTTGTAACGAGTTGCCATTAAAACCTTATTTAATTTGTAATTGTACTATAAAATGTTATTCTTAATTTTTGAATTACTTTTTAGACAGTAATTATACTTGTATTTCATGCCTTAACACCAGTCCCGAAATTCCCGAATTTCCCGGGAAATCCCGGTTCCGAAATTGCCCAGTCCCGAAATTCCCGGTTCTCAAAATCAGACCGGTTCTTCCATTCCCTAATGTATACCTATATGTAGCAAATATGTGCATATTATGTAGAACGTGATAATTACAATCACGATATCTCAGGAACAGTAATACTTAGAGAAAAAATCATTAGGACTATTTTTGTAGAGAATTTTGAGATCTACACTTTTAGTCTGCAGTATTTTTTAATAAAACTTACCGTTTTCGAAAAAAAAAACAAAATCCTGAACCAAATTGTTGACCTTTGACCCCGCATAAATTTATTAGCTCCCATAGGATTCATGGGGACTTTTAAATTTTTACATAGATTTCCACCAAAATTTGGCTCTGTCGGAATTTTTGTTATTTGACCACTATTTTTATGTCTTAATTGACCGGAGTATAGCTAATCATCGTGCATCGTCTCGATATGAACTGACCCTTACTTATTCGGTATGTCTTAGTTTATTAAGTACGTACCTATTAAAATATACTTAACTAGATAAACTAGAACGCGCAAATAAGAAACTGCGTACATTTTTCTGCGATAAAAAGTAGACTATATGCTTCCCCTTGGTCTACTCGATATTTGTACCAGATTTTAAATAAAAATCGGTCGAGAAGTTTCGGAGCCTACCAATACAAACAAACAATCAAATCTTTCCTTATTATAATATTAGTAGCGTACCTTCTGAAACATGCCCTCCATCGTAATATCATTCATATTCAAAACGTCCTGTAGTTTGTATAAGTCCTGTTTCTGAGTATTATCAGCAAATATTAAAGAATGGAGAAGGGGTGCGATTCGTAGAGTCTCGAAGACGAAATCTGCAGTGACGTTATCTGGCAGAGTCCTGGAATACAATTCAATTTTTATGGAAGAAGACGAATCACCTGATGGAAAGCGATGGGAATTGCGACTATTTTAATCACCCGTAAAACTAACATATAGCAATACAGGTTTTTCTTTTCAATAGGCATGTTGCCGAAAAAATTTTTTTTCGTCTATTCGATGTTAGACAACATGTAAATAAACAATCCAGAACCATTTTTGTATATCTGAAAAAATAACGTAGATACAAACCATTGAAATTTACAATATGAAAGAGAGCGATATATCGGCCTGTGACGTCACAGCCTGCTACCGCCATACATTTGTCATTACAAAATGTATGGCGGTAGCAGGTTGTGACGTCACGAATCGTTTTGCGAGAAAGAGATGGACAATATTTTTTATTTGATTATATTTTTAATCCCGTCACTGTAAATACCTATTTCTTTCAGATTTATGTATCTTTCATCAACAATTTTAAAATTTAATTTGTAAAACTGTGATATTCCACACTAGGCAACATCCCTATTGCAGGTCTCTGTTTGAATTATTTAATCTTATACTTTAAACAAGTCGCTATTGTATATTTAACCGACTTCCAAAAAAGGAGGCAGTTATACGTTCGGCATACAGAATGTTTTTTTCAGTCCCCGACCAAACTTTCAGGAGTGAATATACTTTTAAAAATAATGTCTCCGAAAATCAATTACGGATACTTCGGGCACATGCTCCACTGCTTATGTAAAAACGTTTAGGTATAAAAATAATTGTCATACTCAAAGTAAAAAATCATCTCATGTATGGGTGACACTCCGCAAAACGCAAACTCGCCCATATAAGGATTTTCTTTACATAAGCAATAAATCATATGCCCAAAATATCCGTAATTGATTTTACCGAACCTTATATAAGCATACTTTTACTATGGTATCAACATTCCTACTTTAAAATAAAAAAATCAGCTTTCCTACAAACTGCTATGCCATATATGTAGCCATTTTGTAGGAAACTGCTGATTTTTTTTTTCATTTAGAAATGTTGATACCACAGTAATAGTTGCATAAGTTCAAGAGTATATTCACTCCTAAAAGTTTAGTCAGTGACTGAAAAAAAACCTGTATAATCGGTTTCGCGAAAACGGTTGCAAGAATTACCATGAGTATGCAGGGAGTTTAAGGGGAGAAAAATCGATCTAGCTAGGTTTTATCCCTGGGGAACTGCGAATTTTTAAGCAATATTTTTGCTTTCGTTGAGCAACAATCCTATATAGTTAACTTCATCTCTCGTCAACTGATTGGCAGTTTGGTATGCGTATGTTTAATTTTTGCTTTGTTCGAAAATTCGGAATATGGTGGAAGAAAATTCGGAATATGGTGGAATCCCGATCCCGGTGAAAACTCACCGGCATTCGAATTTTTTTATTTATCAGAACTCGGGGCAAAGCAAAGTTACCCAGGTACCTACCGTTCTTTATAAAGCTAGGAAAAAAGTGTCTATTGTTCTTTCTTTCTTTCACAAAGTCTAGAGCATAACTAATGGGCTTAACAATTTGAATAGATGTTAAAATTAATAACGTAAAGGAAATATTATTTCCTACAATCTACGTCGTACGTCGCACGGTATAATATTTTCCATGTACGTACATTAAAGGAAAGGGTTCCTAGAAGTATTATTCGTAATACGCTTTGCTTTAAAAGACATAAATAGGAAATATACCGTACGACGTACGGCGTACAGTATATCTACTTCGGTACAGATTATATCAATTACTGGAAACAGGCCTTTGTGACTTAAATATTCACTTTATACAGACTCTAATAAGATTTATTAAGTACTTATCATCATCAACAGAACTTAGAAGGGAGCATGCGTAGATATATTAAACATATTAAAAAGAGGGGAGCATGCATTTATTTTCAAATCAGCAAGACTCTTATACTTTCCGAAAGGCAACATACCTAAATATGGGCCGAAAATGCAAAAAGTGCAGTAAGTTTCTAAATTAAAAGTTACAGAACTAAAAAGGACTTAAAACATGACGATGCTTGTCTATGATTGAAAATTGAAAATTACTGTTAAATCCATAGATGTTATTATATTAAAAAGAGGGTTAAATCCTTATGTTATTTATGACATTTTTATTATAACAATGATATATACATAGTACATACACGTAATATTTTATGTTACATATATCATTTAAGTTTCGGAAATCCCCGAAACCATTACCTTATAGGCTTTGCCGAATAGTCAGGCTTTATAAAACCGACTAATCAGTTAGTCTGACAAAGTCATGATCAGCATATTTCAAGAGATGTGAAACATGTAGTACCTAATAAAAATAGGTACAGGGAGAAGGTGGTAATGTGGCCCCCCATTTTGTTTTTAGCTTATAAGAAATTATTTAAAAGGTCTATTAATAAACAATATACCTTAAAATGTTAGGCATTTATCTATTTATTCGTGTCTGGGTCTGTATTGAATGAAAAGCGATTATTTTTTTATAAAAAAACGTTTTTTTTCGAAAAAGTAGAGAAAATGTGAATTGAGATATGAAGATGGTATTATGGTACCCTGGGGGCCATATTAAATGTAAGAAACAATAAAGACAAAAATCGCAGATATAATGCTCTCCTTCAGGGCCCGCGCAAACGCTATGAGCCCACAGAAGGCAGCTTTGGCACTGTATCTACTCTTCACCTCGACGATCATTGGAGTAAGCAGTTTCACGGCTATCCTGTATGCAGACCGCCGAATATCTTGCCTAGTCTATCCATAATAGGTACTTGGCTTCCATGAACATAGTCTAATAAACTTTTCTCTAAATTATGTGGCAGGATAGACTTGATTCCGAGTGGTTTTTTTCACTGCCAAGTCTAATGATTCCTCAGCATCCTTTACAAGATGTTTCAATGTGGACCTCGGAACAGTAAAAGCTTTGACTGGCTTTCTTGTAACCCATGGGTTTGTTTCGGATGGCCTGAACTGCTTGTTTCATTTTTTCGGGATCTCAGGTTTTCCTTTTTTTAATCGAAGTTGACGTCAAGGTCTTTCATGGCATCTAAAAAAATAATTCATCATACATATAATATGACCCCCGGGGTCATATTACATACTATATAAGGGGGTCATAATACCAAAATGAGACATTTTGCGACAACATAATATTTTTTTTTTTATTGACCAACTATTGAATGATAATTACCTTAAAATCGAAGACTCAGGCGTCCAACACGTTGAATTAATACATCAGATGAATCCAGAATTACTTTTAGATACAAATATTGAATTTTAAAAACGCACAAGTTTTCGCCAGGACTCAATAAAACTTGCCTGAATAACTAAAAATGAAATACCATCTAGCGGTGACTTTGGGTATTAATGTTCATTTTGGCATGTTATCTACTAGTTAACCTGCTTTTGAACTAGATGACGCTGTTTAAAAACCAAAATATTGAAGGGGCCCAAAATACATGCAGGGGTCACATTACCACCTTCTCCTCTATTGTATAGTAATAATAAATGCAAAAAGAAATCCCGCTGGAGCCGTACATTTTTCTGCGATAAAAAGTATAAGTAAAAGTAGTGTCCTTCCTCGCGGTCTACTTTATATCTGTGCCAAATTTCATGATGATCGGGTAGTTTTTAAGTTAAACCAAACAAACATTAATTACAATATTAGTTTACTATGACGTCTCTAACTACGATTGTACATCGATGGCTGCAGAAAATAATTAGAAATGCCAATCTCGAAGTAAGTTATTAAAGTAATTTTCCGCTATGCAAAGGAAATTCAAAGGCAAAGGGAATCTCATAATTAACGCGTAATAGAAAAGTATCGCGTTCGTCTGTGCCTTTACGGAGTTTTTATAATTAAATTAATACGCAAAGCAAAAATTTCAAATACAATTTTACGAGGATTGTGCGAACGCATTAGAGTATAAATAATGCTTAGAAATACATGAAATTAATGAAAATATCAGCAACACACACTACCTCACTCATACTAGCATTTATTGCGTATCTAAGTGGCAAAATAAATCTAAAAAGTTGAAACTTTAAAAACATAAAATTATGGTCGATTTTCGGCAAAGGGCGACCTCTAGTATTACATTACTATACTATTACTTAAGAAAATAGTTGGGGATTTTAGGAACGCACTTGTAACTCCTCCGGTGTCGCGGGTGTCCAGTAGTAATCGCTTACAATCAGGGGCTCGCTCTGTTGTTTTCTGGTCCATTTCTATAAAAGAACAGTGTGAATCAAGCGATCTCCCAGCCTAATTCCGCCTATGATTTACAGCCTATGATTTACAGCCTCTACTTACTGTTTATCAGAGAAACTTCTACTAACTTACACTTATACATATAAACCATGAAGGAATCTTAGTTTTATTGGTCCATGATATAACTTAGGTACTTACAGTGTTACTACACTTACAGGTATTATATGTAATTGATTGTACTGTCGGTTCTTGGTGGAAATTCATGTTGAACACTAATAAAACACAATTTTTCGTGCAATTTTTTCTCTATATTACGATATAATTATAATTTTTTATAAATAACACGACCGGTTTCGAATTAAATCATCATCAGGTATTTATAAAAAATTATAAATTATATCGTACTATAGTGGAAAAAGTGCACGAAAAATTGTGTTTTATTAGTGTTTACAGGTATTATCTTATTAATTACTATATTATCAGAAAAACTTCTATTAACTTACACTTATATTACTCCGTTACTTACAGTTTATCAGAGAAACTTCTATAAACTTACACTTACATTACTCACTTACAGTGTTACTATACTTACAAGTTATCAGAGAAAGCTCGAGCTGCCCTTCGAGATATGATGTTGAGATCGCAAACCGTTACCGCTGGAAAGGGCACATCCCAAATCGCACCTTGCGTACTTTCTATCACCTGGAAATGTTGAGCACAGCACATCAATACAATAACTTTACGTTAGTATAAAAAATAAATAATTAAAAAAAAACCCCGACTGCAAAAAAGACATATACCTAAGCAACGCACTAAAAAGACCGAAACAAGTTTGAGAAAACTGACTACACTATGAGCTGAAACCCTAAGTGAAATAATTGACGTTGAATGAATGAAATGAATGAATGAATGAAAACTCTTTATTGCACCAAAAACAAATATGACACACAGAACATAGAAAAACTAAACATAAATATGTTTGGTAGCAGGCGGGACCCATTCGCAAATTATAAATCGTACAAAAATATATGGGCCCCGTCTGCTAACAAACATAACGTCAATTATTTCACTTAGGGTTTCAGCTCATAGTGTAGTCAGTTTTCTCAAACTTGTTTCGGTCTTTTTAGCGCGTTGCTTAGGTAGGTATATGTCTTTTTTGCAGTCGGGTTTTTTTTATTTTTTTAATTATTTATTTTATTTCAGTCTTTTCAGTTGCTTTTGAATTGTAGTTATCTATGCAGGCGGGTTTTTGTTTATTATTATTATTATTATTTATTGTTATATTTAATATAAAACTGCAAGTTATATACATATTTAGAATCAGTATTTAAAATCCTTCATTTTGATACCCCACTCGATATACTTGGTAGATATATATTTTTTTTTACCTCACAACATGGCGTCTAACATCCGCCATTTTGTTTTTTTTTTTAATGTCACCTATCTAAGAACACTTGGGCTATTAAGACAAATCTAACGATACCTCAAATGTGAAAATCCGTTTAGCGGTTCTGAAGATACAAGGTAATAAAGAATATTACATGCATACATACATACATACATACATACATACATACATACATACAAGATACGCGCTAAACACATAACCCTCCCGGCAGTCGGGTAAAAATATACTATGTAGACGGACTAGGAAGTCTGCCTGATGGGATTACCTAGCGATGTTTCTTTTATTTGTAGTTTCTTGTAGATTTATTTTTCTTTCTTTAAGTTTTTTTTGTTTGTAAATGTTTTAATGTAGCTAATTATAATTGTACCTATGTTAATGTTTGTATTAATAAAAATCTATTTATTATGATGCATTCAAAATTGTCAAAGGAGTCATTGCGAGCCCGATTTTGAAAAAAAACTAAAACTGCATTATCAAGGAATCGAATATACTGATTTTGGTAAAAGAAACATATGCTGTATTATTACACCCTTCGGTAGCTTGTTACTACTAATTTAAGGAATAAACTCTGGAATGTAATTACCTACATAGGTATTACATAATATTATGAACTATCGCAAACTTAGAAAAACTTCTTACTACTATTAAAATCTGTGATTTTTTAACATGAAATGGACCAGGAAACGAGAAGATGGATCGCCTGATGGTAAGCGATTACCGCCACCTATATACATACACTCGCAACACCAGTGAACTTACACTTGTAACTCCACTGGTTTTACGTTTCTAACGTTTAACTTGCATTCCTGGTCCTTAAAAATCCCGTCCCCTCGGCGAAACACAAATCAAGCGTTATTTCACGCCGGTTTTCTCTGAAGCCCTGGTATTTTTTCAGTTGAGCCGGCCCAATTGTACCGAAGCATGGCACTCCCACGTTTAGATTAGGTACGTAAAATAAAGAAACGGCATTAAACAAACCAATTATTTTCACATATTTCTATTTAATATGAAGTAACTAGCTTTTGCCCGCGGCTCCGCCTAAAGTACAGTATCCCATAGGAACAATGTACTTTTCCGGATAAGGAGTAGGCTATGTGTTAACCCAGAGCTTGAACTACTGCCACAACAAATTTCATCAAAATCCATTCAGTAGTGTTTGCGTGAAAGAGTAACAAACATCCATCCATCTAATCACAAACTTTAACATTTATAATGGTACCTAGTAGGATAAAAATGGTACCCAAGAATAAATAGATTAAATAGAATAAATAGATTAAATCTTAAATAGATTTTCTAAATTATAGTGATTCCTTAATTTAACCCAATATAGGTACTTAGACCACATATATACTCGTATTATTATTACATAAAAGAAAGTCGTGTTAGTTACACTATTTATAACTCAAGAATGGCTAAACCGACTTGGCTGAAAATAGGTGGGGAGGTAGCTTAGAACTAGGAAACGGCTATAAGATACTTTTTATCCCATTCTCGAGGGACGTGAAATAAAAAGTGGCTGGACCGATTTGGCTAATTTTGGTGTTGAAATAATTGTGAAAGTTATGGGAAGGCTTAAGCGGTGAGAAATATTGTTGCATTGTAGGTGTAATTGTTTATATTTATTTCACAAACTTTGTGATGGGTAGATGGATAGGATGTTTGTTACTCTTTCACGCAAAAACTACGGATTTTAAAGAAATTTAGTAGTTTTAGCTTTGACAGAGTATAATAAAAATTATTCTAGATGCAAATTAAATAATATAAATTATTATTGGACATATTTTGGACAATCTATTTTCCAAACTGTATTTAATTGAAGTATCAATATATTTTATAGTAATGAGGTGGTAATGGGGTGGGCATTCGAACGATGGTGGCGACCTTATTATTTTCTACTCATTCTTGACAGACTGTAATATGTACTGTAGCGGATAACTGTGGCTGGACTCTTTGGAGAGGTCAGGCACACAAGATTTGAATATTTTAAATTAATAATTATAATATATTGTGTGTCATCCGCTACATCAGAGACGAAAAAATAGGAACTCAGAGAATAGTTCAGAGCACGTAGGGTGTAAGGATGTATAGTTCCTAGATGTATTAATATGATAAATAAGAGTTTATGAACGTGATTCGTGTTTTAATTAATAAACCTCGCCTACCACTGGAGCGAATACGCCCCCCACAAAAAACGCCACAGTACTATAGAACAAGTTGCCGCTCGACCAGGCCTAAGGGGTCGTCCATTAATCACGTGATGCCTAAGGGGAGGGGGGGTCCGAAAAAAAATCACCAAGTATCACCAAGGGGAGGAGTATAAGGATACATCACGTGTATTAATTTTCGAATCTAGTCTATGCATACCGAAATTATTATCAGATGTAGATTCGTAGTGTTGTTTAAATACATACTTACAAGACAAATGACTCGTATAGTTTTTAATTGCTTAAATTATTCGATTAAATTGTTTTTTAAGTTAAAGTTTTTCTTCAAACATGACCTGCTTACTATGTAAAAAAAATACACGTGATCTTAGGTGGGGAAGGGGGGTAGTATAAAACCTCACCACGTATCACCAGGGGGGAGGGGTCTAAAAAGTTGTTAAAAACATCACGTGATTGATGGACGGTCCCTAAGATAAACATAGCTCAACAGCGCCGTTGAACCGTGTGCACGCACACATATTCACGTGTAATTACGTAGGTCACTTCTTTTGTGTTTAAATATTATTGGGTGCGTCCTAGTACAAAGCAAAATATTTAAACTGGTCGAGCAGAAACATTTTCGATATTGTATATTAGTTACGATAATATCAAGTGTCATCGCAATAGAAATACATTCGCTTTGTGTCGCTGGCGGTTTAATATCTCGCATAATAATTGTGATCTCATATTCCTATTCGCATGAGATACTCGTAACTAGTTAATTGACTTTAACTAGCTTTTACCCGCAGTTCCGTCCGCGTTAATACTTAATACGTATCCCACTTTTTCAGGATAAACAGTAGTAGGTACAAGTTTTAACACAGAACTTAAACTACTGCCACAACAAACTCTACATAACTAGCTTTTACCCGCATTTCCGTCCGCGTTAATACTTAATACGTATCCCACTTTTTCAGGATAAACAGTAGTAGGTACAAGTTTTAACACAGAACTTAAACTACTGCCACAACAAACTCTACATAACTAGCTTTTACCCGCATTTCCGTCCGCGTTAATACTTAATACGTATCCCACTTTTTCAGGATAAACAGTAGTAGGAACAAATTTTAACACAGAACTTAAACTACTGCCACAACAAACTCTACTTATCTAGCTTTTACCCGCAGTTCCGTCCGCGTTGATACTTAATACGTATCCCACTTTTTCAGGATAAACAGTAGTAGGTACAAGTTTTAACCCAGAACTTAAACTACTGCCATAACAAACTCTACATAACTAGCTTTTACCCGCAGTTCCGTCCGCGTTAATACTTAATACGTATCCCACTTTTTCAGGATAAACAGTAGTAGGTACAAGTTTTAACACAGAACTTAAACTACTGCCATAACAAACTCTACATAACTAGCTTTTACCCGCAGTTCCGTCCGCGTTAATAATTAATACGTATCCCACTTTTTCAGGATAAACAGGAAATTTTTTATCCCGAAAAAGTACAATGTTCCCGATGGATATTAATTAGTAGGTAATACACCTATATGAGCCCCCGGTTCGAAAAATTTGACGGATTTCACAGATTTACTACATTCTACCAAACACCCTGTATAGATGCTTAATAGGTATCCCTAGGATTTTTTGGTGTGACAGTAAAAACTACTTACCGTTACAATAGGATTCCTGGCATACCATCTATACGCTGTTATTACGAAGTACGCGGCGCATATAATACTTATCACTACAGCTACAGCCCAAATACTCCTAAAACAGAAATTCCTGTTAAAATCTGTATATTATATTTGCACCTTCCTCCGTGTAACAGCCTCCATGGTCTAGTGGTTAAAGCATTGGCTCTCGACCTCCATCTCGACCACCTCGTGGGTTCGATTTCTGCATTGGAACAACAAAAAATGTTATTTCCAAGTTTGGTTAGGAGAATGCAGGCTGATCCCCTGATTGTCTGACAAGAAAGATCGACCTATGCGTAGAACAAAGTCCGATGTGATCATAGAGCAAAAGTGCGTTTTTTGGATAAATGAAATAAGGAATCAAAGCTCTACAGTCTGGCATTTTCAGAATTTTTGTATCTGGCTTAATTTCGGAAATACCGAATCGTACAACGTCTTATTTGATGTAAGCTCCATGTTAAAATGCACCATGTGTTCATAGGACGGAGAAATTGGAGTGCGCGCGGCGCGGGCGCCTCGCGCGATCTTCACTTCAGGCGTTGTCGAGCGGAAAGAAGGGTTTTTTTGCGACATGTGTATGATTTTTTTTCGGTTTAACGAAAATTATAATTTTATTAATTATAGCGTACTAAAAGTATTTTTGAGACATCACGCTTACGGATATTGCTGGATATACTTTATGAAGAGAGAAAAGAGCTTGAACGTAGTCCTTCTTTTTCAAATAAGCAAGATATTTTTATGAAGAACGGTGTAGATCCAGGTAAGTTGATATTTTTACTTATATTATTCTTCAAATTAAATATTATTATGCTTTGAAATGATTTTTTTTTAATATTCCGCTTTTTAAGCTAGTAAATAGAAACGGGAAATCTATCTTCATATAAGACATTTTTTGACGGAGAGTTAGAAAAATACGTTTTAGTACGAAAAGTATGATTAGTTTCATGTTTATTTATTAGGTAAATATTTGTCGTGTTATCAATAAAAGTTGAAGTACCATAAACGTTGACATTATAAGTAATATTAGAACGATTTAAGACTAATTCTTTAGAACTTCTAAGGGTTTCATGTAACTATGGGACGTTTTTTTACGGAATCACAGAATAGTTACAATACCTTTTGTCAGTTCGATATGCAGATGGGACGTTATCACCTGAATAATGACATCAGTTAGGACGTTGTTCTTTTAAAAATATCGTTAAATAGAAATATATTTTATATTAAATGAATAAAAATAGTTTTAAGCTGCATTACCTTACAATATATACACATTTGTAGGGTCTTCGGCAAATCATATAACATTATAATCGACAGTTTTAGTTGTGTACTGCGATGTTCAATAAAACTTGTATATTCAAACTTTTTAAATAGCTTTGTACAAATGTTATTAATTTGTATTAAAATGTTATGTTTTCAAGTTATATATTATATAAATTTGTATTATAATGTTACGTTTTCAAGTTACATACCTATATGTCATAATATTCTATATTATTTTTAATATATTATGGTGCAGTGAAGTAATACAATTTTTAACATTTCAGTTGTTGACAACAAGGTGCAGAAGAAATAAGTCAGCAACTGGGTGATGTTTGGAATGAAATTAATGCCGCACCTTATCCACCTACTAATGAGAGACAATTTATGGCCGACCATCAAAACTTTCTTTAAAAGCGCCTTCTAGTTTCGAAAAATCACCTATAATACAACTTGTGACTTCCGACCATAGATGTACTCCAGTTGGTCAAGAACTGTCGGCGCTAACTCCTATGCAGTCTCCTACTGATAGTCATTCCACCTATGACAACGTTTTCAGGTTCAATCATGTAGATAGTAGTATACAATTTAATTAATATCACATCTAGCAATATCCCGAAAGTATAATCTACAAAAATACCCACAACCTACAAGTAAACGTGTGAGCATACGCTTAACCATGCGTAATGCAAGTCTGTTATTGTTCTATTCTTAATTATTTTTAATTATTCCAGCACGCTTGGTAAAAAGCTTTTGTCTCATATATACCTTATAGGAAAGGCCATCGAGTACATTATAATAACCACTATCTAAAAGGTGTTTAGCGAAATGTGATTATATGTAACTCTAAAACACGGTACAAAGTTTGACTCAAACTGGACGTAACTTTGAGACTCGGTACAAAGAATAATAATAATAATAATAATATCTATGGACGCTTCACACCACGTCAATCTGGCCCGTGCTAAGTATCCGAAGAACTTGTGTTACAGGTACCAGACAACGGAAATATATTTAATATTTTTATACTATACATATATTTAAGATTTTTATTATATTATGCACATATTTAATACACATCCATGACCCAGGAACACAGAAAAACTTTTTATTCCTTCGGCGGGATTCGAACCCGCGACCCCCGGCTTGAGCACCAATGCGCTGAACCCCTGAGCCACAGAGGTCGTCTTAGAATATGTTAGAATACATCGCGTCTTATAGAAATGGTTATCGTGATAAATCACATTTTGCTAGACACCTTTTAGATATGATATATCATCGTTATTAATATCATTAGTCTCTTCATAATATTTCTAGCGTCTTAAATTATTTTTTTAATGCTTTTTTCAACAACAAGATGTGGGATTTTACATACTTGTACGATTAGGCCGTTCGAAATAATTACACTTCTTAATTTTTCAGTTTATATTATATACTTATTAAAGAAAATTTTATGTAGATTCCCAATATACTCATGTAAGCTAGTACATTCATACAACTTTTCGTCGAAATAGTCATTTTAGAACTGACCGGCAACTTACGTTCGACGTCAGATTTGAAGGCGGGCGCTTGGCGAGATATGACATAAAACGCTTAAGGCGGCCGAGAAGTTATAGTGTACCTGATGAACATTCCTATATGGTGTTACATATATTGTATACGTGGGTCAAACTGTACACTATCACATTCAGGATAATCGATTATATAGACACCATATTGATATTTTAAATCAATCCGGACCTTATTATGACAAAATAGATTTTTTAAGTATTATTTCTCCTGCATACGACATGCTTATTTTTACGGGATTATGGCCATAACAATATTATAGTTATTTTTCATTATTTTGGATAAAAGTGCAGAAACCTCCCCCATGTAGGTTAAACTGAACTTGTACCTATCAAACTATATTATACAACATAGCTAGATATACAGTACCAAAGAAGTTCAATTAATAACTACGTTATAAAGTTCAATTTATAACTACGTTTAAAAAAGTTGTTTTGGGCTTGTTAATGTATAATTATACAAATTTTTATTTTTTTATCTCATTTTAAGTTGCAAACAATATTTATTTTTATGGGCATATCTTAGAGATTTTAATTGTTTTATAGGTTTTAGACTATGGTAACTAAGTTAGTACCTAGTACCGACTATGATTTAATTATAGTTTAAAACTCCACCTATTTTGAGATTTTTTTAATGTAAATAAACGATTTTAATAAATAATTATGTATTATTGTTCATTTATGCGTAATGTGGCTAATGCTATATCAAAATAATAGACTATAATTAATCACATAGGACTTAAAAATGTCGAATAACTCCAACAAAAAACGAACCATATGAATATAGAACGGCGTTTCATTTAAATGTCTCCGTAAAACAACGTAATATGATCACTACGAACTCTCGCTTCTCCGCTGTAAAATGTCCTAGGTTGATATAGAACTCGTTATCTCAGTAAATATAATAATTAATAATAAACAGTATAAAGCGGTTAACTAGACTAGGATGTCATAATAACATACCAAAATTTCAAAAATAAAAGTCTCACCGTTTATAAGTTATTCAAGTTTTTCAATTCGCAAAACTTATTTTGCCTCTACTGAAAAGTAGCAATTTTTCAAATCGGACTTTGTTCTACGCATAGGTCGAGATGGTCCATGCGTCGGATGGGCATGTAAAAAGTCGGACCTGCGCCTCATCTCTCGTCAGTCGTGTCGGTTATCCGTCCCACTGGATTACGAAAGTAAAGGAAGAGCGAGTGGTCTTGTGTATTGCGCACACACTTGGGCACTATAAAATTACTCCTGCGTAACTGGCCTGGTTTTCAATGAAACCGTCCACCGTCACCGAGATCGGTGGGGGAGTTATTATTATTATTATATTTGCACCTGCCATCGAGCGGATTGCGTAGAAAAAGCTAACAGTTATTACAATTTACAACGCAGACTACTGTTATTATAATATAAGGTTCGATAAAATGAATTACGGATATTTTGGGCATAATATTATGATAATATATTGCTTAAGGCCTCCCCCGAGAAAAAGACCTTGAGGCGATCAGCTGCATAACTCAGTTCAAAATTTTTCACATAACTTAGTTCAAAATTGACCAAAAAAAATGTAAACGGCGAATATCTAGCTTATGAGATTGCCTATCTATTGGTGTGTGTCCCAAATAAAATTAACTTGTAAATACTATGGAGACGCTGAAACTATAATTCAATGTTACATTCAATTATAGTTTCAGCATCTCCACTTAAACGCACAAATATCGGAGATATTTACAAATATGTTCCTGCGGCCGTATACTTCATACGATTTTACATGGACGTGACGTCATAGCTACGTACGACTTTAGTATGGAGCGTTTTCACGGGACTTGCGAAATTTTGCAAACAAATCGCTGTACCTTTGAAAATATTGACTTTTGATATACGGTTTCTTCTAAGAAGTTACTCATATTGAAGAGTACTATTCATTTATGCAATAAAAAAAATTCATTCGTGTAGCCTATTGTCAGTGTTGTCATACTAGAAAAAAAAATCTATTTTGTGTTTGCGTTTTGCGGAGAGTCACCCATACATGAGATGATTTTTACTTCCCGCTAAGAAAATCTATTTTCAAAAATCGGAAAGTTATTGGTTTTACCCCGTTTTGCAAAAAAACGAATTCTCATCAGATCTCGACGTTCTGAGATTACTGGAAGCTTCCCTAAAGGCCCCCACAGACGAGAGGCCGATCGTTTCAGTTAGAACCGACGTCAGTTCGGCCTGAACGGATTCGAGCACAAACACGGAAAAAATCGCATCCGACCAAACTATGGTTGCCACCCGTACTTTATAATAAAGTATTGAACGTTATTTCAGGTAATTATTGTACTCTATACTTTATGAGAATACTAAAGAACACGAAAATACTTAATTTTCACCATTTGGTTTCTTTAAGATTTTGAAAGCTTTAGTAATAATATTATGATTTTTTCGTACATATAGCAAAATACATCGATTGCTCAATCGATGTCGATTGCATGTTAAGATAATTGAAAATATAAATCTGGAAAAAACTTATGTAGATATGGATGATCTATATGGATTTTTTTTACTAACTAACTAGCTCCACCGACAAGAGCGAAGCTCTTAAGTTAGAATGGAATTAACTAGCTAACTTTGTTACAATATACTTTTGAACTATCAACTGCACAATAAAGGCAGCAAGTGTTTAATAAGAGCAATGATAATTTTTTAAACTTGTATAAAGTCATTTATTTTTTATTATATATTCCGAAAATGTTCTGTGATCTATAGCAAATGGAGAGATTCGTCTCTCCATTTGCTATAGATCACAGAACATTTTCAAATTTAGAGACACTTTGTTTCTTTCGAGAAACAAAGTGTCTCTAAATTTGATTACAAATGTATGACTTATTTAATTTAATTTAAATATGGACTGTAAACTGTAAAGGTAGATATACTAATTTGATAGGTACAAAGTGCAAAAAACAATAAAAAGTAGGTATGTATTTAAACATAATAATGATAATAAATAAATTGTACTTTATTTTAGATACAATGTACTTTTTTCCTACCTATAATAACCATTGTACTTAACTGCAAAAAAAGAGGTGGTAACCCAATTGACGTCAGTTCGGCCTGAACGGATTCGAGCCCACACATGATACGATTTTGCATCCATTCAGGCCGAACTAAAGGCAGACCGGACCGTGTGTGGGACCCTTAACTGTCACCCCGCGCGCTGTACCCCCGGGTGTCACTATGTCTGTATTTATATGTGTGTGTGTGTGTGTGTTTGTGTGTGTGTGTGTATGTAAACTTCTTATAACTTTTGAACAGTTTGACGTGTATTAGAAGGTCATTGAGTTTGACTGATTTTATTGCGGCTGGCACCATTCGAAAGGGCTTGGCCAAACTTAGATTTTGAATACAATTTGGACCGATTCGGACAGATAGATTTCAAGAAATCTCAAAAAAGTCTGTGATTTATTCAGTGGCGGACTAACCAGGGGGCGGAAGGAGCGGTCCGCCCCGGGCCCCCGGTCTTGGGGGGCCCCCAAATGCCTCCGCGTTCCCCTGATGAAATCCTAAACAAGACTTAAAAATGTGCTTGATACCTACATAACTTCATCAAGATCAAAACACTACAGCTATTTAGACTTTTTACGCGGTACTAATACTCATTTAACTTTACTGAACGCGACCAATACGCTGGGGGAATTCCCGTCTTTGTAGCGGGTACTTCCTCAGCAGAAGCGTAGCGTGCCTTGGCGGGGCCCCGTATAAAAATTTGTTTGGGGCCCCTTAGGAAGGGTAAAGATTGCTCACAAAATAAATAAAAATTGCTAAAAATTAAAAAAAATATTTATTCGTCATGATTATTAGCTATCTGTCACTTTTTTTTAATTTTTTACAATTTAAATATACACTCTCCTTGCCTTTTTTTTCGGCAAACTAATTTATTAAATCATTTATAGTTGATGATGAAATGAAGATGAAATTTGGGAAGTTTTTATTAATTTTTGCACGTTGGGGCCCTCCGTGCCCCGGGGGCTCCGTATAATTGATACGGCAGATACGGCGGTAGCTACGCCCCTGTTCCTCAGGAATCCCTGAATGAATGGAGTGCAAATAATTCCCTCTTTTACGCCTACATTTACATTCACTACATTCTATTTACGTAGAAAAATAAACATTGGCCACATTTAAAATATAGGTATTAAATTTCTTAACGTTTATATTTAATAGTTTATTAGTGTGTTCCGATATTTTTGAGAACAGATAAGCCTTTTTTTTATTGTAAAGTAATAAACGCGATCTTATCCGTTCAAAGTAATTTCATTAAAAAGCGTAATAGTATTATTGATTTTTGGTGCGGAATAAAAGTAAATGAGTTCAGAGTTGAGTAAGTGCATTTTCGAGTATTTGGAAAAAGTAACTAATTCTTCGTATAATTTAGTCTAGAAATAATTTCTAGGCTAAATTATACGAAGAATTTTATGATCCGTAGTTTCTAGTCAACATGCACCTACGAGTACATTGCTTCAGTTATTGTAGAGATTGCTTGGTAGCAATTAGTTCGCCTTTTGTACATCATTTATTAGTATTAGCGATATAGTTGTATTTTTGTATGTTATTGGTGTGCAATAAAGTGTTTTTGTATTGTATTGTATTGTATTGTACCATACCATACTTCCAGCCTCCCGAACAAGCCGGTTTCCGAAGAGGCTTTAGTACCATAGACCACATACATACGCTACGGCAGGTTATACAGAAAACCGAGGAGTATAATCTGCCACTGTGCTTGGCGTTTGTGGACTATGAGAAAGCCTTTGATTCGATTGAGACCTGGGCGGTGTTACAGTCTCTTCAGAGATGCCGGATCGACTACCGGTACATCGAAGTGTTGAAGTGTTTATATAGTAAAGCCACCATGTCCGTGCGAGTACAGGAGCAAAGCACAAAGGCGATTCCATTGCAGCGCGGCGTCAGACAGGGACACGTCATCTCTCCGAAACTGTTTTCCGCTGCATTGGAGGATGCGTTCAAACTCCTGGACTGGCAAGGACTTGGGATCAATATAAATGGTGACTACATCACTCACCTTCGATTTGCCGATGACATCGTGGTTATGGCAGAAACTCTGGAAGACCTTAACACTATGCTAGAAGACCTCGGTAGAGTTTCACAACAGGTGGGACTTAGTATGAACATGGATAAGACGAAAATTATGTTTAATGCCCATGTTGTACCCACCCAAGTGACCGTTGGAAATTCTACGCTCGAAGTTGTTGACGACTATATATACCTAGGGCACAAAGTCCAGTTAGGTAGGTCCAACTTCGAAAAAGAGGTCAACCGTCGAATCCAGCTTGGCTGGGGCAGCGTTCGGGAAACTCAGAAACATCTTCTCGTCAAAAATTCCTCAGTGCCTGAAGACAAAAGTTTTCGAGCAGTGTGTGTTACCGGTGATGACATATGGAGCCGAAACGTGGTCATTCACAACGGGACTTATTCAAAAGCTTCGTGTCGCTCAAAGAGCTATGGAGAGGGCTATGCTTGGAGTCTCTCTACGTGATAGAATCAGAAATGAGGAAATCCGTAGCAGAACTAAAGTTACCGACATAGCCCAGCGCATTAGCAAGTTAAAGTGGCAATGGGCTGGACATATAGCCCGTAGAACCGATGCCCGCTGGGGCCGAAAGGTTCTTGAGTGGAGACCACGAACTGGACGCCGAAGCGTAGGACGGCCTTCCACCAGGTGGACAGATGACCTGAGAAAAGTCGCAGGAAGTCGGTGGATACAGGCCGCGAGCGACCGGCCGCACTGGAAATCTATAGGGGAGGCCTATGTCCTGCAGTGGACGTCACCAGGCTGAAACGGTATTGTACTTGTTCTCATCGTAAGACTCAACATGGCAAAGTCTCTGTACATTTGTATATCTATATCGTCAAATCAATCATGAAGCTTATAGACTAGGGCTCTACCATTGAAAATGGTCAAAAGAGAAAAAAAAATATAGTATGAAACCCATTGAAAAGGATGAGAATATTAAAAAATAAAATGATAAGTAATTTACGGGCGATTGGCGTTGGGAAGTGTAAGGGGTGAGTTTTTAAGGGTAGAAGACGGTTTATCTCAATTTCCGGCAAAACTACAAGTCCTATGGAAAATAGTCAAATGGCAATAGAAAGAAAAATTTCTAAAGAAATCGGTTTCACATAAGTTATTGAGGAGTTCAGTAAATTGAAGGCACGAAAACACATATAACACGCTACAAAAAAGAAACTATCTTTTATTTTATTTATTTTATCTATCGATTTGTATTTTATTTTCCTCACCCATATCCATTCCATATTGTAGGTATGTATGTTTCACTTGCCAGATTTTAACGAAATAAACAAAAAACTACATTTTTAGGGTTCCGTAGCCAAATGTCAAAAAACGGAACCCTTATGGATTCGTCATGTCTGTCTGTCTGTCACAAAAATTGAAAAAAAGCAATAAATTTTGAGCGTTCCCCATACTTACAACTGAAAGTCAAAAAATTGTTTTTTTCATTAAACCCATACGCATGGATAGGTCTTCAAAAATTATATTGAGATTTCTAATATCATTTTTTTCTAAACTGAATAGTTTGCGTGAGAGACACTTCCAAAGTGGTAAAATGTGTGTCCTGTAAAATAAGAGAATGATAAAACTAGAAAACATATATGATGTACATTACCATGCAAACTTCCACCAAAAATTGGTTTGAACGAGATCTAGTAAGTAGTTTTTTTTAATACGTCATAAATCGTAAACCGTAAAATCGTAAAAAAAGAATAAAAGTAGACACGGAGTTTGTTAACAATTTAAAATTTGCTAACGATATTACTATTTTTGCAAAAACATCAAAAGAACTACAAATAATGATAAGTTAGATTATGAGAGCAGAAAAATTGGTTTACGAATGAACACTTCAAAAACAAAAGTAGCGACAAATAGTGTAAAAAAAAACGGAACCCTTAATCCTTATGGATTCGTTTTTTCTTACACTATTTGTCACGACGACATAATGTACGTAAACAATGCACAAATTCAATATGTGGACAGCTATATATACCTCGGAAAACAAATATCCTTTGAGATAACGCGCCACGAAGATGAATTAGAACTCCGTATTAATATGATTTCGAGAAAGTACTGGAGTTTCAAAGAAATTTTAAAAGCCAAATTCCCTATGAAACTCAAAAAGAAGGTAATGCACTCCTGCTTATTGCCATGCCTGTTATATGTGGAGCACAAACGTGGCTATTTCAAGAAAAAACAAAAAAAAATCGGACATGTCAGCGCGCAAAAGAAAGAAGCATACTGGGTATCAAACTTATCGACAAACAAAATAGCAATGTTATTCGTAAAAAGACAAAACTCATAGATGCAGAACGACATGCACAACAACTTAAATGGAGATGGGCTGGCCACGTTGCCCGTATGACAAACAAAGAGAGTCACCAAGTGGAAAGGAGCAGGTGGAAAGAGAAGCAAAGAAAGACCTAAAGATAGATGGGTCGACGAAATCATAAACATAACGGGCGAGGAATGGATGACAAAGACAACAGACCGAAAACAATGGGAAAAATTGGAGGAGGCCTTTATCCGAAGAGGAGCCATGCCAAAAGAAAAACTAATACATAAGAAACATTTTATAAGTAATTCAATATGTACCGACTAATTTTAAAATAAAATTTTCTTAGCTTGTAAAAATTTAAAAACTAAAAAAAAAAACTATTTAAAGCATGGAAATAAAGGACTATATTATTAAATCGTTAACTGCAATTTACCTTTCATTCAATCAACTCAAATATAAAAAAACATTTACTTTCATAAAATATATAAACCTTATGCATAAACCGTGAACCTTTATTTTTTATTACAAGTTTGTACGAAACCCTCGGTGCGCGAGTCCGACTCGCACTTGACCGGTTTTTTAAGCAGGGGGGGCTCATTTGGCTTTACCGCCCCGGGCCCCGGACGGGCTTAGTCCGCCACTGGATTTATTTTAATTATAAAAGGGATTCGGGATTCTTCCGTAATTTTTCATCTAAAAAAACTACATAGATTGCCGCCAATCGCGTAAAAATCGGTTGATTAATTCCAAAGTTGACAGTTTGAAAGTTCAAGTGTATTGACTGAACTGATGAAAGAAAATTATCACGGAAAATTTTCAGAAGCGCTTTTATTTTTGAGCTCGATAAGCTCAAAAATGACGCATTAGAAAAATAGCGCTTATGGCCTTTAGGTTAACTGTTTTCCAATTTTTTTACTTTGAGCACTTAGATTACGCGTTATAATTCTATGTTTGAGTATGACAATATTTTTTGTCTTTAACATAAGCAGTGGATGTGCCCGAAGTATCCGTAATTGATTTTCGGAGACATTATATACTTACTCACATAATAGTAAAATAATTGCAATGTGTAAATAAGGATAAGCCACAATGTGTAGCGTTATACCAATAGGTAGTCAAGTTTATGCAACAATGCGTAACAAATTATTAGTTAGATACTGATACTAGTACTTGGTATTTGTAAAGTAATAAATACTGCATAAACAACAAAGTCGCAAAAAAAATGTGTGTTGTAGTCGGGCACAACCGAAATCGTAGCTTATTTGATTTATACTGATATTGACTTTGGAACGCCCGTGTCAACCTATCTACCGCAATAACTAGGGATTTATTTAAAAAGTCAAAGGATAGCAAAAAACCGGTAAACCGGATTGAATGACGACGTGTAAATCAACAAATAGTTATTGGTAGATAGGTTATTGAAACACGGCCCGTTTCAATAACCTATCTACCAATAACTATTTGTTGATTTACACGTCGTCATTCAATACGGTTTACCGGTTTTTGTTATTGTATTTGATGACAAAGATAAAAAACATAATATGAGCACCAGTTTTCACATCAGATGCTTTTGGTAAATACCTACCTAGTCATAAGAGCATTGATCGGCGCGAGACTCAGATTTCACGAAAAATGCTACTTTTCAAATGCGTCTATATCTAACAAAAACTGGTTATTCTGATTTTTACATGTAGAAAAACACTAGAAAATATTGTATTCTAATTTTTCACTTATCATTTATTTTAAAATAATTTCAAACTTTTGAATAAAACTGACAAAACTAACCAGAAGTTTTTACAACTTTAGGTTCAGGGGCAATTTCAAAACATATAATAGCTAAAACCGCTTACATTTTTTAAAAACAAAAAATCTTTACAAACTTGTTGGATCCTCTTCTAGAGATTTCTCAGATCTCTTTGTCAGATTATTTTTATATACGTTTCTATCTCATAAAAATAAAATTTAAAGAACGCGAAATTATCAGGAATTATAGTTATTTAAAATGATGATATTTATGTATTTTACTCGCTACTTTTGTTTCTTACTTACATAATCTATGAGAAGAACCTTTTATCTTTAATATGCTATTTAAATTTTTAACTAAATTAGTTTGACGAATTTTATATGAATTTTTAAAACTACTAAATAAATCGAGGCGCACGAGCGTTGACAAAGTTGTAAACGCTCGTGCGCCTCGATAAATACAGTAGTTTTAAAAATTCATATAAAATTCGTCAAACTAATTTAGTTAAAAATTTAAATAGCATATTAAAGATAAAAGGTGGATTATGTAAGTAAGAAATAAAAGTAGCGAGTAAAATACATAAATATCATCATTTTAAATAACTATAATTCCTGATAATTTCGCATTCTTTAAATTTTATTTTTATGAGATAGAAACGTATATAAAAATAATCTGACAAAGAGATAATCTAGAAAAGAATCCAACAAGTTTGTAAAGATTTTTTGTTTTTAAAAAATGTAAGCGGTTTTAGCTATTATATGTTTTGAAATTGCCCCTGAACCTAAAGTTGTAAAAACTTCTGGTTAGTTTTGTCAGTTTTATTCAAAAGTTTGAAATTATTTTAAAATAAATGATAAGTGAAAAATTAGAATACAATATTTTCTAGTGTTTTTCTACATGTAAAAATCAGAATAACCAGTTTTTGTTAGATATAGACGCATTTGAAAAGTAGCGTTTTTCGTGAAATCTGAGTCGCGCGCCGATCAATGCTCATAAGCGCTCGGAGTCTTAGTGCCAGTAAGAAGTAATAATGCATAACTATTTACCGATAATAAGCAAAAATTGATGTCATTTTTATTGTAGTACAAGCGACCGGTCGGTTACATAAAGTGACACTTTGATTTAGCAATTTTTTCTTGCATCGCGACTCAAAAGTCATCATGGCAACATGGAAGTGAAAAAAATTATGTACGATAGATTTAAGAGAAGGTGGCCCAAAGTGAATGCCCAAGGAATGCCCTAAGGAACATGAGGCTGTATCGAAGAAGTAAAAAGAGATAGAAACAGAACAAAATAGATATCACAAATCACTCTTTATTTATTCGTTTAAAATGTTTACCAGAAATAAAATTCTAAAACGTATTCACTTTGCTCGGAGTCCGTGTAAAGTGGATATGGTGCTTGGGCAAAGTGGACAACTACCTTTTAATAACACAAAATTTAATGTTACTCTTAACCGTGGTAGAGCCATGCTTCGGCACGAATGGGCCGGCTCGACCGGAGAAATACCACGGGCTCACAGAAAACCGGCGTGAAACAGCGTTTGCGCTGTGTTTCGCCGAGTGAGTGAGTTTACCGGAGGCCCAATCCCCTACCCTATTCCCTTCCCTACCCTCCCCTATTACCCTATTCCCTCTTAAAAGGCCGGCAACGCACTTGCAGCTCTTCTGATGCTACGAGTGTCCATGGGCGACGGAAGTTGCTTTCCATCAGGTGACCCGTTTGCTCGTTTGCCCCCATATTTCATAAAAAAAAAAAAAAGTTAGTCTCAATCATCTGGAAAAGGAACAAAATCAAATTTAGGGGACACATCTTACAAAATATTACTGGCAGTTATCACAAATGTCTACAAAAGATGTACTACTATGTACCTACTATGTACTAATGGTACCTACATTTTTCATGACACAATTTAATATGAAACCCAGATGGCCGAATGCTGGAATGGCCACGAGGTTTTCGCCAGACTAATAGTTTAAGAAAGGTGGGGATATTCACTTTGCCCGGGGTGTTCAACAATAGTTGATGTTTCATACTACGAATCATTTAACGTGGTTATTTCAGACCTGTCTACGGCAGGTATCTATACTTTTTAGGTGCTTAGGTACCTAGGACTTATTCCTACTGTTAAAATATTTATAAATTATGATTACCTAGTATACTTACACAATTTGCACGAAACAAAATTTATCCTTTGTCTTCTATTTGAAGAGGAGAAATTAGATAATAGTTTTATGTAGGTATCAAAGTATAATAAATTTCATGGAAATGAGAATATTCTAAAGTCAACAAGCTTTCTTAATTATATAAGAGCTTTTTAGGGTTCCGAACCCAAAAGGTAAAAACGTGACCCTATTACTGAGACTTCGCTGTCTGTCCGTCCGTCCGTCTGTCACCAGGCTGTATCTCAAGAACCGCGATAGCTAGACAGTTGAAATTTTCACAAATTATGTATTTCTGTTATGCCGCTATAACGGCAAATACTAAAAACAAAATAAAATAAATATTTAACGATTCCCATACAACAAACGCGATTTTTTGCCGTTTTATACGGAACCCTTTGTGCGCGAGTCTGACTCGCACTTGGCCAGTTTTTTAAAGAAATACCTTCATTATCTTATTTACTTTAGAAAAAGCTTGGGCAAAAGCTATACGTAAACTAGTTTACCTTTGTGTGATGTGACTTATTATTTCTATTTGCGTCTTATTATGGTCATTACATATTGAACTAATAAAAATAGAGCTTTAATTTAGTAAAGCTTGAAGCAAGTGAGTAGAGCGTGAGCGAAATCAATAACAAATGACAATAAACTTTAATAAAAAAATATATACTGTGTCATTTTTACGAAAATGTATGACAACACAAATCTCTATAGTGTGATTCACAAGATCCCTGTCAGTGAATTTGAGTCCAAGGGCACCGAAAATTATGATCCAGGGCTCATTCGATTCGGAATGACCTGACTGACCGGAAGACCGGAAAATTTCAAAAGTTATAAACAATTTAATAAAAATAAAAACAAAAAACCATACCCCCGTATGGTTTTTTGAAAATATCTCGGAAACTATTAAAGATATCTGAATTTTGAAAAAAAAATCGTTAAAGAGGAGGAAATTTCCTAAAAAAAAGTGCCAACTCCCGGAACTCCCGCCGCGCGTCGCGGCGCATAACCCTCTTTTAGCGCGATTTTCACCTCTAAATTAAAATTATAATTATAATTATATTGGTCATCGAGTTCCGGGAGTTGGGACCTTTTCTTTTAGGAAATTTCTTCCTCTGTAAGGATTTTTTTTCCAAATTCTGAAAACTTAAATAGTTTCTGAGATATTTTCAAAATACCATACGGGGGTATGGTTTTTTGTTTTCTACTAAATTGTTTAACTTTTGAAATGTTTTTCGAGCCCCTCATGAAATTTTTCAAAGTTCCTAGAGATCATTCCGAATCGAATCCGATCATCATTTTTTGGTGCCCTTAGACAGAAATTCACTGAAAAGTGAAATGGATCTTGTGACTCAGTCTACATGTAGATAAACATCCGTTGAAAGTACACATTCAAACACTGTCTACACCTCTTTGAATATTTGACACATATTTAAATTAGTTACTGCCCTGTAACTACACATTAAACGTAGGTACGTATCTGTTCTTTATTGACACACCAACAGCAAAGAACATAATATACTTATTACTAACATATCAACAGTTTGTAGTTACATATGAATCATCATCAGCGCTCAAACCACTGTACTAACAAGTGCAAAAACCATAACATCTCAATTATACAGACCTCTCCACAATATTCAAGTCCTCCATAACGATATATTTGAAGCCGTGCAAATCTGTCCTCTTGCAGAACTCCACAAACTTGTCCTTGCAGAATTGCCACTGTGATTTTCTCTCCACCTTCTTCGTCACGACACGATTCTTCGTAAATTTCATTCCGAATTTAGGGCGATCACACATGCAAGCCTGTCGAGTACCGATGAAAAATTGTCCCGATCAAACTTATAATTATTATTGTGGACTGACATCGAATGCGAGTTTAACATTCCCACACGACATGTATTGTATTTCGTATTAAAAATGTATTTAAGTAGATATAATTTACATACATTTGTATTTTCTACTAATATTTAGGTAAGGTCATGGTAAATGCAAAAACTTGTGAACATTTGAACATGGTAATAAATTATTGTTAGTTACATAGATACGTCAATTATTTTTAGATAATAATAATGTGGTAAATAAGGTATAGTTAGGTAACTTTTCCCCGCAAAATTGTACGGATCCCAGTCCAAAATACAGATTCTATTTATAAATATAATAAAATATAAACACCGCCACTAGGGAAGTACCAATCTAGTGAATTATCAATTAACGTACTTCCTAACTTACGGAACTCCATTTGAGTGGGACTTGGGAGTTAACAAGACCGGTACCTAATTTATAATATGTATATCTTGTTTTGTAGGTGTCCATGTATCCATGATCGCCTACCATTAGGCGATACGTCTGCTTGTTTGCCTACTACTAACCTTTTATTTTTATTTTCTGATCTCGCAGGGGAATGGTCGTTACGCCCGGGTTGGGGGGCCCGGGGTTATGTGGGATCCCCGACGCGACCACTAACTACTAACCTAACCTAACCTTTAGGTTTATGTTTACATACTACCTACAACTTACGCCTGCCACCTACACCTTTCGATTTTTTTTTGTTAAATTAACAAAAAACGACGCGACCACTAGCTACTATCCTAACCTAAACATACAACCAACACCTGCCATCTACACCTTTCGATTCGTTATCGACCAGAGGGTTGAAGATTAATTAAAGACAATTAAACAATGGGAGTTCAAATCAATAAATAAAATAAAACAGGACATGTCTAAGGAGGGTTCCGTAACTATAAACGCGTAATATGCTTTTTTTTAATTACTCCAAAAGTTACTGTCCGATTTGGTTCAAAATAATTTTCCTAAAGAGTTTTTAGCATGATCTATCGGCATGGAAATTTGCAAGTTTCTATCTCCTATAGTTTAAAAATGCTAGGGGGGGGACCAACTTACAAACTACTTTGGAGGCCGATTACTCGAAAATGGTCAACTTTATAAAAAAGTAACGTATGAAACCTTGCCTTTATTTTAAAAGACCTATTCTACGATACCCCACACGATGGGGTAGAGTGAAAAAATATTTTTCATCCCCACTTCACATGTATGGAGAGCCACCCCTAAAATATAAAATTATTATTTTTTTATGATCCCGAAACCGTGATCTATACACAATCTATAACTGCACCAAATTTCATCAGTTTATATTCATAATTATAGGAGCTAGAGGCGCGGACAGACAGACAGACAGACAGACAGACAGACAGACAGACGGACAGAGCGAAACTATAAGGGTTCCTTAAGTATTACGGAACCCTAAAAAGATAAACAAATTAAGTAATAAAAATTTGGGTGGGTGAGGTTTTTAAATATACCTAAGCAGTAATAAGCACCTCAATGGAAACTTTTCACCGATCTTTAATCTTTTAACATCGATAGTGAATACCTAATAGAGACCATGCATTTGTTTTAAATCAGCAAAATTATTATATTATGTCATTACGTAATTGGCGTTCTGTTAAGGAGGAACATAAAGTCGATTTTTTTAAACATAATATATTTATTTAATCAAAGTATATACCATTGCTATTTATGCACTTTTACCATATCATAGGTAGTTCATTGATTCCTTTACTAAGAAAAATATTCGGACAGGAATCAATAAAATCTTTGATGGCGCTTTGGACTGCCTGATTGGAGTTGAATTTTTCCTTTGCAAGAAGCTATCCAAATAAAAAAAAAGGTAATCTGTTGGAGCAATGTCCGGAGAGTAGGTACGGTGGATGTCTTAGACATTCCAATTGAAGCTCTAATTTGATAGCTGTATGTTATGCAGTGTGTGGTCTAACGTTGTCCTGAAGCAACAGTGGCCTAGAGCTAATGACCCACCCCAGTTGTTTAGTAGCTAGCTTTTCCATCATGATTTGCAGTTGCTGGCAATAGACATCTGCCATAATCGTCTGCCAGATTTAAGAAAGATGTAGTGAACGACACCGGCACTAGTCCACAAAACGCTCACAAGTCTTTAACTTTTTTGAGTCAATTTTCGATTGGGGCAGGCTTTGGCTGGTTCGCCAGGGTTCAGCCATTGCGATGAGCGTTTCTAATTATCGTACAGGATCCACTTTTCATCACAGGTAATGATTCAAAATCCCTTCGTTATTGTGCCGGTTGAGTAATGTAACGCAGCAGTCGACGCGCTTTTGTCGGTTTGCTGCACTCAATTCATGAGGTACCCACCTTTCAAGCTTTTTCACATTCCCAATTTGTTTCAAGTGGATTAAAACATTTTTATTACTAACACCACAGCCTGCAGCTAACTCGGACGTGGTTTGCGATGGATCCGCTTCCACAATAGCTGTCAATTCTTCATTACCAACTTATTGGTCTCCGGCCGTCCACGTGGCTTGTTCTGCAGGTCGAAATTTCCAGAACGAAAACGTAGGAACCAAAAACGCACTGTGTTTTCTTTTGCGACACCGCCGTCATACACATCATTAATCATTGGAGCCGTTTCTGCAGCACTGGTGCCACGGTGGAACTCGTAGGTAATCGAAAATAATACGATATTTCAAGTTTTCCATTTTGTAAACAGAGTGACGCAAAGTAAAAACCAAAAGAGGAAAAACAAATGAATTACGGTTTTCGAAACACAATATTATTATGCATGAGTAGACAAATAGCGGTGTAAATTTGAAATTGGAATTCCTAACCAAAGATATTAATTATATTTGAGATCAAAGTGACCAGTACGACAAAACGCCAATTTCATATGTAAGGACCTAATATTAAAATTTTATTGCGTTTAACTTTTAAAGTTTTCTACGTCGCGTCGCGAATTATAATTCGCTATCAGTAACGACATCTACCGCCAAATAGCTACATTAACATTAATATCACGACACGAACAGCTATGTGTGAATATAAAATATAATATTTATAAATATAATAAAAATCATTGAAATTTAAAAATATATGAAAAATATATATTTAATTATTCCTCTAACTCCTAATATTATGGGCCGTACTTCGTAGTTTAACTTTCGCTTAAAGTGGCATCTAGTGTCGAATAGCTTTACTAGGTGTTTACTTATTCTAAAGCGGTTCTTACTTTATAGATGACCCAAAATATGAGAATCTTCTTGAGAACAATCTTATGTTATTTAATATATTCTAACTAAGCCAAGAGCATGTTAGTTAGGACATGTCTAAGGAAGGTATTTTTTAATTACTTCAAAAGTTCGTATCCGATTTTGCTCATAATAGTTTTCCTAAAGAGTATTTAGCCAGTATCTATCAGCATTGGAACTCTTACCTAATTTTCCAAATAAAGAATTAATATAATAAATAGACTACCAATTAAATTTATAATGTAACACGATTTCTCTATATTTATACTCTATCTTTTTTCTCTATATGAATATCACCTACCTAAAAGGATTTAGGTGCATTAGTTTTTTCAAAAATTGGCATTCAAACGTATATTTTTTTCATTCAGATTACGTACTTTTTGATTATTTTACCTTTTTAACTCGATTATTAAAATACGATAATTACGCCGATTTGTATTTGACATTTTTTATAAAAAAGTTAATTACACTTCATATAGTAATCGTGAAATCGTCACGCTAGAGAAAGTATAATTGGGGTCATTAAATATCTATTAACCGATCCCTATCTATATATTCACAATAAATCTAAATAATGGGCTAGATGACTGGTTTTTATTGCCTAAATAAATAGTACTCTTAAATATGAGTACCTAACTCCTCAGAAGAAACAGCACTGAGTATACTATCAAAAATCAATATTTTCAAAGGTACCTACAGCGATTTGTTTACAAAATTTCGCAAGTGTCATGAAAACGCTCCATACTAAAGTCGTACCTAGCTGTGACGTCACGCCTATGTTAAAGTGTATGAAGTATATTAGGCCGCATATTTTTATTTTTTTAAATCTTATAAGGGTTTTCGTCTATAAGACATGACAACCCCATCGTATAGGCCGCATATTTGTAAATATCTCCGATATTTGTGCGTTTAAGTTCATACTTACCATAATGTATGTTTTTGTATATTATGTAAGTGAACTAATGATGTAGGTTCTGTTTACTAATTTAGAAAAAAAATTTTTTTTTGTACTTTTTAGATGTATCTACCTAATTAGGTACTAAACTACACATATAATATTATATTTTTTACATTTACCAAGTAGTAATGCCTCAATATTTCTGAGTATATTAATGAAACTAAATATTTTAGATATAGTCATCATCACTATTATAATTAATTAAGTACCTAAATATAGGTAAGGGTGTAGGCACTATATATAAAAGATTATCCAATACGTCTTCACAAAGGGTTCTAAAGTTTATATAGAGAAACAAGCTTTAACCTAGGTTCAGGTATAACTCAGAAGCTTCTACAGGTGTAACAAAAGTAAGTGATAATACTTTAGGGTGTTTACGTGTTCCTTATAGAGAGTTCACTGTGAAAGTAGCAGCACTGAATGAGCAATTTTTTTTTTTCACTTTTGTATGGGGAAACTCGCGACGCAACGAACACAAACACCCTTAAGTATTATCACTTATTTTTGTTACACCGTGTATAAAACACTTGACTAGCAAAATATAAATGAAATTATTGAATACTCGCTATCCCGACATAGGTTCTTAACTATTCCATTAATAAATAACTACACCACAACAAATACTGGGGCCGGCCGCTTTTTCTGAAATAGAACTATTCTGCTTTCATTAAACTAAAAGGCGGTTAAATGACAAAAACAGTTTTTGATGTAGAGCTACAAAACGCGGGATTATTTTGAAATTAATGCTAGTGATTTTGTATAAACAATTGTTAATGTTGTCATGAACGTCTTATGACAACATTAACGTTATTTTGTTTGTGGACGCAGACGGCAGTATTTGCGTTTTTTCCCCGCAATTCTTCGAATATCTCTCACATGTCAAACATTTCCTGTACTACCCCAATCATTTCAAGATCATAATTAGCCAAATCGGTCCAGCCGTTCTAGAGTAATTGCGAGACACAGGAATTGCAATCCATTTTTATATAACTGGCTGTTTCACGTTGTTCTGTCTCAACTATGAACTGGAATAAATAACAAAATAAAATAAACTGAACACACCTATAACATTTGTCAGTCAAGTGACAAATTGAATAGTGAATAGTTAGTATTAGAAAATGCAATAGTCGTTTGTATTTTCCCCGCAATTATTCCAATATCTCTTACGTTTTAAACATTCCCTGAACTAACCCAATCATTTCAAGGTTAAAATTAGCAAAATCGGTCCAGCCGTTCTCGAGTTTTAGCGAGACGTTGGAATTGCAATCCATTTTTATACATAAAGATTATAATATAGATGAGATATGAAGATTTAAGGCCTAAAGTTTGATCGCCTAAAAGATCTAACCTAACCTAACCTTATACCTATATGTATAGAGTACAGACATAATATTATATACGGTTCGGTAAAATCAGCTACGGATATTTTGGGCATATGATCTACCTACTGCTTATGTGTAGACGTTTAGAAAAATAATTGTCAAACTCGGAAAAAAATATCTTCCTTTATATGCGAGTTTGTGTTGATTGGAGATTATCCCATACATAAGATGATTTTTTGCTTTGACTATGGCAACTCAGATTACCTATTATTGATTCATTTATTGACTACAAGGAGTAAAGTACAGCCGTTAGGTACAAGTAAATAGGTACGTATTTTGGAACAAAAGTTCCTTATAGGAGTCCGTAGTCCTTATTGTCCGTTGCTTATATTTTATATTTTATTATGCTTATAGTCCGTTGCTTATATTATGATTAAATATTTATATAGGTAAATTCTTGCAGAATACAAAAAAACTAGGTGTATTTTAATAATTGTCCTAGTAGGTCAATCGATAAAATGAGTTTACACCTATCATTTATCATTTATTGTCAATGTGGGTACTGTTTTAACTATTTGATACTATTATCTAAAACTTAACCATCAAAAGCTTAATTGGAGTGACAACTATATTATGTCAAAATCAAATCAATTAGTTTAATTTACATAGGTACTCAGAAATACTCGTATCGAGATATTGCTACTTAATAAACGTAAAAAATATAATATTTGATATGTAGTTGAGTAATTAGATGCATTTAAAAAAATCAAAAAAGAGTATTACATTTTTTTCGCTAAATTAGTAAATAAAAAAACCTTCATCATTAGTTTGTTACTTACATCATATACGAAAACATTCTCAATATAATTAGTATGAACTTAAACGAATTACGGAGATACAATATAATATTTACAAATATGTTTCTGCGGGCGGTGCGGCCTTATATTTCATACACTTCTACCTAAACGTGACGTCACAGTTAGGTAAGAATTTTGTATGGAGCGTACGACTCTTGGATGGAGCATTTTTACGAGACTTGCGAAATGTAAACAAATCCAGCGATAACAATATAAAAATCACCAATAAAAATATAGACTTTTTATATATTGTTTGTGCTAAGAACTTATTCATTCGTGAGTACTATTCATTTAAAGCAAAATAATCGTCTAATTTATTCTACGGACTTTTTTCTTAATTAAAATAGCTGTCGCAAAAAGCTAATGTTACATCAAATATACAATTATAAATAATAATAAGCAAGTATAGTCCTCCCTTTATAACAGGCCTGGATTAATAATATACTGGACAGCAAAAGAACATACACTTTTAAAAATGCATTTTTTTCAAAGCGATAGTATAATATGTTAGAGATTTTATAATAAAAATGTAGTTTTTATATATTGTTTGTGCTAAGAACTTACTCATATTCATGAGTACTATTCAATTAAGCAAATAAATCGTGTAGTCTATTATATGGAATTTTGTCTTAATTAAAATAGGCTGTCGCAAAAAGCTAATGTTGCATCAAATATACAATTATAAATAATAATAAGCAAGTATAGTCCTCCCTTTATAACAGGTCTGGCTTAAAAATACACTGGACAGCAAGAGAAAATATACTTTTAAAATTGAATTTTTTCCAAAGCGATAGAATGTCAGAGGTTTTATAATAAAAAATATTTTATAGAAAATTTTTAGCAATTTTCTGAAACTAGGAGAAAGCCGATAAAATTTGTTATAAAATGTTTTTTATTTAAAATCTCTAACTAGCTATTAGAGTTTCAAAAAAATAAAATAAAAGTATAGCATAACATCAGACATAGCACAATATATCTTTATCAGCAGTTTCAATAATTTGTATTATATTTAAAAATTGAATATTGCATTGAAAATATAAGCATAACTCTGTTTTGTTTCTTGAAATTATCATTACTTTTGTTTGACAAAAATGCTACATAAATCAAACCACTTAAGCACTAACCCTCCACTAAAAACATTTACGCAACCTATTAGATATTCAATGTTGCTGCCTTTGTCGAGTGACTTTTCCAAGATGCAATACAATTTTTTATTAGTAGGTAAGGGGTAAATAATATTTTGAAGGTATTACAACTCGCAATAGTAAAAAAATCTAAATATAATTATATTTACCTTGCAACACACAACTTTTTAGTACTACACACAAACACACATATTAATTTGCCAACAAAATTAATTACAAGCGCCAATTGTACATTTCAACACAAAAAAGTCAATAAATATTGAACAAACACAACTGCATAATCGCATTAGTTTAATAATTCAGAACGCTATTACCGCATGTTCATCTCTTTCGCACAGTATAAGCTAAAGCGAGACGGAAGGACTGAAGCCCTTGAAACAACACATTCGCTAGATGGCGGTTTTCAACTAATTGCTAGGCCATTAGTATGCTTTGCAGCTTTTATCTTTATTACTTACTTGATATAATTTTTATAGTGAAATGTAATTTATCTTGTGACAATTATAAAAACCATAGTTTAAATTTTACTACTACAATTTTTAATTTAAAATTTATTTTATCTATTTTTGTATTTATATCCTTTTGATTAAAGTACTACAATCGCAAAGTAGTATTAAAACAGATCATCTACGTAATAAACGTAAAGTAAAAACCATTCAATGAGTATTCTTAATAAAATCTCACAATCGCAAGAGCGTAAATACGTTTTATTATAATAGAAATTGAGAAAAACAATATATTCGCAAGCAACGATGTTTAAGAACCTTGTAAAAGCAACTTCATCTATACTTAGTGTAAAGAAAGAATTATAATATTAGAAATATCTGAAGATTTGTTTACAAAATCAACATAATCTAACTAATGAAAAATTTAACTATGTTCTACTATAATTACGTGCTTAGTTTTCAACACAACATTATTTGTATCGTAAATGTATACAAAAATTAGTAAAATTCGCTTTGCAGTAAAACATACGCACAGTACAACTACTTTCTTATGGCTCTCGGAAATCAACTTATCCTATGGCAGTGACAGACGATAATTGGAAAACGAAGTTTCCCGAATTCAAATATATTTGTACTGTACAAAATAAATATTCACAGTAAGCCCACGTTGCTTATATATTTAGGTAATCATCGTTTTACATACATCGTCTGTTATTTCCATTATAAAAAAAGATTATCGAGGGCCATTAACAAGGTGGTCATACTGTAATAACTAATATTATAGCAAACATTTTGCCAGCCAAACTGTGTGTGGTCTACTGAATACGAAATTAGATCACACAATAAAATTACATAGCATTCGCTTTGCAGAAAAAAGAAGTTTCTTTCGTACTATTTTATTTCAGACTTTAGGTACAATAACAAAATATATACTGTCTATTTTTTTTACAATTTTAAAACAAATATACACAGATAAAGATTATTTATCTGTATAACTGTAGGTATACAGATAAAGAAAAACAAAATATACTACTTAACTTCACAGAGTAGGCCAAGAACGAACAACTGAGAATAAAATAATCGTAACGTTATCGAATGAAAACTATATGAAAATAATGACAGCGCCGATACAATTTTCATTATATAACGTTACGAAAAGTAAATAGTCGTTGGGCAATAGGCTACTTAACTCATATTTAATTTCATACAATGAAGGAGTATTTTCTTAATATAAATGTAAATTATTTACATATTTTACATTTATATTTTAATATAAATGTAAAATATGTAAATAAAAAGTTAAGAATTTTAGAACGAACACGGAAAAGAATACAGGAAAACCATTTCGAGGTAATTCAATAGAGCATGGAATTAGATG
Organism: Glaucopsyche alexis; assembly: GCA_905404095.1. NCBI lineage: Eukaryota > Metazoa > Arthropoda > Insecta > Lepidoptera > Lycaenidae > Glaucopsyche > Glaucopsyche alexis. Next base: position 5,861,086 of record FR990042.1, read on the forward strand.
AAACAAAATACATAAATAATGACTTTATAAGATGTCACGAACTATTAATTTACGCCATTTTACTACTACGGACTATTGCATAGATAACAAAATATAGTACTAGTATGACATCACAGCACACAGATTCTATCAACCAACATGGCGAATAGTGAAAAAAAAAAGCAACGATGTTTAAGAACCTTGTAAGAGCAACTTCACCTATATAATATAGTGTAAAGAAATAATTATAATATTAGGTATATCTGAAGATTTGTTTACAAAAGTAACATAATCTAAGTAATAAAAAGTTTAACTATGTTCTACTATGATTACGTAAGCAGATTAACAACACAACATTATTTATATCGAAAATGTATACAAAAATTAGTAAAATTCGCTTTGCAGTAAAACATACGCACAGTACAAATACTTTCTTATGGCTCTCGGCAAATAGTGAAAAAAAAAAGAATTTTTTTGTGTAATGAAACAATAATTAGGAAGCGTTTAGGACATAAATAAAAACAAGATCAAGTAGCCTATTGTTCGTACTTGGGCTCCAGGGCGTTACCTTGCCATGATTTCTTATATCAGTAAATAGATAAGTAAACTGACATCATATTCTCTTACCTCTCTTTCCTTCTGTGTCAGTTATTGTATACGGAATTAATGGTTGTGTTCCGTGGAAAAAAAGAGCTTGTTGGAGCTTGCTAGCGCTAAAGAAAAAAAAACAGATTATTGGCGAGGATAAGTTTGCTAACTTCAATACTCCTAATATAATCCGCCATTTTGCTTATTTAATGCCAGCGGTCGCCATTTTGCTTACGTTTTTTTGCTAGCGCTATTTTCCGTAGAACACAGCCATTGTTTCTGTCATTTTATTGAGAGATTAAACATTAAAAATAATAAATTTATAAAAACGTATAAGTCATAAATATATTCGAAATATTAAAAAAAGTTTTATAATATAATTTTGCCTAAATGTTATATTTTAATTATCATTTAAAACTAGCACCATTGTAAAAAAAAATCGTATAACGATAACATAAATACTATAAACAAAACAAAACTTTCGAATATCCGTCGACTATGATTTGTATAATACAATTTTGGACATACGTCATATTATAATATAATAAGTACCTAGGTACAGTAAAACCACGTTGCTAATAAGAAATAACAGACGATGTGAAACGAACATTGCCGAAAGATATTATGATCATAGTCGTAGCTACTATTAGACACGTCGCGCTAGCCGTTTTTGAGGTATTAAGTGGAAAAAATTCTAAAGTCGCTGAATTTTTGCGTGTTGATAGAGTAGTCCCTAGGGAGCTTATTATTAAGTTTTGTGCCATTGCGTTTCAGCAATTCGATTATTTGTGGTTGATTTTTTTAAATGGCCATAAAAATGGCAAAATTGATTTAAAGTTTGAAATATTAATGGTATCGTGTCTAGGACAGTCTGCAGAGTATGGAGACTTAATTTGCGTAATTTTTGTTCAGTACAAAATTATTTATAAAGTCAAAGTCAAAGTCAAAAATTTTTATTCAATGTTGGTATTTTTATACACTTATTGAACGTCGGTATACATGATGCCTACCACCATAGTCATTTTTTACACATTTTTGTTGGAAAAAAATTATAGTCCACCTCAATGTCTGTCGGTAATCGTCACGTACATCGTCCATCATTTCAATACAAACAAAGATAGATATACAAAGGGTCATTAGCAACATGGTTATACTGTTATAATATTAATATTTTGCATTTCGGCAATTTTAAAATCTTTAAGTACCAAAATATTCCGACGAAATAAAAGAAGAAGGGGCATTTTTGTATGGAGCCCGTCCCCACTACTGTAGCACTACAAGACATATATCAAATGAAAGGGCTTAAAAAGTGTGTAATTTTATTGTATGACGAAAAATCTCTAAACCATGGGAGAAAAAAGTTAACGAGGGTTAAAGGTTAAAAAAAAGTATAAAAAATCAACCTGTATTATTGCACCATTTCATAGTGTTGCTAATAAGGAACAACTTTTGGGAAGTAATGGTATACAGCAAACTTCATAAAAGTGGTATATTTTGATAAACTGCCTCATATTTTGAATAATAATAAAATGCTAAAAAAAAAGCTATTTCCTTAATTTTTTCGCACATAATTACTTTCTGGAAATTGTTTCTTACTTGCGACACTATCGAATGGTACAAAATACAGGATGTATTTTTTTACAATCTATGGGTTCGAATCCTGGCTAGGAAAATTGAGTTATTAAAAATCTAACGATGCAGTTTAAGTTTTCATCAAGTCGGACTCCACATTAATTTGTTTTAGACTTCTTTTACAACGCCCAGAAGAATAGTTCACTATGTAATATGTTTTTTTTTTACTTTTTTTCTGTACATAATCGTTTTAAAATAATTTTTCTTTAATTAAATGTATTTTAATGTAGTCGTTTTATCTGCACCATTAGATTTTACATAAACCAATTTTCCAGGCCAGGATTCGAACCCGCAAATTAGGAAAAAATACATTATGTATTATTGCACCATTCGATAGCGTCGCAAGTAAGAAACAATTTTAGAAAATAATTATGTGTGAAAAAATTAAGGAATTGCTTTTTTTAGCATTTTATTATTATTCCATACATTTCTTCAAAATATGAGGCAGTTTATCAAAATATACCACTTTTATGAAGTTTGCTGTATACCATTACTTCCCAAAAGTTGTTCCTTATTAGCAACACTATGAAATGGTGCAATAATACAGGTTGATTTTTTTAACCTTTTTTTAACATTTAACCCTCATTAACTTTTTTCTCCCATGACTTTTCGTCATACAATAAAATGACACACTTTTTAAGCCCTTTCATTTGATATATGTCATGTAGTGCTACAAGGGTGGGGACGGTTTGCCCCTTCTTCTTTATATTTATATCACCAACATACATAATATCACATATTTTAATATACACTACTTCCTAAAATAACTACATAACAATTTTTCCTTAACTAATTTTGTTCATGCCCATAACCCGTAGGGTTAGTTCTCGCCGAAACACGACGCGGCGCGCACATTTTGAGATAGCAATTTAAAGTTTAAACTTTATATACTACACAAAATGATACACGTTTCATTGCAAGAAATATTATGTCTCGGCGTGAACTGTTCCCTTATACCTACCATTTTTTTTAGATCATGTTTAAAAAAAAACAACAAGTTTATTTCAAAATTAACACAAAAATAAGTTGATTGATTCGTCAAAATGATCAAGCCAAACTTGAAACTATATGTGAGACTTATGACTGATTTCATTGAAAAACAAAACTAATAAAAAAGCTTGGATGAACAATTGAAAACCAGAGATCGTTTAACTATGAAATTAATACATATTTGTAAAAATAACATTATACCAGAACAATAATAATTAATATACTATTTTTACTTATTAAAGCTAGGGTCATAAAATAATACTAAGGCACTTTATATAAAGTGTGTGATGTATTATATATATCTATCACAATTTCTTTACAGATTCATGTAACATATAACTTATCAAACAGATGTTACACCTCATAATTTCAATAAAAAATATGAGAACATAAACTATAAACCTAACATTTTCATTTGGCCACAAAAACTTTGTAAAGTAATATTTTATATGGTATTTCTACCTTAATTCATGATCTTTTTCCAACTTTAAAATACTTGACACAAATGCTTTTGTATATAATAGGTTGGGGAAAAAGTCTTTTCGCATTATAGTATGTATGAACTTGTCATAAAATATCTTGGGCTATACCAATTGTATCTGGCTGATTTTGGTATCATTAAAAAGTTTTAATTTTACAGAAGACAATTCCAAATTCAAATTAGGTAAATTTAAGATTTTCATTTGTTTTTCTTATTGTTAAAATGAGTGATTCTTATGAAGAATTTCGATACATTTTAAAATTTTATTACAAAAAAGGTAAAAATGCAACACAAGCCGCGAAAAAAATTTGTGAGAGTAGCGCAAATTTGGTTTAAGCGTTTTCAATCCGGAAATTTTGATATCAAAGATGCACGTCGCTCTGGTCGCCCTGTTACGGACAAAACTGTTGCCATTTTTGAAAAAGTGAAGCAAGATCGGCATATTAGTAGTTACGATGTAGCTGAAGAACTGGGGATTGACCACAAAACGGTTTTGGCGCATTTGAAAAAAGCTGGGTACACAAAAAAGCTCGATATTTGGGAGCGTCATGAGCTCACTGAAAGAAACCTAATGAACCGTGTACTCATTTGTGATTCTTTATTACGACGTAATGAAACCGAACCATTTTTGAAGAAGCTGATAACTGGTGATGAAAAGTGGATCACGTACGACAAGAACGTGCGAAAAAGATCGTGGTCAAAGGCCGGTCAGGCTTCACAGACCGTGGCGAAACCCGGGTTAACTCGCAACAAGGTGATGCTGTGTGTGTGGTGGGATTGGAAGGGCATTATTCATTATGAGCTGTTACCGCCAGGCAGGACCATCAATTCTGAACTGTACTGCGAACAACTGATGAGATTAAAGCAAGAAGTTGAGAGAAAGCGGCCAGAATTAATCAACAGAAGGGGTGTGGTTTTTCACCATGATAACGCTAGACCTCACACATCTTTAGCCACTCAGAAAAAATTACGGGAGTTTGGCTGGGAGGTGTTAATGCATCCGCCGTATAGTCCTGACCTTGCACCTTCAGATTTCCACCTGTTTCGGTCGCTGCAGAATTTCTTAGGCAGTGTCAGGTTGACATCACAAGAGGACTGCCAAAACCACTTGTCGCAGTTTTTTCATCAGAACCTCCAAAAATTTTATAGCAATGGGATCATGTACCTACCAACAAGATGGCAAAAATTTATCGAACAAAATGGCACCTATATACTTTAGTCACTTGTAAATTTTATAAACTTTATAAAAAAACCTTTTGAATTTTTATATAAAATGCGAAGAAACTTTTTCCCTAACCTAATATTATATTCTTGATTCTTCTATTTTTTTAAACAAATGCCGAAACGAAATAAAAAAAAATAGTTGAGACCAAAACAGTTTATGTGTAAATATTTCCAATATAAATGAAATATAAATATTCGAATGGTTATAAAAGCATTGTAACCATAACCATTTACACTTAAAAAATATATATGGTGGCTGCACAACGTTACTTTAGTTAAATATTTTGAAATAAAATATTATTTAACAGTACAAGATATGACGTACATAGGGCCCACTTGCGTCATTGGTTAAATAAATAAACCCAAAGTTGTAGTATGTAGTTAAAATTATAATTTCGTCTTGCACCACATACAGTTAGAACATAACCTATATAGTTATAAGTTAACAATTTTAACCCAACCTTTTTTCGAATGTTAATTTTCCTAACATCGGGTTAACGGGACTAGCAGTGTTGAAAGTAATTCTAATTTGAGCTTGTGTTTTAGAATAAGTATTAAAAATAGTTGTACAATATTTTAAAATTGAACACTGAAGAGTTACTTTTAATGTAACACTGTTAATAGCAAATTAATCTGGAGTTAACGGTGTTGGTTACACAATCACATATATTTTTGTCTCCTTGTGAATTTTATTGTAAGCTTTCATTGTGTTTACTGTTTGTTGACTCAAATAAATAAATAAAAAAAATATAGGTTTTGGCTTAAGTGGACCTAAGTCATTTAACCTTCACAATGTTGTTATTTGGCACATTTTCTGAGCGGCAATCATCGGCTATCAAATTCTCTTCAACCTTTAAGCTTTTGGCTCGGCAACAAATCTTTGATATCCGCATCATTCCTAACATAGTGGGGCCATTCCTTTATAACATCCACGACTTTGTCACCCGGACTTAGTGTAGACATAAGTTGTCTATGCGCTAGGAGTTTATAGTCTTCGGCTATTTTTCCCAACTGCACGCCCTGTTTAATAATTTTTCTGCAGGCTTCAACTTGCTGTTTGGGCGGTGGGTCACTATTGAACGTACCTATAAAAGCAATACCTATGCTGTATCTGTTGTAGTATTTCGTGTGAGCGCCTTCGTTGTCCCAGCCTCTGCCATAGTAGACCGAGCCGTCGCCGCCGACTAGGAAATTGTAGCCTATGTCGTCCCACCCCCGAGACTCTATGTGGAAGGTCTGTATCAATCTAACTCGCAGGACACACTGGCTCTGAAACGTACAAAATCATAGATAAGTAACAACGTTGTGTATTATAGCCTATTCGCGTCAAGAAGTCAATGAACCATGCGTACATATGTCAAAATGGTTTACTACAATTGATTAATGTGAAGACGGTTTTGGCGTCATTGGTCCATTTTGACATTTATACGCATTGATTACGCATACGATTCAACTGACTTCTTAACACGAAATATGTATAGATAGTACAACTACAACTAAACAAGAACTATGATTTTTATGAAAAACTAGATGTCGACCGCGAATTCGTGCGTGCTAAAGTTAATTTCTCAAAAACCGTCAATATTTCCGCGATAAAAATTAGCATATGTCCTTCCCCGTGGTCTACTCTACATCTGTGCCCATCTTAATCGGTTCAGTAGTTTCGGAGCCTAATCAATGCAAACAAACAAACTTGTCCTCTTTATCTATACATATAAAATCCTTTGTCCTGAATGACTGACGGATCAACGCACAGCCTAAACCGCTGATCGTAGAGACCTGAATCTTACAGGGCTTGCTCTTTGTAATGCGTAGGGATCCGATAAGAAGGGATTTTTCGAAATTCGACTCCTAAGGGGGTGAAAAGGGGGAAAACAATTTGTATGGGGCAACGTGATTCCTTGGTCCAATCTACTTCATATTTTGCACAAACATTATGTAACAGAATTGATGGAATTCGTGTATCATAGTTTATTGAAATTCGTCCCCTAACGGGAATAAAAAGGGAAAGAAAGTTGTTTGGGAGCGATTTGTTTTAAAGTTGATATAAATACTCCTTAGTGCTTTTGATTTAAAGCTCCCACTCACAAGCGATCGATCGATTTAGTCTTTACAATTTAAACATTTACTGGATTCGTAGTTGCAAGTAAATCGGTTTATATAAAAATTAAATATAGTCTGAGATCCTAGGACCATACACTATACTTTTTTTATGAAACTCGTATATATACGCGTACATTTTGTTCCAACTTTTGACCCCACCGCAAAAACTAGCTGGTAGGTCTTACACTAATCATTTTGTGTAATAGTTTGTCGTTAGCAATTTACTTTCAAATACGAATTAATTTCCAATTTGATCGAAGCAATCGATAGCCCGTGAGTGGGGAGCTTTATTTTTATTTTGACATAATATATTGTCATGTTGAAAAATAAATCTGACAAGAATGCGAAAGTTAAATTTGATGAAAAACTCTTTGGAAAAACTAGGCACCCAAATATTTGCGATTGCTGCATAAATTATATTCATAATACTTATTATATTACATACTATTTCAGTAGAATATTTTGAGTGTAGGGATATTTAAATTTCTTTCTCTTTTGTTGTTATAATATGTAATATTTAATTTATTTGTGCTTGATTTATCAGTGTTTAATACATAGATTTTTAGTTTTTAACCCAAAACAATGACTTTTAAGATTTTTTTAAAAGATTTTTGACCTGTACGTTTGTGCGCGCTAATCCCAGAAACTACGCAACGGATTTTTATAAAATTTGTTACCGTAGTAGTTAAGCCCTTGGATAATAAACACATAGGACTCACTTTTTATCGCGAAACATTTTTGGGTACCTAACTACCTAAGGGTTCCACGCGGTTAGGAATTAGGATAGCTCTGCTTATAATTTTGTGTAGGTATTTCAATTCAATGGGTTCATACCTACAAAAAGTTTTATCAATCTAAAGAATAACTTAGTATAAAATGCTATAAAATAACCAGATATTTGAATTGGTAAAAACTTTACCTAGGTATTAATCATTAATGTGTATGATTATTATATGAGGAATAAGTGAGAAGCTAGATAGCTTCGTGGTCGTACTGGTAACTCATCTCTCTCTCAAACTCTGTCGTGGTCCCAGCTAGGATCGATACTATACTAGAACTAGGGCGATCACAATCCAAATTATTTTTATTAAGTTCAAAGTCCACAACGTCTTCGCATTCAAAAGATTTTCGAAATCGTTAAAATACTAATTATCGGCTACAAAGAAATTCTTACTTAATATTATACCTAAACGCGAAAGTTTGTATGTACCTACATAATAATGTTCAGTTTTTCATGCAATAAAGTAAGGTAAAGAAAACACGTAAAGAATTTTGATGAAATTTGGTATTGTAGTAGTTTATCCAGAATTAACACAGAATACTTTTTGCAGCTTATTAAATTTTATTTACGGTACAGTTCCCGGTAGATTTCTTGAGTGTACCTACGAAGTCGCAGGAAACATTCAAATAAAATACAACTGATGATGGTGGTGCAGTGCCTACACCATTATGTATTCAATTTTGGTATTGGTATTTTCCCGAACAAGCTTTCCCTCTGACGTACCTAAAACCCAATTTCACGCGAGCGAAGCTGCGGGCATAAGCTAGTATAAGTATAGACTAGGTAAATTATGGCTTGTTTGAATGCCTACCAGAAATTCACTTATATTCCAATAAATTCGAAATACCTGACAAAACGGATAAATGCTCACCAAATTGTGTTTCATGAAGTATTACAGAAATGAAGCTAATTTCCTTTTTATATGTAAACGCCGTTTTAGTTAACTTTAGACCAAATATTTTACATTATCGCTAAATATAATATATTGCCAATATTTTATTATATTACTTTTATTTAAGTAATCTTTGTTGAGGCAAAAAACGTATACATAAAAACGTATCGTATATTTTTTTTATATAAAAATAAAATAAAATACCAAAATATATAATATTGCTTACTCCAAATACAAGTTACTTGTTTACTGCAAATCATAATGATTATGGTAGGTACTAGGTAATAAAACGAATCATATGTGGGAAAATAAAAAATCTAAGGAAAATTAAGTTTTATATTTATAAGATTATAAGATTAATTTGTAGGTACTTAAGGCGCTCTTACCCTAGAAATACGCTTCTTTCAAAAATTTTTTGAGACGAATGGATACATTTTAGTGCAGCAAAAAAATATATGTTAATTTTGATCATATTTGCTAGGGGACCTTCATTTTCAAAACACGTTATCTGAAAAAATTCTCGATAAAAAAAAATCATAAAGTAACCATTAAAATAGAAATTCTTGGAGTTGTAACTGTATTATTTGTGAACAGAAATGAGAAAATTATTTGCAGTTTCGTAAAACATAATAAAAGGAAGGGAATTGTTGTTTTGATTTTTCGTATAGAATGTGATATTTGTTAGTATTAATTTATTTCAATGATTAATAATTCGTACGAGTCGAATGAAACATCGCGAAATGGCGACCTGTCATTCCTTCTCTTTCATATCTATTGAATAAGACAGTACCGGCTTAGGCCTCTTGCTAATGAGACGTATGTCAAATTTTTCCCCTTTTTTCTGCTCAAAAATTATTCGAATTTATTGTAGAAAGTCCGTTCAAATTTATTTTACCCCCGAATGGACCTTTATGTCGTCTGCATAAAGGTCAAGTCGGGGGTAAATATTAGTTTTTCTTTCGTCGTGTAATACTTATGATATATACGTAATTTCGCTATCTGACGTAAGACACTTGGTAGACCTTTGGCTTTTTGCGTTGTTGCGACCAATTGGTCTCGGGTTCGAATCCCGGTCAGACGATTTTTTTTTCTTTTTTTTTGTCGCACTATAAAACTCCGAGCGATGCTTGTTTTCCCAGTAATAGAAGTATATGGTTAATTATGTACTTATTTATTATTAGTTACTTTAAGTTGTTGTTAATATTAGTGTAGATTATATTATATAAAATATGAAAAGATTGTATTCGATGAATGTCCAAATTTTTAATTCAAAGTTTTAAGATGGAGGTACAAAAACTCTTTGTAAGTAGGTACTAGGGAGACCGAGCTTTGGTCGTAGTTTTAGTACAACGATAAAAATTAATAAAAAATAAATAAAAAAATATTAAAGAATCACAAAAATAATATTTTAAATCTTACCGGGATTTGAACTCACCACCAAAAATCAAACGGTACGCAAACCGAGCTGCCAGTCAGACTGACGTAAAACAACCGAAATTATTGATATAATTTATTACACGACGAAAGAAAAAACATAGGTATTTGATTCATAATTTTGACAACATTGATTGACAACAGAATAAGTAAATATAATATATATACCTAAATATTATTATTCTGTTGGTTTGTAAAGTTTATACATATAATTATATCAATTATTATAATCAATTCTAATTCTAATCACCATGAGCAGATATTAGGAACATGTACTTATTCAGTAATCTACGTTTATTTTTTACTAGCTTTTGCCCGCGACTTCGTCCGCGTAAAGTTCGGTTTCCATACAAAAATTTAACCGCTTTGTTACACCCGTAGGGGGCGAATTTTCAAAAATCCTTTCTTAGCGGATGCCTACGTCATTACAACTATCTGTATGCCAAATTATAGCAACATCTGTTCAGTAGTTTCGGTTGTGCTTTGATAGATGAGTCAGTCAGTCAGGTTTGCCTTTTATATATTTAGACTAGGTGTTGCCCGCGACTTCATGCGCGCATAAGGAAATCTCGATGGAACCGTACATTTTTCGGCAATAAAAAGTATGCCTATGTGCTTCCCCGTTGTCTATTCTATATCTGTCCTAAATTTCATCAAAATCATTCCAGTAGTTTCGGAGCCTATTCAATGCAAACAAATAAACCTTCTCTCTGTATTATATTAGTAATAGATTAAATAAAACAATATTTACAATTATTATGATGAAGCCGAAGAGACTATTTGGTTAAACCACAAATGTCAGAAACTAGGTATTTGAAATTGTATTTTTTTTTGCTGTCAGTGCAAGTTTCATGTACCTATGTAGAAGGGGAATATTTGATATTGAATTTTATTGTGTATTTATGTATTGTATAAAATCAGTCGACAAAATTTAGCTTTGTGCTACGCGAACAAAGTTGCGGGCAAAAGCAAGTTTAGATTTTGTAACCGCTGAAAAATGCGAATTAAATAAAATTTTGAAATGTCGTTCTAGGAAGAAACGTCAATGTGTGTAATGTCATAATGTGTATCCCACCAAAAACATTCTGTAAGAAACTAGCCAAGTCTCGATGGAGCTGCTTGTTTATCTCTAAAAAGTAATGAAATCTAGACAAAGTCGTGCCAAGTCTAAGGTTCCTTACTGCGATTTCTTTATTATTATAGTTAATATTGTGTGACTTGGCCGTTGAACATTATTTATACGTTAGTGGGTACAAGTCAATTTTGTTTACACGTTATATCTGTTATATCTATTGTAACTACCTATGTTTGTTATGCGAGATAATAGCCCATACTGGTATTGGTAATTGGACGCTAGTGTCTCGTTTTAGGCTGTTGTTGATTGTACAACACATGTATTGGAGCAATGGTGTCATGGAGCCCCTTTTGTACCCTTCAACGGCCAAGTCACACAACATTAACTATAATAATAAAGCGACCTATGCGTAGAACAAAGTCTGATGTGATCATAGAGCAAAAGTGCGTTTTTTGGATAAATGAAATAAGGAATCAAAGCTCTACAGACTGACATTTTAATTTTTTTTTTATCTGGCTTATTTTCGGAAATACAGAATCGTACAACGTCTTATTTGATGTAAGCTCCATGATAAAATGCACGTAGTGTTCATAGGATGGAGAAATTGAGGCGCGCACGGCGCGGGCGCCTCGCACGATCTTCACTTCAGGCGTTGTCGAGCGGAAAGAAGGGTTTTTTGCGTCATGTGTGTGATTTTTTTTCGGTTTGACGAAAATTATAATTTTACTAATTATTGCGTACTAAAAGTATTTCTGAGATGTCATGCTTACGGATAATGCTGGTTATGCTTTAAGAAGAGAAGAAAAAGAGCCTGAACGTAGTCCTTATTTTTCAAATAAGCAATATATTTTTATGAAGAACGGTGTATATCCGGGTAAGCTGATTTTTTTACTTAAATTATTCTTCAAATTTAGTATTATCATGCTTTGAAATTATAGTTTTTTACTATTCCGCTTTTTAAGCTCATAAATAGAAACGGGAAATCTATATTCATATAAGACATTTTTTGACGGAAAGTTAGAAAAATACACTTTAGTTCGAAAAGTATGATTAGTTTCATGTTTATTTATTAGGTAAATATTTGTCGTGTTATCAATAAAAGTTGACGTACCAAATAGTTGAGATTATAAGTAATATTAGAACTATGTAAGACTAATACTTTAGAATTTCTAAAAGTTTCATGTAACTATAGGACGTTTTTTTACGGAATCACAGAATAGTTGCAATACAATTTGTCAGTTCGATATGCAGATGGGACGTTATAGCCTGAATAATGACATCAGTTAGGACGTTGTTCTTTTAAAAATATCGTTAAATATAAATATATTTCATATTAAATAAATAAAAATAGTTTAAAGCTGCGTTACCTTACAATATATACACATTTGTACCCTACAAATTCGGCGAATCATATAACATTATGATCGACAGTTTTTAGTTCTGTACTGCGATGTTCATTAAACCTTGTATATTCAAACTTTTTCTAATAGCGACGCACCTCCTAATCGATGGATTCTCTCATTAGTAGATGAATAATGAGAGAATTTATGGCCTTTGACCATCAATACTTTCTTTAAAAGCGACTCCTAGTTTCGAAAAATCACCTTTAATACAACTTAAAGACTTAGAAAATTCTGACCATAGGTTCTGATCATCAGTTGATCAAGAAATGTCGGTACTAACTCCTATGCAGTCTCCTGCTGATAGTCATTCCACCTATGACAGCGTTTTCAGGTCCAATTAAGTAGATAGTAGTATACAATTTAATTAATATTATATCTAGCAATATCTCGAAAGTATAATCTAGAAAAATATCCAAAACCTGCAAGCAAATGTGTGAGTTTTCCTTTTTACCATGCATAATGCAAGTCTATTGTTGCTCTTTTATTTAATTATTTCTAATAATTATTCCAGCACGCTCGGTCAAAAGCCTTTGACCACTATCTAAAAGGTGTTTTGCAAAATGTGATCATAATATGTAACTCTGAAACGGGGTACAAAGTTTGACTCAAACTGGACGTAACTTTGAGAATCGGTACAAAGTTTGACTCAAACTGGACGTAAATTTAAGACTCGGTACAAAGAATGCATCGCGTCTTATAGAAATGGTTATCGTGATAAATCACATACTGCTAAACACCTTTTAGATATGTTAAATCACTATAGTGTAAGTACCTGAGGCCTTTCCTATAAGGTGTTACAGAAAATATGATAATGTATACATAGATATACACTACCACATTCAGGATAATCGATTTTATAGACACTTGATTGATACTTTAAATCAATCCGAACCTTATTATGACAAAATTGATTTTGTATGTATTATTTCTCCTGAATGCGACATGCTTATTATAACGGGATTATGGCCATTACAATATTATGGTTATTTTTCATTATTTTGGATAAACGTGCAGATACCTCCCCCCCATGTAGGTTAAACTGAACTTGTACCTATCTAATTACATTATACAACATAGCTAGAAAGCTTAGATACAGTACCAAAGCAGTTTAATTTATAACTACGTTTTAGAAAGGGTTAGGTGTTAACATATCGAGCGAGGTCAGTTCCGATATCATCTGGAGGGCAAGGCCAAGTTAGCCTCCAAGAAGCTTGGTGTTCTGAACAGGTCAAAGCAGTATTTCAGTCCGGTCCAACGCCAACTCTATAAGGCGCAGGTTCGGCCTCACATGGAATACTGTTCTCATCTTTGGGCAGGGGCGCCAAAGTACCAGCTTCTCCCTCTAGATCGTATCCAACGTATTTCAAACAGACTTGACTATGTAGCATCACTCTGCATCCTCTATCGGTTATATTACGGGGAGTGCTCCAAGGAATTGTTCGGACTTATACCTGCTGCAACTTTTCGCCACCGTTCCAAGCGACAAAATATTTATCATCTTCATCACCTTGATGATTGATCACCCGAAGCTTTCTGCCGCGCACTGTAAAATTCTGGAATGAACTATCGCCAGCAGTATCCGGACCATTACGACCTGCAAACCTTCAAGAAGGGAGCATATTCCCTCCTAAAAGACCGGCAACGCACTTGCAACTTCTCTGATGTTATCACTTATGGTAACGGTACGGTACCGTAAGCACTACGGTAATCGCTTTCCATCAGGTGATCCGTTTACTAATTTGCCCCCTAGTTTAATAAAATAAAAAGTTTTAACTGTTTATAAGTTTAAATTTTGTTTTGGGCTTGATGTATTTTTTCAAACAATATTTATTTTTATGGGCATATCTTAGAGATTTTAATTTTTTTGTAGGTTTTAGACTATGGTAACTAGTATTTTAATTTAATTTTAAGTAAGTCCCTAGTACTGACTATGGATTAATTATAGTTCAAAACACCACCTTTTTGAGATTTTTTAATGTAAATAAACGATTTTTAAAAATAATTATGTATTATAATTCATTTATACGTAGTGTGGATAGTGCTATATCAAAATAATAGATTATGATTATTCACATAGGACTTAAAAATGTCGGATAACTCCAACAAAAAACGAATCATATGAATATAGAACCGCGTTTCATTCAAATGTCTCCGTAAAACAACGTAATATGATCACTACGAACTCTCGCTTCTCCGCTGTAAAACGTCCTAGCTTGATATAGAACTCGTTATCTGAGTAAATATAATAATTAGTAATAAACAGTATAAAGTGGTTAACTAGACTAGGATGTCATAATAACATACCAAAATAAAAGTCTCACCGTTTATAAGTTATTCAAGTTTTTCAATTTGCAAAACTTGTTTTGCCTCTACTGAAAAGTAGCAATTTTTCAAATCGGACTTTGTTCTACGCATAGGTCGAAAGAAATCGCAGTAAGGAACCTTAGACTTGGCACGACTTTGTCTAGATTTCATTACTTTTCAGAGATAAACAAGCAGCTCCATCGAGACTTGGCTAGTTTTTTACAGAATGTTTTTGGTGGGATTTCACTTCTTTTTGTAGAAACGTGGGCTTATTGATTTATGTTACTAGATTTTAGTGTAATTTGTTTATTTAATGTTCGAGTAGAATAAAGTTAATCGTTCGACTATTTCTTCTTGTAAACTTGTATAAGTATAAAAGACAGTCTAGTCTTATCCAGAGTTTTCCTTTAATTTTATTTATATGCGTATTAAAAGCAGAAGGGGAGGCATTCGCCCAGTAGTGGGGCGCTACGGGCTAGATTAAATTAGAAGATGTGTCCCACTTCGCTGGATTTTTGCAATGACAGTTGATTTTTTATGTACCAATAGTAGAAGGGGGGAATTACCATAATAACTCTAAATCAGTTGAGACCAGCTGAGGGTTCTTCATCAGATACTTCTGACCTTCGATTTTTGACATCAAATGAAGCGGCCCACCAAGTTGAATATTTTTTGTAAAGGCGGTATGTCGATCTCTAATAGTTTGGTTGGGATCTTGTGTTTTCTAATCAAGGTCACCAGGTACTCTAGATCTTCGATTATCCTAGTTTTTATAGTTTTCCCTTAATGTGGCCATTAAACCCTAACTCTGTACCAAATTTCAGCTCTCCGAGTTTATGGGAAGTACTAGTTCTATTCTGATGATCATGAGTGAGTGACTGAGTGAGTGTCATAAATGCGAAACTTTGCTTTCGCTTAACTTCGGAACTAAATGACCTACAGACTTAAAATTTTGGATTTTAAGTATGTGATTATAGTTTACTGGATGACGAAAATGTTTGCGTTCTGGTCTTATCCAGAGGTTCTCAAATAGAGGCCTGAAAATGCGGCGAAATGGTTCCAGTAGAGAATGGTACGGCAGTGTTTGCTTCGCGCTCGACTTGGCGGGGGCACTGCCGTGCCCCCAGATCGACGTTCTGGTCTTATCCAGAGGTTCTCAAATAGGGACCTGAAAATGCGGCGAAATGGTTCCAGTAAAGAATGGTACGGCAGTGTTTGCTTCGCGCTCGACTTGGCGGGGGCACTGCCGTGCCCCCAGATCGATTATCCTAGTTTTTATAGTTTTCCCTTTATGTGACCATTAAACCCTAACTCTGTACCAAATTTCAGGTCTCTGAGTCTATGGGAAGTACTAGTTCTATTTTGATGATCATGAGTGAGTGAGTTTCATAAATGCGAAACTTTTCTTTCGCTTAACTTCGGAACTAAATGACCTACAGACTTGAAATTTTGGATTTTAAGTATGTGATTATAGCTTACTGGATGACGAAAATTTCTGCGTTCTGGTCTTATCCAGAGGTTCTCAAATAGGGGCCTGAAAATGCGGCGAAATGGTTCCAGTAAAGGATGGTACGGCAGTGTTTGCTTCGCGCTCGACTTGGCGGGGGCACTGCCGTGCCCCCAGATTGTGTAATGTGTTACATGTTGTAGTGCGTATTCCGCAGTACTTCGACCGCATATTATAATAGTACTAGCTATCCCGGGAAACTTCGTAGTCTTCGTACCGCCTTAGAATTAAATTTGTTGACGTAGTGACTACTGACAGCAGCGCCACCTACCAGGTCCAATTGCAAATTTAAACCATTCTCGAATCAACCTGAAGACACATAAATTTTTTTATTAAAATCGGTCCAGCCGTTTAGGAGTTCAGTGACAAAATTGAGCTTTTTTTAGATTTTTTTTACCCTTTAACTACTTACTAAAAAGCTTAACTTTCTCAAATCGCAATGGCTAAATTTGGCACAAAATTAGGAATTAGACTTATTATAATTATTGACCTAGACAGAAAATAGACATTTTGAAATTGTAATGAGATTTGAACCTAGACGCTACGCTTTGCTTTAGGCGGGCAAAATACCGCTAGGCTATGAAGCACATTACGGTTTTATCGAAATTACGCTTTTGTACATTATAGACACATCACTTTGACGTAAATCGCATGAAGCCCCCCGCAGTAACGGGGGCGGCACGTCCCCCACTCATCTCCTTCACCCCCTCGAATACTTCATAGTTGACTACTCACAGCGCCTTAAGAATAATCAATGGCACTTTAAGGTTGCGGGTGTGGGTTGCTGGGTAAAAAAATAAAGGTAAACGATTGTAATCTTAGTTTGACAATAATATATATTTGGATTTAGGTTGGATAGTTTTATTACACTTAGGTAAAATAGAACTGTAGTTTTGTTATCAATGTTACTGTTTAAGTAAAACAATATTTGGTGAGCATTAATCAATTTTCGCAAGCAAAAAGAATATATAATATACAAAACGTACAATTACTCTGATGTGTGTATATTTCTTTTGGAATTTAAAAGGTTTACTATAGGGACCTCGGTATAAAATCGGTTGAATTTAGGAGTTAGATACTTTGTTTTACTCTTTTTTTTTTGGTGACCACTTAAAATGTGGTAAATTAAAAAAACCAGTAAATTAAATAGCATATGTTACCCGAGCATATACAGTTACATAAGTTAATTATTACGAATCTATTGACACCTCATTAATAAAAATCGGTAGTTTAAACGTGACGGTGGAACAAACAAACGTATACACTGCCAAAATCGTTACCCTTCCTTTCGGCTTCGCCGTAGTAGGGTAAAAATACTTAAGTAGCATAAATAATTAAGTGGCATTATCTACTGTAATTTGCCGAAGGAGAGTCATGATTCTGCACAAATGGGTGGGCTCGACCGTAGAAATAAACACATCAACACTGTCTAGGGATATTTTGGTTTTACTCAATTTACTCAAAATTTATTAAAAATAACATGCAACATGTATGTATTGTATAAAGCCCACTTATCAGACTACACTCCAGAATATATTTTTTTTGCGTAAACAAATTTTTATTCAAATAAAGAAAAAACGTTTAATAATGGTAAAACTAACAACGAATATTTCTCAAGAAAAAGTAAAAAATTATTCTGTTTTTAACGGTTATATGAAAAATCAGTGGTCAGTAAAACCATCCATGACATTAATAACGGTCCCGCTTTGGGTTAAGTTATCCAAGTCTTGCTGCGGTATATTGTCCCCAGGTCCGGCTAAGGTGCAAAAAAGTTGCTCTTCCGTCGCAATGTTTGCAGCCAAATTCCTCAAAGCCCTTCTTTGGAGCATGTCCCACGCGTGTTCTATGGGGTTTAGGTCAGGCGATTGAGCGGGCCAGCCTAAGACCGATACGTCGTGCTCCTGCAACCAGCTCGTCACCACTCTCGCTGTGTGCGGACGGGCGTTATTGTGCATGAGCGTGAATTCTTGGCCGATTTATAGTCGATGGCGGTAGATTATTGGTACTAGCACCTCGTTACGGTATTTTTTAGCCGTCATGGTGTTTCTAATCCAAACGAGGTCTGTTCTTCCATCAACACGAATTTCCGTTTGGAAACAGCATGAAAAAATCCCGCCCAAACCATAATTGTCCCTCCGTATGTATGAATGGACTTCCTGAGGATGTTGCAGACGGCTCTTACGACCAGGAACTCGCCAAACACGTACTCTACGGTAAACAGCACTACAGACCACTGGTTATCTTCCCAGAGCAAATGTTCACGAGCCCACTCTAGTTTTCGTCCACGATTTCCTCGGCGTAATGCTGGAGTAGCAAGCGGTCTGCGAGCATGAATGTTACCTTCATGCAGCCTTCTCCTCATAGTTTGGCTACTCACAAGCAACTGGTGCTCCGACTGGAGCCTCTGAACCAACTGTATGGCCGTAACATTTGGTTGTCTTCTCACGGCAACTTGCAAAAATCGGTCTTGTCGTTTTACGTTTCCCGCCTAGGTGTCTTTCAGCCACTTCACCAGTAGCACGATAACGTGACCATAATCTTGATATCATGTTTTGTCTTGTTCCACTCTCCTCAACAATACTCTGTTAAATAGCCCCAGCTTGGAGCATGCTTACTGCCCTTAACATTTCCTCTCTCATTAAATGGCGCCGCTGCATGATGCACACAATAATATTAATTCGAAATTGACCGATAACTTGTTATAAAACTTAAATTTGACACAAAATATAGCCAAAAACTACTGTAGGTAAATGAAACTTCAGACTTCGCTACCATTATGTCGCGTTAATCTTTTGTTTTTAATTTCATTTTTCAAATTCAAATTTAGAATCGTTCAAAAAGGTTTACAGAAGGAGTTTAAGAACTTTATACAGAATATCCCTAGACTAGGTTAGGTAGGTAGTTTACTAGGGCCTCACAGGAAGCCGGCGTGAAATAATACGTTGTTTCGATGGCTGACTGATAAGTAGACTTAAACTAGACGACATTTTTAAGAACCCACACAGAGCAACCCACTTGAAACTTTTCCAAAGTGGCGGATGTCCATAGGTGGTAGAAGGTTGCTAACGCTACTATTAAACAACTAGCTAGCGAGCAGCGTTCGCCATTTATATACCATAGCTTTTGCCCGCGACTTCGTCCGCGTGGAACAATACTTTGGGATATCGCTGAAATTTACCCGCGACTTTATTTATGACTAACGAAAGCGGAATCCTATTTTTTTAAACGGAACCCTAAAATAAAAGTAGCCTATGTACCCTATAACATCAGCTATCTGCTAGTGAAAGTCCCGTGAAAATCGGTCCAGCCGTTTCAGAGATTAGTCGGAACATACAGACAGACAGACCGACTGACAGACAGAAAGACGGACAGACAAAAATTAAAAAAAAAATGTATTTTATTGTAAGTACCGAATATACTTTCAGATTCATTATGTAAAAAGCTGTTAATTTGAAGTTACAAACAGACACTTAAATTGTATTTAACTGTATAGATGTATAGATATTATAATGTATTATATTTTAAGATATTATCAATTTGATGTTTATAAAATAACTAAACTATTTAACTAAACTAAACATTAACCCGCACGCGCACCCCGCCTTGGTGACGCCCACTTCGCAACGGGCCGTGCAGCAGAAGTCGTAATATTTTAATTTCGCCATAACTTCAAAACCAAACGTCCAATTTTAATCATTCAAAGACCAAATATTATCTACATAAACTGTACTTAGTGATGAAATAATTTATTTTGATAAGGATTAATAACATGAGTAAAATAAATGCGTTTAAATGTAGTCCAAAAAAAATTCAAGATTTCTAAATAAAAAAATGGTTGTTGTGCCTCACTCGACATAGATAGGTATAGTGTGTCGCGGACTTTTTTGTAGATATTTATAAGATCTACAATTAATTAGAACATTTTATGGTTCTATCTTTTATAGTTTAGGCAGCGTACGCAAAATAAGTAACTTTTCTGGTTAATTTTTTACACCTTGTGTCCGAAAAACCCAAATATCTTACGGAACCCTATTTTTTTCCAAAATAAAATTTAGCCTATGTTACTCGTGGATAATGTAGCTTTCGAATGGTGAAAGAATTTTTGAAATCGGTCCAGTACTTTTTGAGCCTATTCATTACAAACAAACAAACAAACAAATATACAAACAAAGTTTTCCTCTTTATAATATTAGTGTAGATAAAAAAACATTTTTATCATAGTATTTTTTTTTGTAACTTATAACACATATTTTATAGCTGATAGATTTGAAGGCTTCTTTTGTCTTTACGCTTTATCTTTAAGTTATTTCTCTTGAGATAAGCTTTTAGTTTTATCTATTGATAAATGTTTTTCCTGGTACTCGAATCTCAAACAATAAGGATTAATAATAATAATTATCGTTCGTTCGCGTTTAGTGCACTCTCATCGTTTGCGATAAAACATTGCAGTAGCTATAAATGTAATCCAAAAATGTTTTATATTCGTGTATTCACAAACAATACATCCTATTATAATCCACTGGTTAGAATGTGTCGTACCTATAACGAATACGCAATTTCAAACTCGGACATAGATATTTTCTGCAAATTTTCTCAGTACAAGAAAATAATCACGGAAAGAATGAAAGCCAAGTATGAACCACCTCTCGTGTCCGATAAACAAATAAATAATAAATAAAAATAAACAATCTAGGCATCTACTTGTCTCCCGATTTAGATTAAGAGTTAATTTCATTTCATTTATTATATAATTTCCTTTTTTACTAGCTAGTTGCAATAAGCCCTTTTATATAATAAATGCATTAAGTAAGTGTTGTAGGGTACTTAATAAAATTTAAAACGACAGCCCCGGATCTAGGGGGAGGCTAGCCGGGGCCCATGCGCGCCCGGGCAAGTTCAGGGGCGGCCCCAGAACGTGTGTCAGAAAAAAATCGTAAAACTTTATCTACATAATATTACACAGTCTCACTCTTAGCCCGATTTTTTTAGGGAATTCCGGGCCGTACTTCCCCATAAAAAAATATAATAATATAATTTATAGAGCCCATGAACATAGAAACTTGAGAAACACGTAAAACATACAACAACAAAAACTTATGGGATAATCATGTGTGTCTACCCCTATATAAATTTATTACCATTCAGTGATTTTAACGTGTTACTCTCGCGTTACTCCGCTGTTGGTTTGATGACGTCTTTTTTTTTTTAATTTCGAGGTTTCCAAACCTAAAAGTAGGTCATTTCAAAGTTACGAGCCTTCCAGAAACAAAAAATTAATAAAATTGTTTATAGTTACAGTATAGAAAAAAATGTAGATCCGGGGCTAAACAACACCAAAACTTGTGTTTTGGTGTTGTTTACCAGTTACAGTGTTGTTACCTCGAGTATGTCACTTCTGTACACCTTCTAGACTTATTATCGAGCTTGCCACGCGAGCTGTGCTAAGTAAAAATTCAGAAACTCCTTATTTTGCGCGACGCAAAGAAGGGTGATGTGTTTATTTTGAAGTCGGTTAAAAATAAATATTATTATTAGGGTGAATTCAAAACAAAAATATACAAGCGAATATTTATAGGAGCGTATAATAATTCAAATGTAACATTTAATTTTGACCAGATGATCCTACAAAAGCCTCTACGTCGACTCATAACTACGTTAGTAAATATATATTCTTTGTCATAAGCATAACCGAGCGGTAGATACTGCGCGGTGATCACGTGACCTTCAAACGCGGCAGTACAATAGTCGATTACTAGTGAGAGTTGTCATTAAAAATGTTAATCATGTTATTTTTCTGTAAATTATGAAAAATTTTAGTAGTGCTTGTTTTTGTTTTTTTTTACGTAATACGTAGCTCTCTATATTACTAGTTAAAAATTTAAACAATTATTATTTTTGTTGAAAATTTGCAATATATTTTTAACAAAAAAGGAGCAACAAACTGAATTGTATGTATTTATATCAAGGATTTATTTATACAACAACAATGATAACACCCAGTCTCAATTGACCGCAACTTTATCAATACATTAAAAATAGAATGAGGATTGAGGCATTACAACTTGAAAAATGTAAAAAATATATATGTAGTACAAAGACAGTTGGTAAAATCGGAGATACTTATTAGAAATTTTGTGCATGTGACCATACATTTCGTAGCAATAGGCTAGATAACTGATTTTTTATTGCATAAACGAATAGTACTCTTAAATATGAGTAACTTCTCAGAAGAATCAGATTTGCTTACAAAATTTCGCTCTCGCTCAAATGTTTTGTTTCTCGTGAAAACGCTCCATACTAAAGTCGTACCTAGCTGTGACGTCACGCCCATGTTGTGTATGAAATATAAGGCCGCAGGAACACATTTGTAATTATCTCCGATATTTGTGCGTTTTAGTTCATACTTACCATAGTGAATGTTTTTGTATATGATGTAAGTAAACTAATGATGTAGATTTTGTTTACTAATTTGGCAATATTATTTTTTTTGTACTTTTGAGATGTATGTAATTACTAAACTAGTTATAAAATATTATATATTTTTACATTTACCAAGTAGTAATGCCTCAATATTTATGAGTATATTAATGAAACTAAATATTTTAGATGTAGTCATCTCCCCTGTTTACAAGCAAGTGACGTCACAATCACATTGGCTTTTGTATGAAGTTTTCTCAAGACTCACAAAAGTGCTTCAAACAATCCGCAGTTTCTTTCAAAATATGGTTTTAAGTAGCTACTCCTTTTACGTAAACTTTCTTATTTTTCAGAGCTCTGTTTATGTACTTGAAAAAATCATTTTTTTAAGACAATCTATGATTCCATGTTCTTTAACCTTACCTGCCTTTGTTTTACACTAGGATGATCAGCAATACAGTTTTGGCATGTGGTATGGTTATGGTATGTAAGGCAGGATGCTTTCCACATGCAGATATATATCAATATGGTCACAATTTCTCCAATCTCTATACAATTTCTATTACCTGAGTATAACAGTTTTCTGTGGCTGTATGCGTAATTATCACCCAAGGTACAGGCAGTTGCAACTTATTCAAAGCCTTCTCCACTGGTTGAGCCAACCAGTCTGTTCTTGGCACTATTCTAAGCACATCAGGTGCTATAATCAATGGATCAGCTGAAAATAATGTTTAAATCTTTGTTTAGTCAACAACGCTTCTTTTCTGGCAGAATAGGCAAGCGGACAGATTTTTTTTTATTGCATAAATGAATAGTACTCTTAAATATGAGTAACTTCTCAGAAGAAACCGTATACCAAAAGTCAATATTTTCAATTTTTTTTTTTTTGCGAAATTGGTAAACAAAACCTACATCATTAGTTTACTCACATCATATAGAAAAACATTCATTATGGTAAGTATGAATTAAACGCACAAATATCGGAGATATTTACAAATATATTCCTGTGGCCATATACTTCATTATACTACTTCATATACTATAACCTACAAGTGACGTCATTTGTAGGTCGACTTTAGTATGGAGCGTTTTTAGGAGCCTCGCGAAATTTTTTATAAAAATCGCTGTACCTTTGAAAATATTGACTTTTGATATACGGTTTCTTCTGAGAAGTTACTCATATTTAAGAGTACTATTCATTTATGCAATAAAAAAAAATTAGTCCGATTGCCTATTCCTCTGCTACTGTTGACAACTGATAACTATTTAATTTGCTTGAAAGTTCATTGTAATTGCTTTTTGAAAAGAAATGTAGATTTCATTGATCGTGACTGAAATAGTATTTTTCATTCAGCAAATTAGATAGTTTGCTATGTTAAAAGTTTATAATTATGATGTGTTAAATGGCAATGAAATATGTTTGAAAGAAGTTAGATAATTTAGTAAATTAGTAAAATGTAAATGGTTATAAAAGTATGTACCAGTGGCGAAGGCTGCTTTTCCTTCATAGGGAAGCCGGAGCCTGTATAATAGGTAGGGATTTCTATGAAGGTTTGCAAAAGGTAAGTGACAAGGGAAGCCGATAGGAATGGAGTTATAGGAACCCCACGCCACTGGTATGTACTTATATTCATATCAATCTTTAAAAATGTGTTCATTTTAGTTAAATTTGTTAGACCTGAATTGAAAGAGGGTATATGATATTAGATCCATACAAAGTAAATAAGCCAAGTTATTTTTAATATAAGAAATAGTTCTCTACTAGAGAATATGCAAAGAACAGAAAATTTACTTAAAAAAATATATAATACTGGGCTGAAAAATAAAAGAATATCTGTTGAAAAATTAGCAAGGTAAGTATTAGGTCAAAGTTTTTAATCTATCTATTACGAGCAAAACAAAGTATAAGTTTTCTATGCAAGTCGTATAATATGACGTCACTTTACACATTAGAGCTCTTTGTCTAATTGACTACTTTAAATGTTAATATTTTTGTTATTTTAAATGATTTATATCCAAAAACTGACACTACATGGTTTATCAAATAAGAGAGATTTATTTAAAATAATAAAAGAGTGCATATTCCCTATAAATAAATTATTTCTTATACCCAAACATACAATTAAAAGACACAGGATATATTATGAGCATACCTTCCATATGCGTGCAACCTTTGATCACACAATTCTCATGCATTTTATTCTTCTTAGACACCGTTATATTTTCTGCCACATTTTTTGTTAGTAACAAATAGCAAATCAACAAAAATGTAAATGGAAACAGGATGATTGATATAATAATGGCTTGCATATTGTCATAACAGTATCCCACCACCTTAAATGGAGCTGAAATAAACACCCTAAGTAAGTAAATAGTTCCACTCAATGTGAGCCTTTCTTAAAGGTAACTTAAAAAGTAAACCATGTTGCTAAATGCCTTAAGCGTTCATCGTTTTTCTATAGTAATCACAGACTATATGTATGAAAACAAACTTTAATTTCCTGACAAGTTGCAAAAGGGGAATTAATCTATAAGTACTCTTTTTTCAATGTTTCATACATCGAAAAAAAAACAAGCTGCACAATTTTTTCTGGCTCAGTTTTCACAATTTAATTTCCTGACAAGTTGTGAAAGGGGAATTTATATATAAGTACTCTCTTTTCTATCACAACTATGTATTTGATACTTACAAAAGCGGAAGATTTGGACTTGATAAACAAAGTCATATCAGGACAGACTATTATTTTAAATTCATACAAATAATAATAATATTATGTTTTAAATTTTGTGTTTTAAATCAAATGTTGTTTTTTATTTTTTTGCATACAACACATTATCTTTTATTTTCACATAATTAAAAATATTTAAAAAAAATGTTAATATAAAATGTAGAACCAACACCTTCTATTATATTCTATAGCAGTATATACTCTCACTAAATTTGGCCATATTTAACTGTTTAAAAAAGAAGTTGTTGAAGATAGTTTTTGAAAACGAATATATACCTGTACAATATCTAAATGGGGTGTGTATTATTTTTGTCAAACTTTAATAAATTCTCAACAAATTTATTAAACGAACACATTCAAATATGTTTTGCAGATTGGAATGCTCTTGAAATTATTGATTGAATTGAAAATACTTACATGCTGTCACATTTGGTGTAAAGTCTGGTGCATTTAATATTTTTACATCCTCCTCATGATTACTTTGTACTACTAATATAATTGCTAGAATCCCAGCAAGTATGGAGATACAGACCACTGAGAATGTAACTTTATGCCACAAGAGAATCTGTTTTCTTTTTACTGCTGTAAATAGGCATCAACTTTAGTAATCATAATTACACTAGAGATAATGTTAAGTGAACTTATTTTAATTAATCATTATGATTTATGGATTCAAGTAATTCAGTTTTATGACTTTTGTGTAGGTTTTAGATATCTCCCTTTATTACACATTTTAGACACAAAAATAACAATTATTGTATAAAAGATGAATGGTAATTCTGCAATTAGGTTTCCTGTAATTGACACCAAATATTACTTTTTAACAAAAAAAGAGAACCACCTTCAAAAAACATGGTTTATCTCCGAAGATCTTCAAATGACCCTTGGTATGTTGTATCTTCCCTGATAAATGCACTATTCAATGATGAAAACCACATTCAAATAGCATCAGAAGTTCTTGAGATAATCGAGGACAAACATAAATACAAACATACATATAAGTACATACCTAGAGAACCTTCTTTTTTTTAAGTCCGCTTTAAATGGGTAATAAATACTCACAACTTTCAGTAGGCTTTGTTGATGAGGAACCTTCATCTTCAGTTTTGTTATATGCAGGGTTGTCTACTCCCGACTTGTTTATTACTTGCTTGATTGTCACTGGCCCGTTGAAGTATGTGTTGTTACCAAATTGTACATTGTCTGAGTTGGTTATAGCTACGCTCCCGAATACTGGCACTTCGGTTTTCTGGATTAAATTATTTGGCAAGTCAGGTACACTTACAGTCTTGGATACGTTCTGTTTGTCTTGCTCACTATCGGATTCTGTGTCGGTCACTTCTGTAATTTGTATATCACCTATATCCCCAGAAACTTTAGCACTAACATTGTCAGCAGGAGGGCTTGACGAATTTACTGTCAACGCCATCGTACCACTTTTACATATTTATACAATTATATTCAACACCTTCACAGCTAAAAGCTTTTTTAGGATACAAACCAAATTCCAAACAAAGATTTATTTAGAGTGCCATTAATTTTGGAATCACGTCGACGTCAGACCATCAGTTGTCGTCTGTCAACTTGTCAAGTCAAGTGTCATTACCATTGAGGTATATACATGGAGGGGCCCTTACAGTTCTATACATACTAGCGCTTATACAAATATGATGGAAATATGAGACAGACAGTGAAATATCATTTGGTCTCTTTCTATCTAATGCAATAATTTTCATGTTAGAAGAAACAGCTATATTTTTGTTTTTGCTCATTTTAGAAACATTAGACTTCAAAACTTTGACAATTAACGAAATGTGGAACGATCCGCCATTATGTGCTCATTAACTGTCAATTAACTGTGGTAGGTCTCCTGTCAAAAGGTTGTATAGGTTTTGTTTAATTATGAATTTCCAAGAGATTATAAGGACTTATTCTTTAAAATTTTATTTGAATGTTGTAAAAGTGATAATTAACATGCCTAAACGTTATATTGCAAGGTGCAATGCATTAAAGAGTATAAATCAACCTCAATTGTATTTACGCAGGTTAGTAGCCGGTTTTATGCAATACTATAAACATTTCATGAAATAATTGCGTTGCAATTTGATTTTTTCATTTATTATATTCATATCCACTTAAATTTCATTAGAACAGTCCTTTAAATTGCTTTTTAAGTCATTAGATTTATTTACGTAATTGAAAAGTGTTGTACTTACCGTTTGTAATAGTTATCGATAAAGGTACAAATAATAATTACATCGATAAAAACATAATAATTACATTTGTGTTATGTCTCAAAAAGCAATCTGAATGTATTCGATGTGGTTTTAAAAATATAAGTTTAATAGCTTTTAATAATATTGTTGTGACCAAAATTATTTGACAAATGATAAAACTAATAATACTTGTTTTTTATAGGTTTCCGAAAAGTGATACAATAAGCAAATTATGGTTGAAAGCTGGAGAAGAAAATATTAATCCCCGGACCCAGTCAAGAGAATAGCATAGCCAATTTTTGAACAAACTTAATTTTATTTAGAAATGGATAGACTTATTCATTTTAATATAAGTGGATATATTCCTTTGTCTTTTATTTCTATTCCACCTTAGATAGTTCAAAAAGTTTTTAGTTCCATCTGTCGATGCCACAAGGACTAATTATTTTCCAAGCTGTAAAAATGTAACACCTATTAATTGTAACCATATTTTCACCAAATAAAGCATCTTGTCATTATGTATAAGATTAAGTTACGATGGGACTGACTTACGCTGTACATCAAAAGTCATATACCAATTTATACAGTTGGCTCAGCTCGTATGAAAATAAATATTTAACCATATTATAACCTCTAAGGACCTAGGAGTTAAAGTATCCTTAAATAATAAAAGATAAACGTGTTGACTTCAATAAAGAAATGGCATTTCTTTCCCATGGTAAATAAAGTTAAGTCTTACTTGATTAATAAAGGTATTACATTTTTTTTTGAAAAAATGGTCCAGTTAGAACAAATAGAATAAAACTATCCTCAGCAATCAGCATAGAATACTCAGGATGTCGGTTAAAAGATATTATCAATAAAAGATATTAAAAAGTAGTTAAATGTACAATGTCATTAGTACAATAAGTTTTTTTACTTACGTATGCATAAATTAAGAATAAAAAAAGCATAATTTCATGTCATAAACCAATTTATACAGTTGGCTCAGCTCGTATACAAATAAATATTTAAGGATCTTTAACTCCTAGGTCCTTAGAGGTTATAATATTATAACCTATAAGGACCTAGGAGTTAAAAGATTTTTAACTAATAATTATACTTAAGCGTGTTGACTTCAATAAAGAAATGGCACTTCTGTCCCATGGTAAATAAAGCTAAGTCTTACATGATTAATAAAGATATTACAAAAACTTTTTTGAAAGTGGTCCAGTTAGAACAAATAGAATGTATACCTAAATATATCGTCAGCATCGAATACTTTTTTGGATGTCCGTTAAAATATATTATCGATTAATAAAAGTAGTTAAATGTACAAAGTCATTAGTAAAATAAGTTTTTTATTTACGTACATGTAAGTTATTGTAAAACTTATGAAAATTTAAAATATCGATACTGTCGATACCCATAATTGCAACTCTAGTTCGGCAGCCATTTTTTGCTCATAATCAGCTGATAAATTGGACACGTTTTTGTCATAGGTAGGGCCTGTCCTTTGAATTCTTTAGTCATTGGTCATTACAAACTCAAATGACATTTGAATAGATTCTCATATTATTATTTATAATATGGCGTCGGCTTATCGCCATATTTTGCCAGTTTCGAGTATATTTTTATCAACGTATTTCTAAATAGTCAAATCCAAAGTCTAGTCAAAGTCCTAATAAATAGTCACGGTAGTCAATCAGTCAAGTCAGTCGATTCAATAAAGTGGTAGACCTTTACTGAAACTTCCTAGGGAGTTTTGGCGGGAAACCCAATTTAGCACGCATTTCGTAGAATATATCACTCTTCCACACTAGTGCACCTCAACGAATAATTAATGGTTTATATTCTACCAATGTTACACATTAAAAACCGAAATAACACGAATTTAGATGAATAATACAAAATAAAACAACATTGCTCATTAACATTCCCGTCAAAACTAATTTAAATAGATCCAATGTCCTTAGAATTTAGACTATCCTTAGACTACCCACGAAAAGCACAATATTTAAATATCCCTTTTAGCGTTGGTTGTATACTCAAAGATTTTAGCAAATAAACATTTTATCTTTGTGTGTCTGTTTTCATATTTCTGTCAATTCCTGAAAATTTTAGCAATGAATAGTTATTATAAAACTAGCTTTTACCCGCGGCTCCGCCCATAAATACATTATCCCACGGGAACACTGTACTTTTCGGGGTATTTTGATGGTTGCCTAATGCCTATGTTTTAATCCAGAGCTTAAACTACTGGGTACCACACCAAATTTCATCAAAATCTACTGAACGGATTTTTCCGTTTCTGCGTGAAAGAGCAACAAACATCTATCTGTCCATCCATCCTCACATACTTTTACATTTTTATAATAGTACCTACTAGGATTATGGTACTCGGAAATATGGCTTCTATTCATAGATTCAGTATATAGTAGTTTAAACTAAAATCTATGCTTAGCTACTAGAGTTGTATCCAAGTTGTATCGGTGGTATTTTTTTTTTCTGTTGACTTTCAAAAAAAAAAACTTGATCAATATTATGTTTCATTAATCATTACCTATAAATATTTTTTTTCATTTTCATAATAATATTAGATATT
The DNA here is from genome assembly GCA_905404095.1 of Glaucopsyche alexis. Taxonomy (NCBI): domain Eukaryota; kingdom Metazoa; phylum Arthropoda; class Insecta; order Lepidoptera; family Lycaenidae; genus Glaucopsyche; species Glaucopsyche alexis. Next base: position 5,891,425 of record FR990042.1, read on the forward strand.
TTGCTTAAAACTCTAGTGATACCTTCATTAAAACTTATTAATATACTAAAACCCTTCTAAAACCACATAATATTATATTAAGTGAATACCTACATCGCTCCTATACAAAAGCCAAATAGCCTACAAAGTTCAGTAAAGCTTCTACCAGTTTACTGAATCGACTGACATGACTCATTAGCTGTACTGACTATTTATTTGGACCTTGACTAGACTTATAACTTTACGATTTAAAAATTAGGTGTTGAAAACCATTAATTAATTAAACGACATAAATTCCCGCCTTTTAACTTGACACTGGCAAATAGTTGCCGAATGCCATAAAAAAAAGGCTACGTCAGACGTCAACTGTCAAATCTGAAACAGGATCAACGGCACTCGGCAGTGCGGAAGTCAGCGTCGTCGGTCGCTCGGCTAGTGCTGCCAACGTAGGGGTTTTCCCCATAAATTTAGGTGGAATTAAATTTGTACAAGGGATTTTTTGGCGATGGGTTTTTTAGGGTTATTTTAAGGTTCTTATTTTCTTATTAAATTAACTTAACTTTTGGAAGTAGGTAAATTTGATTGTATAAAAGACAGAATATAATTACAGAACATTAATTATACGTTTATTTATCATTCGTTGATTTTTTGAGTATTTTATAGTATTCTCAATCACAAAAAAAAATATTCGGGGGATTTTCAAGTAATAGGGTATTATCCTATGATGAAAATATACATCAGATTGTTGATATTTTATCGCTAAACATTAATTTAAACCACTTTAACCAACTTTTTACATAAAATATGTATGATTTTTATAAAAAATCAAAAATTAAATTATGAATCTTTCACGATTGACCACATGACTAAAAACGCACGAGATTGGAATGTGACGTCATATTCTTGTACTTCTTCTTCTTTTTTTGATGGCCTCCCGATTTCCATAGAGAATAGCCAGCATCAGAATCATTAATATCATGCGTCAGCGAGTAATAGCAACTTTTTTGGCATTTCAGTATTCTTTGGTATGGTTACAGAGATTTTCCCCGGTGTTTTAATAAACGTATTAGTGCATTTTTGCACTGCGCACCATTTATAAGGCATTTTTAATAGGCTTAAAACATTTATTTACAAACGTAAACAGTAGGTATTTGGCATTTTCAGTGTAATTTGAAACTAATTGACACTTGACAGTTACAATGTTACAAGAATGTGACGTCATGACAACACAATAAAGCGTTTTCGCGCCTATAATATTAATTTAAACTTCTAGGCTAGTTTGCAAGGAAAAGAAAGAAATTCACAAAGAATGGTTCAAACTGCTAATGTATTGTTACGTGTTGGAGTTCGAAGGATTTGGAGAAAAAGCCTGCTGACTCCTTTGAAGACTTTATTCACTAGCACTTAGTTCAACATTAAGCACTAGGTCCAAGTACTAAACACTAAGTCCAAACACTATGCACTAACAGTGTCCTAAGTCGGAGCCAAGTCATGGGTTTCACTCACGGTATCATCTCATCACTAGTATTCACATCGATATCGCCTGTATCGCTGTTCAACTCGAAATCCCGATCACTTGTCTTCACTTATATCGCCCGTATCGCTTCGATGGAAGCTCAAAGTGAACTCGCCTCGCTCGCATTCTTCCGACGTGTTTATACCGGTTGATACGAGTCCCAGACCGTTCCAGAAATGTTCGCGACTCGCGTGAACTGGTTAGATTGTTCCGGAATATTCGCACAGTAGCGCCATCTAGTACTGAGTAGGAGACCTCACGCTGTCCCTGTTCACACCAAGTGGTTTCATTGGTTGACGCTAGATGGCGCTATTCTCTGTGTTCGTAACACTATCTGCCGTTATTTCCGGTAGGGTATTCCGTTTATCAGACTGTCCCATTGCGCCCAGTACGCCTTAGTGATAGCGCCAGTGGGTGCAACCTCACTCCAGATTAGTTTTACGTCGCCCCGTTTCTTGCACCTGACGATGTGTCGAAGGTCGTCATCTCTTTCTTGAGCCTCCCTCATAGCATCATCCTCCCAGAGACCCAAAGGGCTTGAGCAGGCGGGGCCCGGTGGGCGGGGCCAGTGGGCGGAGCTTGGTCCCCAGTGGGTGTGGCCTCCGCCAGGGGTCGCACCTCTCCGCCAGGGGTCGCTCCTCTCCGCCAGGGGTCGCTCCTCTCCGCCAGGGGTCGCACCTCTCCGCCAGGGGTCGCACCTCTCCGTCAGGGGTCGCACCTCTCCGCCAGGGGTCGCACCTCTCCGCCAGGGGTCGCACCTCTCCGCCAGGGGTCGCTCCTCCCCGCCAGGGGCCGCTCCTCCGCCAGGGGTCGCACCTCTCCGCCAGGGGTCGCACCTCTCCGCCAGGGGTCGCTGCTCCCCGCCAGGGGCCGCTCCTCCGCCAGGGGCCGCTCCTCCGCCAGGGGCCGCTCCTTCGCCAGGGGTCGCTCCTCACCAGGGCTGCTCCTCCCGCCGCACTCCTTGAAATCTTCTTTCGGAGTCAATGGCATCTCCAAATCCCACTTCTGACACCAGTTGTTACGTGTTAGGTCTTTTTTTTTTCTTTTTTAAATTAATAATAAACTGCTTCTATTTAATTGCAGCACCTTTGTAACTAATATATTGTATTTTATTACTGCTTTAGTTTCTCTTTAGTTTTTTACATGTTTTCATTTATATTATCTATTTTCGATATATTTATTTAATATGTTTTTTATTAACTAAGTAATGTTTATTTATTATTATTATTATTGTTTTTAAAGGTAATTTTTAATTATGTATACATTGTTTAAATCCAGGAGCCATTCTCCCTTGCTACTATTTTGTACACCTCTTCGGCAAATTCCATAAATCGTTTTCTCTGTTTTTCGTCATTTAGGATAAGTGTTATGTTTTCACCGTTTATTTCTAAGTTCAGTCGTTGTTCGCAGTCAAATCGTTTTTGGGCAAATCGTTGACATTCACTTAGTATGTGGAGTACTGTTTGTGGGGTTTCCTCGTCGCAGGAGCAAAACGGGTTGTCTGTTATTTTGAAGCGATGCAGATAACTTTTGACACCACCATGTCCTGTGTAGATTTGTGTCCTTAGGTTTGTGGTGGTGTCTGACCGTAGGATCTTGTATGCCTTTGCGAGCACTGGGAATAATGATCTCGTGTGCTTTCCCGTGTCGGACTGTGTGTATTTCGCCTGCCAGGTTGCCATAGTTGCGGCCCTGATGACGTTTCTTGCGTACGACATCGGGAAATGGTCGTATACAGGTTTCAGGTCGCTTCTTAGGGCTCCTTCCTTTGCAAGTTCGTCTGCACGTTCATTGCCATGAATGAAATTGTGAGCTTTCACCTAGTGAAATTTTATTTGCCGATTACACCTCTCAGCCTCCTTCACATTTTTGTGTATTTGATATACTATAGGGTTATCCGACTTTGGGTTTGATATTTCTTCAAGGAATGATCTAGAGTCACTATAAATTGAGTTTGTTTGGTCGGTGCATTGAAGGATAAGTTCGGTTGCCTTTAGAATTGCCACAAGTTCGGCCTGGTATACGGAGCAGTAGTGGGCTAATTTAAAGCTATTTCCACAGGTCTCGACGCCGTTCTTCCAACAAGAAATTCCGCAACCCACCTCACCATTCAGTTTGCTTCCATCTGTGTAATAGTTGGAACTTTCTCTTTCTTCTTTTATTTGTTCTTGATTAGTGATCCAACTATACCGTATGTTTTCTCTCTCAGCAGGATGCGGTAGCATAAATGGGCTTATTCTCTTTTCAAGTCTTAGGTTTTCTAGTTGTTGTAGACTTTTGCCTCTTTTTATTTCGTAAAGTTGTGCGTGCTCTTTAATCCGTAAGTCCAAGGGTATTATTCCAGCTATAACAGTAGATGCAGTTAGAGAGGTAGTCCTGTGAGCCCTGCAGATTTTTATAGCAAACATTCGAGTTAGAGTGTTGAGTCGAGTTAATGCATACTTCTTTGAAACTACTGGTGCCCATACACTACTAGCATAAAGCACTTTCGGTTCAATGACTGCAAGGTAGATGAGTCTTGTTATTTCTGAATTTAATCCCCATTGGCATTTAACTGCTCTTGATAACATGTTGTATGTTTTAGCACATTTTTCATAGACCTCGTCAAGATGCTTTCGAAAGTTAAGTTTTTTGTCGAGTGTAAGTCCCAGTACCTTGAGTTCGTTTCGGATGATTAGTTGGGCACCGTTTAGTAAGAAGTTCGGTGGATCATACTTTCTTTTCTTAGTGAAGATAACGGCTTGTGTTTTGTGGGCGGCAAATTTTAGTTTGTGCCGTAGACCCCAGTGTGAGACGGCTTCTAAGGCGTTTATTTTGTCATTTAGGTTGTGAGTATCTTTCGCTGTTGCAATCACGAAAATATCGTCAGCAAAAGCCTGGATATGAGCTTCGAGTTCTTCTGATAGTTGCAGAAGTGGATCCAATTGTATGTTCCACAGCATTGGTCCACTTGTAGATCCCTGGACACATCCTTTATTAGTTGATCTTTTGATTGTTGCTCCTGCATAAGTACATTCATACATTCTACGACTCGATTGTTAAGGTAGTTAGATATTAATTTTAGCATTTTCCAGATATTTTCTTTTTTTTCCAGTTGGTGAATAATTCCTGGCCACCAAGCGTTGTCAAAAGCACCCTGTATGTCCAGTGATATAGCTGCTACAACATGTTTTTTGTTTAATCCCTCGCGAATTACTGCTGCTGCGTCATAAAGGGCATCTTCAGTGCTTTTTTGGGGTGTGAATCCGTATTGGCGAATGCTAAGATTGTTTTGGGATCCTAATTGCCAGATTATCCTGTTCGTGAAGAGTTTTTCTAGCACTTTGCCCAGAGTTGGCAGAAGACCTATCGGTCTGTATGATTTTGGTTCAGAATAGTCATCTTTTCCAGGCTTGGGGATGACAATTATTTTGGCTTTTTTCCAAGTCTTGGGAAAGTATCCTATTTCGAGGCATTTATTAAATAAGGAAAGTTGAACCTCTTGTGATGCATTATAAGCAGCTTCACAGATGTCTGAGGAGAGGCCGTCACTTCCTGGCGCTTTATTTGGGTTCATGCTCGAGTAGATTGATTCGACTTCGGCCTTAGTGAAACTTGGTTCATTCATTTGACAGTTTGCTGCTTCTATTATAGCCTCTGCCGAGATGAGACGAATTGTCTTCTGGTCGTCAGTTTCAGTGTCCGGATTGTCTATGGGATAGAATGTTTTAGCCAGCAGTAATACGGAGCCTTCAGGTGTTAGGATACTTCCATCTTGAGGTGAGCGGAGAAGTTTGTCATGGTTAGTCCGATTGCAGATTTTCAAGACCCTATATGCACGCTGCCAAATATTTTCCTTGGATTGTTTGGAGCAGAAGTCACGCCAACTAGAAGTAATAGCGATTTCCAGACTCTTCTTATATGTCTCCTTGGCTATCTTATAATCTTCAATGACATAAGGTCGCCTTGTGGAATTGGCGTTTTTTATTCTCCTTCTGAGTCTAATCATCAATTAAATCAGTAAGTTCTTTAGTCCACCAAGATGATTGCTTTTGTTTAGACTTGTTTGGCTTTAGAGGAATAGCTACATTGCAAGCATTAGTTATAGACAAATTGTATTTGTGAATAAGTTCGTCAATTGCTTCGGATGTGGATAATTCTTCAATTGCTGTTGTAGTTATCGCTTTATCATTAAGTTGATTAATTAGTACCTCTTTAAACTTGTTCCAATTCGCTTTCTTTGTATTGTAAACACGGGTGCTGTTAGATGGTGGATTTATGGAGAGGTCTTTTTTGCAGTATTTAAACGTCAGTAGTCTATGATCAGAAAGCGTTATTGTGTCCTCCTCCACCTTCCAGTCCCGGATACGGTTCAAGAGGCTGGTCGAGCACAGCATCACATCAACAATGCTGGAGTATAATGTTTCACCCCGGTAGATGTAAAAAGTAGGCGTATGTCCTGAATTTAAAATGTGTAGATCGTTTTGAGCTGCAAATTCTACAAATTTTTTCCCTCTAGCATTTTCTCTGTTTGAGCCCCACCAGGGACTAGAGGCGTTTATATCTCCGGCTAGAATAATATTTTCTGTAATAAGGCTGTCTCTTATTCTCTGTGTTTCCTTGAGATCTTCATCAATATTGTCATCTCCATCAAAGTAGACATTCACTAAGCCCAGCTCAGTATTGCCCGCCTTTATCCTGCATCCCACAATTGTTTCCGTAATCAGGTCTGGGTTCTCTATGATCTGGATATCAGGGTTTGTTATTATTATTGCTGCTCTAGTGGGTTTACTTCTGTCACTCGTAATCTTTTGGATGACTTTGTGTCCCAGAGAAACGTGAGCCTTTGCACCCACGTATGGTTCTTGTGAGAATATAATATATATTTTCCTGGTAATAGCTACATCAATGCATTCTTTGGTTGCTGCATACCCTCTACCCAAGTTTATTTGGCCATATCTGAGGACGATATGCTCGGTTTGCCCTAGACAGCTATCAGCATTATTCTTGTTTTCAACTTTAGCAATAGTTTACTGCCCTGCGAGCTATAGCGTCCCACTTTTGCCAAATTCTACACGTTGTGCTAAATGCCACGTGTTCCATGTCTTGACGGTTTTTCGAGTCAGCACAATTCACGCACCTTGGCGACTTGTCTCTGTTTGGACAAGTGCGGGTGTCATGCTGCAAAGAGCAATAACCACAAGATAATGTACCATGGCACTCTTTGGCTAAGTGACCGAAGCCTAAGCATCTATAACATTGCATGATTGGTGATTGGTCTATTGCTGGAACCACTTGATAACCGATTCTTAATTTTTGATTATTTAAGGAGATCCAGACAGGTGTAGAAACTTCTATAATAACATTTGTCAGGTCTTTGGTTCGTCCTTTCGTTCTTCTGACGACTTTGACCATTCTTTGATTTTCGTCTACATTCACAAACAGTTTTGAATTTTGATTTATTATTGCTTGTTCTATGTCAGAGTCATTCAGATCGTTTACCACGCCTGATAAGCGGAGAAGCGGATTTTTATTTTGAATTTTGGATACTGATAGTTTTTCATTAGTTTTCTTAATTTCTGACTCTAATTTGGCTCTATCGGTGTCTGTGTCACAGTTTATTACGATTTTTTGGTCTCTTATTTTCTTTAACGAGCTCACTCCTATTCCCAGTTCTACTACATTGACGCATGTTTTAGTTGTTTAATTATGTCATCGCCTGTATCTTTTGGGTTGTTTGATTTGATAGCAAGTGGGAACTTAGGTGTGATATCTCTTGGTTTTTCGGTGTTTGATTTCTTCTTTATGCTTGCTTCTTTTTGTTTGTACTTGTGTTCTTCTTTGTTTATGGTTCTAGATGAGACGGTATTAGTTAGATTTGTTGAATCTAGTTCTTCATTTGAAGAACTATCGCTTCTCAGTCCTTTTAATTCTTCAACTGCAATCCGTACAGGTGAGATGGTTTCAAACGTTAATTCTTGAAGATTTTTAAGGTCTTTTTTTAGGTTTTCGATGCCTGCTTTAAAAGATATGAAATTGTTTGAACTCGTCAGATGTTTGTTTTCAGTGTTCACGTTGATATTGTTTATGATTTCTTTTATCTCATTCTGAGTTTCTCTGATAGGTGTTAGCTTCGTTTGCAGTTGGGCTGGATATTCGGATTCTATAATACTCTTTACGTTGTTAGAAATTTTTTCACCCATTTGCTCAATATCACTATGTAGTTTCACTATTCTATCCTGCAGCTCTTGTATTGCTTTATATTCTTCTCTTATAACTTCCTTTTTTGATTTCGATAGGAGCTCATAGTTTTGATTTTCCTGATTGTGTTGTACTATTTTTATTATGTCAAATATGTCAGAGATTTAGCTCGCTAGTTTGTTCTCTGTAGACATCATAATCGATTTAGTCTGATCATGGGCCTCATATTGGAGATATCGTACCGATTCTGCTTCTTTAAATATTTTGGTAACCTCTGATAGTACCTTTTCATACTTGCCCGTTACTTCTTTATGCAAATATAGTAAGTCATTTGCATATTTTTCCTGTATTTTATAGAGTTGCTGGTCATAATGATTTCTTAACCTTTCCTTTTCCATAATGTGTCTGTTACGAGAATCCGCAAGTCTGAGTATCATCTCGAATAAACCGTGAATGCCATCGCAAACCTCCTGCCGAATCTCTTTGCTCAGGTTACGTGATTCTTCAAGCCTAGCTTTGGTTCTCTGTAGGAGGTCATTAGCCATTCTTGGTATTTCATGCAGAGCTCCTCCTCCGCCGGTCGAGATATCGGACACCCTGGATTCAGGCATGCTCTCCATGTCCGCAGACTGAGGTGCCGTTTCTGTAGTCCACTTTTTAGCTTTTTTAGGTAGAGTAGTTGCGTAGGACTCCGACTTGCTGTCAAATTTGCGGTATTCCTGGTCTAAGTTACTAAATACTTCTTTATCGCTCGCTATGCTGTTTGACTTCGTGGAAAGTTTTTCGTGAGTTAGAGTTTCTTCATTATTTATTATTATCTTCGGTAATGCCAAAGGCGTTTTGATAGAGAGTTCTTCTTTCTTGGACGCCTTCTTAACTGTTTTACATGGTTTTCCGGCTTGAGATGATGCCGCTGTCGCAAACGATCCGCTTATGCTGGACATTTTTATGTTCTTATGTACTCTCCGCCAGAAGTAGCAACTATGCACAGTAACCGCAATTAGTTACTCCGAGAGTGTAGCGCTAGATGGCGATGCACTTTCAAATGTTAGCATTTTTTTTTATTATTTTTTATTTATTTATTTATTATTACTATCTGGTTGCTTCACTATACTGTTTATAATAGTGTCCACTAGCTGTTATGATCTTGAATTTTTATTTGATTTAATTACAAAAAGTCGATTGGGTCTGGGGTTTGAACCTGAGTTCTTCCGATATCACTTCAGAGTTCTCCGTATTAGACCAGACGATCTATGACGATTGTTTTGAAATTTCGACTTATTAGTTAAATCTATTGATTGTTCGGAAGAATGATGTAGGTACTTGCAATAGATATTTGTTTTGTTTAGAACTATTTGATGCTAAGTCATTTAAATCACTGTTATAATTGTCTAAAATCACTTATTTGTAAAAGATAAAAGAAACACTTTGATCTTTAAGTTTTAGCACTAAAATAAGTAGAGTTTTCTTGACAACATAAGGTTCGCACAAAAATAGTTCACAGGTAGTTATTCGTTTCACTTATTTGCGCCACACAAAACTTGTCACTTATTATGTCAGGCAATGAGCGGATTGCTATTAAATTTGTTTATTTTTCACCGAAATTTAAGATTTTTTGTCGGAGCACTTCTAAATACGTCTAACCGCTGAGCTGTCACGATGACATCTCTAGGTCTCTCGTGTTAGGTCGAAAGTTTTGGAGATAAAACCTGGTGACTCTTTTGTAGACTTTATTCACTAGCACTTAGTCCAACATTAAGCACTAGGTCCAAACACTAAACACTAGGTCCAAACACTAAGCACTAACGGTGTCCTTAGTCGTAGCCAAGTCGTCGGTTTCACTCACGGTATCATCACATCACTAGTATTCACATCGATATCGCCTGTTTCGCTGTTCAACTCGAACTCGCGATCACTAGTTTTCACTTGTATCGCCCGTTTCGCTTCGCGGGAAGCTCAAAGTGAACTCGACTCGCTCGCATTCTTCCGACGTATTTATACCGGTCGATACGAGTCCCAGACGATTCCAGAAGGTTCCCGAGTCGCGTGACCGTGTTAGATTTATTCTGGAACGTTTGCACAGTAGCGCCATCTAGTACTGAGTAGGGGGCCCCACGCTGTCCCTGTTCACACCAAGTGGTTTCATTGGTTGACGCTAGATGGCGCTATTCTCTGTGTTCGTAACACTATCTGCCGTTATTTCCGGTAGGGTATTCCGTTAATCAGACTGTCCCATTGCGCCCAGTACGCCTTAGTGATAGCGCCAGTGGGTGCAACCTCACTCCAGATTAGTTTTACGTCACCCCGTTTCTTGCACGTGACGATGTGTCGAAGGTCGTCATCTCTTTCTTGAGCCTCCCTCATAGCATCATCCTCCTAGAGACCCAAAAGACTTGAGCAGACGGGGCCTGGTGGGCGGGGCCAGTGGGCATGGCTTGGCCCACAGCGGGCGGAGCCTGAGGGGCGTGGTCAGTGGGCGGGGCATAGTAGGCGGGGGCAGTGGGCGGAGCTTGGTCCCCAGTGGGTGTGGCCTCCGCCGGGGGTCGCACCTCTCCGCCAGGGGTCGCACCTCTCCGCCAGGGGTCGCACCTCTCCGCTAGGGGTCGCACCTCTCCGCCAGGGGTCGCACCTCTCCGCCAGGGGTCGCTCCTCTCCGCCAGGGGTCGCTCCTCTCCGCCAGGGGTAGCTCCTCTCCGCCAGGGGTCGCACCTCTCCACCAAGGGTCGCATCTCTCCTCCAGGGGTCGCACCTCTCCGCCAGGGGTCGCACCTCTCCGCCAGGGGTCGCACCTCTCCGCCAGGGGTCGCACCTCTCCGCCAGGGGTCGCACCTCTCCGCAAGGGGTCGCACCTTTCCGCCAGGGGTCGCACCTCTCCACCAGGGGTCGCACCTCTCCGCCAGGGGTCGCACCTCTCCGCCAGGGGTCGCTCCTCTACCAGGGGTCGCTCCTCCACCAGTGGTCGCTCCTCTCCGCCACACTTCTTGAAATCTTCTCTCGGAGCCAATGGCATCTCCAAATCCCACTTCTGACCCCAGTGTTACGTGTTAGGGTTCGAAGGATTTGGAGATAAAGACCTGCTGACTCCTTTGAAGACTTTATTCACTAGCACTTAGTCCAACATTGAGCACTAGGTCCAAACACTAAACACTAAGTCCAAACACTAAGCACTAACAGTGTCCTAAGTCGTAGCCAAGTCGTGGGTTTCACTCACGGTATCATCACATCACTAGTATTCACATCGATATCGCCTGTATCGCTGTTCAACTCGAACTCCCGATCACTTGTTTTCACATATATCGCCCGTATCGCTTCGATGGAAGCTCAAAGTGAACTCGCCTCGCTCGCATTCTTCCGACGTATTTATACCGGTTGATACGAGTCCCAGACCGTTCCAGAAATGTTCGCGACTCGCGTGAACTGGTTAGATTGTTCCGGAATATTCGCACAGTAGCGCCATCTAGTACTGAGTAGGAGACCCCACGCTGTCCCTGTTCACACCAAGTGGTTTCATTGGTTGACGCTAGATGGCGCTATTATCTGTGTTCGTAACCGTATTTTGGTATTAGGAACATTTTGACATACTTTTCAAAAACTTGGAAAATACCCTGATATTAGACTTAAGTTTGGGGAGAATTTTTTTTGAGAGTTGGTAACAGGCGGAGAGTGGCAGCTCGGCGCCAGTGTTGCCATATGTACGGATTTGTCCGTACGCGTACGGAAATTGAACATTCTGTACGGATAAAAGTTGCGTACAGATATGTGTACGGATTTCCTATCTACCGATACGTTTCAATATTTTAGTAAGCTACATGCATAACCATTCATCCGTTATTTAAAATAATAATCTAATATTTAATCTACATTATTTCATTTAAATGGTCACACTAAGTGGAAGATGGTAGATTTAAGTATATTTGTTTCAGACCATGTGCTTACCAGATTCAATTGAGTGCGGCGGTTGAGAGAATATTCTCCGCAATTAATTTGGTGAAAACCAAATTAAGAAATCAACTTTCAACTGAAACTATCGAAGTCTTCTTCATACGAAACAATTGTTAGGGAATACGCCAAATACGCCTTGTTTTAATTTTGAAATTACTTCAGAAATGATAAAAAAAATGAATAAAGACATATATAAATAATAAGTAAATAATAATGTTTTTATTTTCACTTTATTTCATAGAGATTTCTTTCAGAGTTTTTAACTTTTTTCCATGCGTACGGACTTTGTACGGATTTTTAAGTGAGATGTATAGTAGGGATGGGCGTTGAATGAACGAACTGTTTTATTAAACTGTTTATTTGTCATGAACGGGTAAACTAGTTTAGCGTCTACTGATAAACTCAGGGGTGGTCGACTCTGTATGAATGACCTTGGACCAAAAAGGGGGCAGTTCGGTGCGACAAGAATGGTTATATTTCAATATATCGCTCTCTGTCTTACATGGTTAATATTACATAAAAGTTACTTAAAAACCACAACAGATGGCGCGTAACAGACACTATGCCGCTTCTAGGTCGCGCTAGCGAAAACACTAGACGTATGTATATATAAGGGCTCACGAACGGCTTGTAACGTAGTGACTATTTGGTCGTGGAGGTGGTTGCTCGGTTTTGTTGAAATGTAAAATTTAACTCTAAAGAGAAATTTAACGCTAACTTAAACTTTAATTACGTATCTTCAATTTCCCGCCATATTCATATAATCAAATATATAGTCCTCCTTTGTTGGTAGGCGGTTAAAAGTTTGAGGGGGCAGCTCACTAGAGGCGCTAATTTGGTCCCAATTTTTTTGTATGAAGTCGACCTTCTTCTCCGCGAGTAATAGTGTTCTGTGGATAAACTAGTCCAGGGGGGTGAAACTCTCATACATACACAAATTAACAGAGAACAGAGACATCTAAAAATGACTATCCGGTACTAACAGTTTGAAAGTTTTCGGATAGTCACAACAGATGCCACTAAGCGACTTCTACATCGCGCTAGCGATAACACAAGGCGTATGTATTAGGGCTCGCGAACATTTTACTATGCAGTAACCTTTTTCCACTACCACTATTAAAGAGAAACTTGGTCGTTGTTGTGTCTACGAAAACTTAATTTCTGTCCATAATAATTCTGTAATTCAGTTCAATAAAAATTATCAGGCGGTACTAGGCGGTACTACTTCCATCTAGCAGGTTTGATAGTAACTAAAACGGTACAACGCCATCTAAAAACGACATTCCGAAACTTTTGCAAGACTCAGTTTCAATTTTAGAGTTGCGCATCTATACTAGTATATATCTGTATAATCTATGAACTAGTCTATGCGTGAACGGTTGCCATATGCCGGAACGGTGCGTGCGACAGAGACCGTTTCTTCGCGACGCGACGACACGATCGACGGACGGGCGCGGGGCACGACGACTCGGCACGAGCAATACGTCTATCTCTGTTCTTTACAACCGACGACGTGCTCTAATCTATGTAATAATTACATTCATTGAGTGGGCGGTGTTTTAATATAAAAACCCCCCGACACAAAAAATAAACTCTAAAAAATGATAAATAATATTTTAAAACTATTATAATTATATTATCACATAATATTCTGTAAGTTGAAATAATTTTAGCTTATATACATACTTCCAACATCATTGAAGTAACATGATACCAAATTTCGAATCGATAGGACATGTGGACGATAGTCAGATCCCCTCATCAAATAATAAAGAAAAGATGATTTTCAAACGGCTAATCATCAACTAAGGAAAAAAATATTTTCAAACGGCTGATCAGGTCATGGTTACCTTACCATGTTCTTTGAATATCGTTGATGTAACACGGTACCAAATTTTGAATAGATCGGACATTGGAAAGTTAGTCTGACTAACTTCAACTTCCCCTCATCAACTAGAAAAGAGCTGATCAACTAGAAAAGAGCTGATCATCTTCAAACGGCTATCTTCCCACCACCAGTTTTCTCATCGAATGAAGCTACGAACACTCTCGATTAAGTCATTAATATTCTCTTTCAGTGCGCTTTCATTTGAGACCCCACTCGAGTATATTTGCACATTCGGTTATTCTTCCCCGCTTTCACCCCCAACAACTTTTAAACGGCTCAACCGATTTTCATCAATCATGTCTAAGAATACTCGCATGTAAGTCACCTTTAATACAAAAAAAAACTAAATCGAAATCGCGTCATCCGTTCGTGAGCTATGATGCCACAGACAGACAGACAGACACACACACAGACAGACAGACACGTCAAACCTATAACACCCCTCTTTTTGCGTCGGGGGTTAAAAATGAACTTTAAAGTAAGCTAACAATTTCCACCGCTCACAGATTAAACCGTCTCGTCGTTCGTCATCATCACTAGTCGCGTCGATCAGCAAACGACAACAAGTTTGTCAAAACAGTTAATGCAAAAAGTCGTTCATTCAACAAAACTACTTTGTTTGTCATAGTTTATTGCTCAGTTCAGTATGAATTCGTCGAACACGTAAACTAGTCGAAAAAAAAAACTGTTTTTTCAACTAGTTTACGATGAACGATAAACGGTCTCGTTTCGTTGATCGAAAAAGCGTCGACGACCCACCACTAATGTATAGTTTTTTGGTCTCAGCTGTATGGCAACACTGCTCGGCGCTCTTTCAAGTGATTTCTAACAAAACAGTTTGCGGCGTTTATTGGGATATTTTTCCATAAAAAACGTTTTTTCTGCTGTTTTCGGTATCACTGTAAGCAAGGTAAGCATTTTTTTGTTAATCATGTTTTATTATTTTGTTCATTTTAGATTAAATGTCTACATAAATTATAGTCAACCGTCACGCAACGGTGTCAGCTTGCAATTCTTACTTGTTTTTAATCTCCATACCCGCTGATAATATATTGTGTTATAAACTAGGTGATAACTTGCATAAGCTCTCCATTAATGAATAAAAGTATTTACCAACTAGGTACTTGTAGAATAGATCTTTATGTAGAATAATATAGGCACTTCGTCTGTTTTTTAAGACATATCGATTTTTACAGTCAAAAAAAATAATAACAAAAGCAATTAAATTTTTATGAAATTTATACTTTTTTAGGACAGCACTTGTTTTATTACGACCGACGAGAGTAGTTTGTAGTCATGTCGAGTAACGAAGAGGTATTGCCTGAAGGATGGGAAGCACGCACAAGTAGAAGTACTGGTAAGATGTTCTGGTTGTCTTAGACGTGACTCCTGCTCATGTTTTTTCGAAACATTATGCAGAAAACATGAAACAAAAACATTTGTTAAGTATACAATTTGTTACACAGGCTGTCTCCAGCTACAGAAAATGTTTTTGATCGAAGGCAAACATTTTGTGTAGAGCAGATGATGAGTTCCAATGAGGAATCTCAGTTTTAGCGAATGTAGATGCTGTATCTGGGAGAAAACACATTTCGAGTTAGGCCATATTTACTGCCCTGTAATTTTAATATTTATCAGATTTATGACTAGAAGCCTGATTTGGGATTGATAATTTACTCCGTATTTCTATGTATAATGGTCATGTGAGTGTTGTGACAGTTGTTATGAAATGAAACAACCCTTCCTATCTCTACCGGTACGGGGATTGTTTTCCGTCCCTCTAGGAAGACAAAAACATTATGTAATGCCATACCCCAATGTTTCGATGTTTTTTTGTATTGTTTCGAAAAAACACGAGCAAATATACCTTTAGTAACATTTTGCCCACCTTTTTCTTAGTGACAAAAAGAAAACGAAAATAAATGTACCTAAACGCAAACCATACATTTTCCGGAATAAATAGTAGTATGACAATCCAGGCTATAAATTATTTGTTTGCCAAATATCATCTAAATAGGTCAGTGCTTTCTGAGTGATTGAGTAACAAACACATTTATGTCACTACACTTTTGCATTTTTAAGGGTATTATACTGAGAATTACTTATAAGATAGTGATTAATTCTCACAACCATAGATCATACTGAAGAGTTTTAAGGGTATTACTGAGAATTTCTTACAAGATAGTGATTAATTCTCACAACTATAGATCATACTGAAGAGTATTATAATAAAAATTGTCTCACTAATATTTTCTTTCCAGGTATGACCTACTACTTGAATGTTCATACCAAGACTTCTCAATGGGAGACTCCAACAGAACCTGCTCCATATGAGGAAGACAACAGTGAGTCTGCCAAACTTAATGAAGTGCAATGTAGTCATCTGTTGGTGAAACACAGTGGCAGTCGTCGGCCCTCATCCTGGCGTGAAGAAAACATTACTCGATCAAAGGAGGAGGCATTGGATATTTTAAATGGTAAATATTTCATTAAAAAGGTAAAAGATAATGTGACTAAAACATACATTACAAATCTAAATGTTGAATTATTAGGTTGTTTCAATGATTTCAAAACTAAGAATGGGCTAAGATGCACATTTGACAGAAAAAATCTTCATACAAGGAAAAGTTACTTCAGAAGATTTTGTCAAAAGAGATGTTTGATTTTGAGCCAGCTCTATTTACACTACATAGGTAAATAGGTAAAAATATGAGAATTTCCTAAGTTGAAGTACAAAAATAATTATTTGAAGAGTTTTTTATTGTGAGAACCCTATTTGCCATGACAGTTGTTTTGACTTGACTTTTGACAGTTTTGGAAGAGACGTCTTCCAAAACTGTCAAAAGTCGTCATACGTCTTTCTTTGTCGAAAGTCATTTTTTTTTGTCAAAATGACATTCTTTGGTTAATTCTGTAACCATGTTTTATTTTACATTGTGTTGCTCTCCTTAACGACTTATTTTAAATGTACATTGAAACGAAGTGAAATTAAATAAAATAAAGAATATGAAACAGTTACTATATTTACATAGTGCTGGCCCACGCCTCATACATTTCTAGAACATCTCTTTTAAATGGACTGATAGTAGAAAGCAAATGTCAAACCTTGACTGTCCCAAACAAGTTGTTCAAAGTCAAAGTTTGGGCATATCATTTAATGCTTTATGTAAAAACTTTTATGCAGAAAAAAAAAATTGAAAACAATATTCTAAAAAAATATTACATTGTGCTCTCCAAAGCGCTGAGGTCATTACTCACAGAAACAGGTGACTTAAAGAGGGAACAATGACTGCCTAAATAACGACGTCTTGAAGTAAATCCATCGCATAAATCACATAGTATGATTAAGTTATCCATCATTGATTTTGAACATATGTATGTACTAATAAAATATTACATAATATAATAACGCCTCTTTCAAGTAGGCAGAGACCAATTCTTTCCACTTGCTATGATCCTTACATACTTGTTTTGGTTCGTCCACTTTCATTATTCCCTTCATACATGCTCTTCGGTTTAGGGTACTCTTGACCTGGCCTTTTTTCAAGACATCCCTGATTTGATCCCTCGAAACGTCCGCCTAAGTCTACCCCTTCCAACACTTTCATTCACACTAGCCTTATAAACTTTTTTCGTCAATCGTTCTTCATTTCATTCTGTCGAAATGACCAAACCATCTCAGCATACCTTTCTCAATTTTTGTCAATACATCTTATTATTTATCATAATTACATTATAAAAATTTAAAATAGAACAATTTCTATTGACACAATTGTCATTTACATTACATTTTTATTATTAATATTACATTTAATATTTCAGAGTATCGTCGTCAAATTATGAGTAAAGAAGCTACTCTCAGTGATCTCGCCAAACAATACTCGGATTGTTCATCCGCAAAACGTGGTGGCGATCTTGGCAAGTTCAAAAGGGGGCAAATGCAAAAACCATTTGAAGAAGTCGCTTTCTCTCTGAAAGTTGGGCAACTTAGCCATCCAGTTAGCACCGACTCCGGTGTCCATATCATACTCCGCACCGCTTAAGCATTTTTTATATATTATCCTCCTTACTAATAAACGCTGTATAAGCTTTAAATAGTTATACAGTGTTTTGAACCCGTCACACAAGTGACATTTTTAATTCAATTGAAGAAGACAAAACACTGTATAACTATTCAAAGCTTATACAGCGTTTATTAGTAAGGGGGTATATTTTTATGCATTTGTTAAAACACTGCAACTGTTCACTACGAATTTTAAACTTCCTATTAATGTATTTTTTGCTAATATGAATTACTGTTTTGCTATGATTTAAGTTGAATGAATTTTACTTAAGTTTTTAGCATGTATTTCAATTTAGATTACATAATGCTTTTAGGATTTATACTAAGATATAGGCATTGTATAACATTGCAATTATCACCAACCTTTGATAGCAGTAAAGTAAGGCTGTACTATATGTTCCGGAATCCGGAAAACAAGTGAAAATTCAGAGCACTGAAAATGGAACTCTGCGCTAATACAATAGAGTTGAAAATCGAACATGTGAGTGTCGAGTCAAATGTCAATGTCATAATAGAGCTCAACACTCGAAATTTCCCTTTTCAACTCATTTGTAATTGAGCAGAGTTCATTTATTTGAGTCATTTTAAAAAATTTGGAGAACTTGTTTCTTAAATTAGTTGTCAAAAATATAATTGAGACAATGGCTGCGTTCCGCGGAAAAAAGCGCTTGTTAGAATTTGCTAGCGCTAAAGATAGAAAACAGATTATCGGCCAGGACACGTTTGCTATCTTCAATACTGCCAACATAATCCGCCATTTTGCTTATTTATTGTCAGCGGTCGCTTACGTGTTTTTGTTAGCGCTATTTTCCGCGGAACACAGCCATTGAAAAAAATAAAAGGTTCAAAAAATATTCATCTGACTGGGATATGATCGGCCCAAACTCCCAAAATCAGTTTATAATATCGTGACAACGTATCTATAATTAATTCAAAGTCTTAGTTATTTTCTTGAATTGGGAAAATTAAAAATGTTTAATGGTGTAAAAAATTATGTATAAAATAATATCAAGATTATTTATATTTTGTTCTTTTCTTAGCTGTAATGAGAAATGAATTATGCATCTAAATGTAAACAATATTATGTATGATGTATGATACATTTTGATTGTTGTAGTTTAAAAATGATTTAAACTTAATAAACTCAATGCTCATAGTTGTGTATATTTTGTATATTGTTTGTATACCTAAGAGTAAATAGAGATATGAGGCATTATTACAATTAATATCTGAGATTCCTGAAACATAATAGGCTACTTGAATCGTATTTAATTTCATACATTGAAGGAGTATTTCATGTAGTACTTGGCTTAGGAACACGTATTCTAGCGATATCATAACTTGAGATTAGATTAAAAATGGTTTAAACTTAATAAACTCAATGCTCATAGTTGTTTTATATTTTGTTAATGTTTGTATACCTAAAAGTAAATAGAATATGAGGCATTCATACAATTAATATCTGAGATTCCTGAAACATCATAGGCTACTTAAATCGTATTTAATTTCATACATTGAAGGAGTATTTCATGTAGTACTTGGCTTAGGAACACGTATTCTAGCGATATCATAACTTAAGATTGATAAATAAAGTTAATTTAAAAATATGTATTTTTGTTTTTTTATTTCTACTGATGAAAACGCTTCGAAGCAATTTCCGGCAAGGATGTGACGACACAAACACTAAACTACGTATGGTAGTAGTGAAACGGAACATTTCTGTAAATTAATAGTTCATGACATTAATTCATTATTTATCATCTATTTTGTTTCCTCTAATTCAATGCTATATTGAATTAGTTCAAAATAGTTTCCCTGTATTCTTTTCCATGTTTGATCTAAAATTCTTAACTTTTTATTTATGTATGACAAACCGTCAAACGGAACGTCACACCGTCATTTTACTACGTACTACGGAATCAACATGTGCCTAGCAGGAACATTTGACAGCGGCGTAAACGTAATTTTATCGAATGAGAATTGTATGAAAATCTGTCAAAATCATGACAACGCCCATGGGCGTTGTCATGATTTTGACAGATTTTCTCAGACTGACAGACTCCTCCGCCCGGGGGTCGCTCCTCCGCCCGGGCGTCGCTCCTCCGCCCGGGCGTTGCTCCTTCGCCCGAGGGTCGCTCCTCCACCCGGGGGTCGCTCCTCCACCCGGGGGTCGCTCCTCCACCAGGGCTGCTCCTCCCGCCGCACTTCTTGAAATCTTCTCTCAGAGTCAATGGCATCTCCAAATCTCACTTCCGACACCAGTTGTTACGTGTTAGGGTTCGAAGATTTGGAGAAAAAGACCTGCTGACTCTTTTGAAGACTTTATTCACTAGCACTAGGTCCAACATTAAGGGGCGTTGTCATGATTTTGACAGATTTTCATTTGACAGATTTTGTATGGATACAAATTACATCCGATAATTTCACGTTTAAGTGAAAAATAAAAACAACAAAAGCTGCTGTCAAATGTTCCTGCTTGGCCCCAGATTACATTTATAGTATGACGGCACAGATAATAATCTATCAACCAACATCTTAACTGTACTACTGTAATACTGTTTTCGGTGGTTTTAAAAAAGTGTATTTGTAAATATTTTTTTGTAGGTTAGGTTTCAAAATAATATATATTTTTTTTCGTATAATGGAGCAATTATGAAACGTTTATTAGGTCAAGTATAGCCTATTATTTAGAATGTAGATGTACTGTACCTATTACAATACTAATACAGACTAGTTACTAGTACGTAGTGTGACACGAGACCTATTGTTTGAATTTTGAAAGTGCAGATTGCTTTAAAAAAATAATAGGCGTTTGCTTTTTATTTCGAAGTTGGGCTATAATATTGTTACGTGTTAGGGTTCGAAGATTTGGAGAAAAAGACCTGCTGACTCTTTTGAAGACTTTATTCACTAGCACTAGGTCCAACATTAAGCACTAGGTCCAAACACTAAACACTAAGTCCAAACACTAAGCATTAACGGTGTCCCTTAATCGTAGCCAAGTCGCGGGTTTCACTCACGGTATCATTACATCACTAGTATTCACATCGATATCGCCACATCACTGTTCAAATCGAACTCCCGATCACTAGTTTTCGCTGGTATCGCCCGTATCGCTTCGAGGGAAGCTCAAAGTGAACTCGACTCGCTCGCATTCTTCCGACGTATTTATACCGGTCGATACGAGTCCCAGACGACTCCAGAAGGTTCCCGAGTCGCGTGACCGTGTTAGATTTATTCTGGAACGTTTGCACAGTAGCACCATCTAGTGCTGAGTAGGGGGCCCCACGCTGTACCTGTTCACACCAAGTGGTTTCATTGGTTGACGCTAGATGGCGCTATTCTCTGTGTTCGTAACAATATGAACTTACAAAATATTTTATGTTACATATTTGCAAGTAATAAACTTGCAATTCTTTTTCTTTGTAATAATAGTAATTATTATAATTTTACTCTCGTGAACTTCTAAAATGTAAAAGATTTAATCCTCTGTAGAACCGAATGTATCACCTAACTAGTAACTTTCCCGCGGCTCCGCCCGCGTAAATACAGTACCTATCCCACTGGAACACTGAACTATTTCGTAACTATAAGTAGCATATTATGTGTTAATCTAAAATTTCAAATTTCATCAAAACCCGTTAAGTCGTTTTTGCGTGAAAGAGTCACAACATCCATCCTCACAAATTTTCAATTCATATAACCTACGCGTTGCTATAAATACCTTACCCCATGTTTCGAACACATACCCCCAGTGCCGTAAATAGGGCGGTGCCACCGGTGCCCAGGCACAGGGCGTAGACTCTGGGGGGCGCAAGAATGGCCAGACCAGGCAGGACCAGCCCCGGATCTAGGGCGCAGTTATAGAAGCTCGCACAGGGCGCAGAAAAAGCTATTTACGGCACTGCATACCCCTTTACTAATAATCGCTGAATAAGCTTTGAACAGTTATACAGTGTTTTGTCTCCTTCTATCGAATTAAAAATGTCACTTGTGTGACAGGAACAAAACACTGTATAACTATTCAAAGCTTATACAGTGTTTATTAGTGAGGGGGTCAGAATACAAAGTTCCAGAGGTCGTCAAAGTCATCAGATTTCAAGAAGTTTGCAAGTTTGCATCCATCCATCCCATGGGAGTTGGGACTGATACAGAAATAAAATTCTATATCAGCTCCATGATCCTTCCCAAAAAAGTACCTAGCACGGTTCTTTCGTTGTGACAATAAATTAGATATTGTTGTAACTTTGAAACACTGATATTTTCCTCTTCATTGTGGTTAAAAAGTTAAAAGTAATATACTCGTAAAAAGGATAAGAGATAATATGCTCATTGGTCAATGTTAAGAAGGTCGTTTAGTTTTTTATTTTATCTCTGTTGGTTTTAAAAACTCGTTTATGCCTTTTTTATTTGAGTGCCCAATAAAAACTATACCTAATAAATGGATGAAATAAAGGTATCCGAAACCCATTGATTGTCCTGTTTCGGTACAGTCAGACACACAAATACCAATAAAATAAATTACGGAGATTATGGGTACTTACTCTTAACTATGTGTAACTTCTTAGATGAAACAGTATGTAATGGGTGATTTTTTTGCTGGTATCTTTTTGGCGACACTGTTTTTGACAGATGGCGCGTGAATCGTGTCTTGTGTCATCGTCAAACTTGTTCAATTTGGTCTATAATTTAATCATGAATCGACTTACGAACGAACAATGCTTACAAATTATCGAATTTTACTATCAAAATTCATGCTCGGTTAAAAGAGTGCATCGCGCACTTCTTCCAATTTATGGGCAGTTTGGTCGGCCTACTGAGGGAGCTATTCGGAAGCTTGTGACAAAATTTTGAACCAAGTTTACATTATTGGACATTAAACCACCAACACGCATACGTAGAGTGAGGACCGAAGAAAATATTGCGGCTGTATCCGCCAGTGTTAGTGATGACCGTGAAATGTCGATCCGCCGCCGTTCGCACCAATTGGGCCTCTGTTACTCCACTACGTGGAAAATTTTGCGAAAGGATGCCTTTGGACTATTTCTTGTGGGGCTATGTTAAGGCTCATGTCTACTGGGATACACCAGCAACGATTGACGCACTGGTAGCCAATATTGAAGCATTTATTCGTGAAATACCGGTCGATATGTTGGAGAGAGTGTGCCAAAATTGGACCTTGCGCATGGACCATCTAAAGCGGAGCCGCGGCCAACATTTGCATGAAATCATCTTTAAACATTAAATTATATTGATCCTACTAAGTATCTATTCCAATACAGATTTCATCATTTTTTTTAATTTTTTTGTATTTTTTTTAAAAAACAAATCCTATACCTTTTAAAAAATCACCCGTTATATCAAAAGTCAATATTATCAAATGTACAGCGATTTGTAAAACAAAATTTCGCAAGTCTCGTGAAAACGCTCTATACTAGCTGTGGACGTTACCCTAGGTTAAAGTGTTTTATTTTAATAAAACAAGGGGGCAAACGAGCAAACGGATCACCTGATGGAAAGCGATTACCGTCGCCCATGGACACCTGCAACATCAGAGAAGTTGCAAGTGCGTTGCCGGCCTTTTAGGAGGGAATAGGTACGCTCCCTTCTTGAAGGTTTGCAGGTCGTAGTGGTCCGGAAATACTGCTGGCGACAGTTCATTCCAGAGTTTTACAGTGCGCGGCAGAAAGCTTCGGGTAAAGCGCACGGTGGAGGACTGCCACTAATCAAGGTGATGAGGATGATAAATATTTTGTCGCATGGAACGGTGGCGAAAAGTTGCAGCAGGTATAAGTCCGAACAATTCCTCAGAGCACTCCCCGTAATATAACCGATAGAGGATGCAGAGCGATGCTACATCTCTACGTAGCTCTAAGGAGTCAAGCCTGTTTGAAACACTATGGCAGTCGATAATTCGAGCGGCCCTACGTTGGATACGATCCAGAGGGAGAAGCTGGTACTTTGGCGTCCCTGCCCAGAAATGAGAACAGTATTCCATGTGAGGCCGAACCTGCGCCTTATAGAGTTGTAGGCGTTGGACCGGACTGAAATACTGCTTTGACCTGTTCAGAACACCAAGCTTCTTGGAGGCTAACTTGGCCTTGCCCTCCAGATGATATCGGATATCGGTGTAGATATACCTACCTAATAAGCCGCAGGAATATATTATTATTATTGTAAATATCTCCGATATTTGTGCGTTTAAGTTCATACTAATTACCATAATATAATGTTTTTGTATACCTATGATGCAAGTAAACTAATGATGATAATTACGGTCATTCAGGGTAACTTTGAATCACGAGGGTAACTTTGACAGTTTGTTCACAAAATTCTTTTCTATTGTTTTATGTGAGAAACAATTGGCGCTTAAAATTTAATAACAATTCGTGTACATAACATACTTCGTAAACGAAATCTAAAAAAAAAGCAGCTGTCAAGAGAAGATAATACCAAAAACTTTTGTTTTTAACCGCGCGCAACATAATGGGTAAAAATCAGTGCAAACTTTTAAAAAAAATCTCGTTAACTTTGCTGCTATCAAGGTATATAAAACATAATGCAATGTAATAACTTTATGGTTTTTTTGACTTGTCTATGACCCCACTACATCAATATTTGATAAAAACATAAACTAATGTTATCCTGAAGCTGTAAAATAATTAAAAGTTAGTCTGTGTCAAAGTTACCCAAGTTAGGTGGTAACTTTGACACACGACAAAATTGCCAGTTTTTACCCGACTGCGCGACGCAAAGGAGTGGTAATGTGTTTATCAGCCTATGTATGTATGTATGTATGGATGTATGTATGTATGGATGTATGTATGTATGGATGTATGTATGTATGTTCCTTTGAAGCACTATACAGACCAAACGCCTGGGCCGATTTTTATGATTCACACGTCAATCGATTCCTCTTAGTCCGGCGAGTGTCACTAAAGACATGACGTTAGTGAAAATTCAATATGGCGACTACTGGACGCCATATTGTGAAAATGAAAAAAATGAAAGTCAACAAACTATATCAAGTGGGGTATCGTTGAATAGGTATTTAAAAATCATTGTTAGTTTTCTCTCAATATTTTTCGATTCGACTGACCGTTTAGGATCTATATCGATTTAAAGTTGCGTAACAACCATTCTCACATTCCAGTGATGTAGTACTGATGCTGATAGGAAATCCAGTCTGGTAAATAGCTAGCTAGGTACTCATAACTAAAAAGTATAAAATAAAAAATTATAATTTAAAAAATTTAAAAACCCGACTGCGTAAAAAGTGAACCAAACTAAGTAGGTACATAATTAAAACTGAAAAGAAAAAAACAAGCACTTAGATATCCGGTGGTCTAGAATTCTATAATATATTATTGAATTAATACTATTAATAACAACTGAACAGTCGGGATCCATTATTCGACAGCCAATCTAATTTTTCAATGGATCCTGACTGTTTAGTTGTTATGTTCCAATAATATTAATTCAATAATATATTATAGAATTCTAGACCACCGGATATCTAAGTGCTTGTTTTTTTCTTTTCAGTTTTAATTATGTACCTACTTAGTTTGGTTCACTTTTTACGCAGTCGGGTTTTTAAATTTTTTAAATTATATTTTTTTTTAATATAATTAGTCATTTTTAAAGACGTTTTATAACTTTATAGCATGAAAACCAACCTGAGAGCACAGATTAACTAAACTCTTTTGACTAATTCTTAACATAGTAAAAGTTTGTTTAAAAAATATGTCGATGATGATTCAAAGTTACCCTGATTGACTGTACTAATTTAGATTTTTTTTTAATTTATGCACTTTTTAGATGAGTAGGTACTTATCAATTAGATAAGTACTCATCTAAAAAGTGCAAAAAGTTTATTTTTTTTCTAAATTAGTAATTATCATCATAAGTACTGAGGTACTAATCTAGATATAAAATATATTTTTTTACAATATCTTAATATTCTTGTGAAGGTATATTAATGAAACAAAATGTTTTAGATGTAGGTACTAGGTAGTCATCATCCCTATCTATACTAATATTATAAATCTGAAGAGTTTGTTTGTTTGTTTGTTTGAACGCGCTAATCTCAGAAACTACTGGTTCGAATAGAAAAAATATTTTTGTGTTGGATACTCCGTTTATCGAGGAAGGCTTTAGGCTATAATATAGCATCACGTTGCGCGTTGCGACCAATAGGAGCGAAGAATCAGTGGAAAATGTGGAAAAAAATTATCTTTGAAGGCTTCCGTTGTTTGTTTGAACGCGTTGAACTCAAGAACTGCTAGATCGAATTGAAGAATTATTTTTGTGTTGGATAGTCCATTTGTTGAGGAAGGCTCTAACTTATATAACATTACGCTGCGACCAAATAGGAGCGAAGCATCGGGGAAAAATGTTGCAAAAACGGGGAAAATTATTCATATTTGAGGGCTTCCGTTGCGTGCGCTGCGTAAACGGTTCGTTATCGTTACCCAACAAATATGCATGAAAGAATTATCCATCTTTAAATGATCTAAAAAAAATGTCCGCAACTATGTCTATCTTTTAAGATTGACTCACTATAACCTTTTTTATGGTAGTCAAATTTCGTCGAAATTAATGCATTATTGCGCCATCGGTTGACGCGGACGAAGTCGCGGGCAACAGCTTTTATATTATATAATAGGGAAATAAATTATAAAATAATTATGTAACATAAATTATATTATGCGCGCCATTTTTGCGAATCTGGGGCTAGGTTTGAATAAACATGTACCTATGCATACATAATATATAGAAAAAATCATTACCCTCCCTTTAGGCTTCGCCGTAGTCGGGTAAAAAGCTACAATCAAAGTATATTGTTGTTTAAATATAAATCATCATCATTGTTTTAACAGTGGTCTTATTCTCACACTGGAATTGTACCTGTGACGCGAATGGGGGAGACAGCAAATAGGTAATTGCTGTAGGGGAGATAATGGTCCTCATGGAACTCGAGGTTGGCGGCTTCCGTTATGGAATCAATAGGGGTCAAACGAACAGTCGCATTGCTTGATGGTAAGCGGTTCTCAGTTCAAGAGGACAAACGCCGTAAGTCGTTTAACGTACTCAAATAACAGTTCGATGCCGGCCTAGTCTATCTATATCTATAACCCCGGGAAAATTTAGAGCACTGAAAATAAAACTCTGCGCCAATATAAGGGTCCATCCACATATTACGTCACACCTGATGGGGGAGGGGGGGGGGTCATACAAAGTGTGACAGTACATGTTAAATATAGGTACAGGGATACTAAAAAGCGTGACATGGAGGGGGTAGGGGTTCAAAAAGTCGAAATTTTGCGTGACGTAATATGTGGATGGCCCCTAATAGAGCTGAAAATGGAAAAATACAAGTGTCGAGTAGTGTCTGTGTTGTCTTTCGGAACCAGTACTTTGGTGCTTTTCTGCCTTCTCAAAGCCCTATCATATGGGAAACCCGCGTAATGCGCGCGGTTTCGCGTTATAATAAGTAGGATGGGCGTAGCCAGGGGGGAGGGGGGTGGATTTAGGGGTTCCCCCAATGTACAGTTATATGACAAAACTAATAATAAGTTATTATTAGTTATCTTTTTTGCAACATCAGAAATTACACTAATTTAAATTACAAAATGATCCTATTTCCAGTCTTTTATGCTTTAAAGTTTGAATTTAATATTTATCCTATTAAATAGGGATTTTTTTTAACATAAGGAAATTCACCGTTATTCAGTGTTTTAGTTTAACGTTTGAAACTTTGAACAGATTTTGACCTAAAATGGGGAAAAAATTTTGGTCGCTCGCTTCGTTCACTCGTGTTTGGCTTAAAAAACATTATAAAAATTTTAGTACCGACGTTCGGTTTTAGACTATTGATATTTGTATTTTTCTGAATTACAGTCTTTCAGGTTTCAAAGCTTAAACAGGTAAAAGAGAAAAAATAGGGGCCTCTAATAGGTTAAAGACTGCCCTGGCCCTTATATAACGTACTTTTTTTAGTCCTTTTCTTTTCTTAAATCCTTAACCAAAAACCTAAAAAATTAAAACCTGATAAGTAGGTACAATTTACGAGTAGGCACAGGAATGTACTTACCTAGATAGGTAGGCTAGAGATATTACACCTAACGTCCTATGTATGTTTTGCTTTTGTGCATGTAGGTATTGTGTAATTGATGATTAACTCGGTAGTTTGGTGTAATTACCGCACATCCTGCTAATTCAGTTTAAATAATGGACGTCATTATCATTATAATTTAGCGCAGAGTAGAGACACTTTTAAATTATTCTGTTTACCTGCTAAAGTTTTAACGAGAACTAATTATGGTGTTTAACGAAATATTAAACAGACAATAGTGGAATGAGCGGTATTTTTACCATGCCATCAGGCAGTATGCTAGTGGTAGGACTACGTTCCGTCTAAGTCGGAACATAATATTATTATCTTACTCCTAAGCTTTAATGTTGTCCGGAATCCGGTAGGCCGAGGAAAGTTCAGAGAACTGAGGATAGAACTCTGCGCTAATACAATAGAGTTAAAAATCGAAGTGTCAAGTGTCGGGCTGTTTTAGGTAAATGACATTGACATTTGAATCGACACTTATGCATTCGATTTTCGATTAAATTATATTAGCGCAGAGTTATATTTCCAGTGCTCTGAATTTTCACCGGTTTTTCGGATTCCGGAGCATATAGAATAGGGGATCGAAGACCGGTCATATTTTAAAAAACCGGGTTTTTCGGTCCCAGCCATCTTCAAAACCGGGTACCCGGCTTTTTTCGGGTTTTTCGGGTTTTTTGTTGATTTTGTAGAATTTTGTTAGGAATGTCCTAAAATTAACTTTTATCAGCTGCTTTCTGTTGTAACAAAGCAATACTGGTAAAATGTGATCCCACCATAAACATTTTCATGTAAAGTAGGTAATTAATAATTTCACAAACTTTACACCTTATTCAAAATACGTTGCCTGACGAAATGGCCATGCCACATAATTTGACTAAAGTGTAGAGTTTGTAAAGTTAGGCTTGTAGAGTTAAGGCGTGTAGAAACTAGAAGTGCCTTGCCGGCCTTTTAGGAGGGAATGTGCTGCCTTTTTGAAGGTGTGCAGGTCGTAATGGTCCGGAAATACTGTTGGCGACAGTTGGTGATGAGGATGATAAATATTTTGTCCCTTCGAACGGTAGCGAAAAGTTGCGGCAGGTATAAGTCCGAACAATTCCTCGGAGCACTCCCCGTAATATAACCGATATATGATGCAGAGCGATGCTCATCTCTACGTAGCTCTAAGGAGTAAAGCCTGTTTGAAATACTATGGCAGTCGACAATTCGAGCGGCCCTTCGTTGGATACGATCCAGAGGGAGAAGCTGGTACTTTGGCGCTCCTGCCCAGAGATGAGAACAATATTCTATGTGAGGCCGAACTTGCGCCTTATAGAGTTGTAGGCGTTGGACCGGACTGAAATACTGCTTTGACCTGTTCAGAACACCAAGCTTCTTGGAGGCTAACTTGGCCTTGACCTCCAGATGATATCGGAACTAGACCTCGCTCGATATGCTAACACCAAGTATTCCGATGTTGGAGGAGACAGTTATGGGTATGCTTTCAAAACGAGGACATACGTCCATCGGTACCTAACTTATTACTTATTAGCGATGAACGGGCAAACTTGTGTCTTAGAGGTGTTGAATTGGACTAAGTTAAGTCTACCCCATTCAGAGATCTTCTCCAATGAATTCTTAATTTAAGAGACAAGTTCGTTTCGACTCTCAATGATGTTTTGCCGAGAGATGTTCGGGCGACCTGTATATAAGGCATCACCCATACTGTCGTCATCACATAATATTATCATTGATATGCAGTATGAACAGGGCAGGCGATAGCACACCAAAGCTGTCTACCAAGATGCCAGGACTGTGCCATAAGAGCAGGTGAGCCGAAAAAGATGCGTTAAGACCGGTGCCAACTCTGGAGCACACATTTTTAACACAATGGGACGGATTCCGTTAGGCCCACTCGATTTTTGGGTATCATGGGAACGGAGAGCAATTCGCACTGAGCGCTGATGGAACCGAATAATAAATTATACCAAGTTATGAAGGTCCAAAAAAGCGACGAATCGCTTCGAGAAAAGGTAGTCTGGTCCCTTGCGCTTCGCTCACTCGTCCTGGATGGCGGGGCGGCACTACCGTGCCCCCAAATGTACTACATACAACATGAAAACATTATAACTATTGTTCTAAAATTCTACATTGACAATCACAAGCCACTATAACGTTCGGTTTGTGACTTTACTGTTATAAATTGTTGTAGAATTTCATAATGAAAAAAAAGCTCGAAAAAACCGAAAACCGGTTTTTAATATTTTGAAAACCGGGTTTTATTGTAGGCCCGAAAACCCGGGAAAACCCGGGTTTTCGGTTTCGGGTAAAACCGGTCTCGATGCCCTAATATAGAATAGAATAGAAAACTCTTTATTTGCACAAAAAAAAGATACACAAACAATAAAGGAACTGTACATTAATAGTAAACTATTGAAACAGATGAAGATAATATTCCTTAACATGTTTTTTTTAAATATCAATTTGTTGATTTTCGAATAGAATCAGGTAAAGCATTCCATAGTCGTATTGCAGAAATAGTGAAAGAGATGTCATAGTAGGCAGTTTTGTGAGAAAGTTAGTTTAGTCCGGTAGTCCGATATATGATGTATTTCCGAAGGCCAAATATGAACCGGATACATAAGTTCTATAGAGTATAGAAGTTGTTCACTAAGATCACAGTAGCTTACGTCAGCATAGTCTAAAATTGGAAGTAATAATGTTTGTGATTTTAGTTGGGATAGGAAGGAACTTAGACGTCTGAGGGAAACAGTGGCGGCAGACAGCTTTTTGCGGAGTGTCTGAACATGTTCCATGACAGAGCGCGATCATGATGAACCCCTAAATTTTTAACGGAGGAGCTGAAAGGAATAATTGATCCATCGATGATGATGTTCGGCAACTAGTCAAAGTCCACTCTTGCAATCATATGTCTGCTTCCAATGATAATGCATTGGGTTTTTGTGGGGTTTAGATTTAGGCCATAGTTTTTGCTCCATTGATATATTTTTGCAAGATCATCGATGGTTCAAGAAATTTCATAGGGTAGCGAGAAAAGTGAAGAATGTCTGTAAATTTGTAAATCATCTCCGTACATGTGTCATGTGGTATAAGGAAGAAATTATTAGCGCAATTTAGCAAAAAGGGTTTATAAAAATGGAAAAAAGCAGAAGTGACAATACACTGCCTTGCGGTACACCGGTGAAAATATCACACCAAGATGTTGTAGTGTTATTAACTTTAATGCACTGTCGACGTTCAGAACTTGAAAAGTTTGAAACCATTCAAGTGCCTCTGCCGATAAATTTAGAGACCTAAGGAAAAATAATAGAACGTCGTGGTCGACGGTGTTGAAGGCGAAGAAGGAAGGTGATTTTAACAAGCGTCATAGTCGTAAAATACCCAGGACGAAAGCCTGACTGCATTGGGTTAAACAAATCGTATTTATTATGGAAGGTGGTAAGCTGTTCATGAACCAAACGTTCTAAAATTCTAGAAAGGAAAGGAAGAATAGAGATCTGTCGGTAATCAGAAAAGGACTGAGGATTAGATATTTTGGGTAAAGGAATAATATTTGCATCTTTCCAGGAAGTAGGGAAAACTTTTGGGATATGTAAAGAATTTAGGATATGAGCGATAACGGGAGAAATTACGTCAAGAGTAGGAACAAGCATGTCACGCCCAATGCAGTCACTACCTTTAACCTTTTTGGCTTCGACGATATCGACATAACAGTTTTCTTAACCTTACCGACAGACAGTTGCTTAAAAGTAAACGGCAGAGAGTTGGGTATTGCTGGAGAGGTAAGAATATTAAGAGTTTGGACTTTTCTCTGGGTATCGAACACATGTGATGAATTCCAGGTTTAAATAACTGTTATAAGGATGTGGTTGTTTTTTTAATATTTGCCAATTCCCGACTTTAAAAACTTTCATACTTTATCTTGGCATATATATAGCATAATATATAATAGCCCCAGCCTTTAGTTCCACATGACGACGGTTAGCATTTACGTTATGCTTGATTATTGTTCATTAGTTTCAGTATTTTACTGCAATTGTCTCGTACATCATGTACCTATACATAATGCTGGTCACATTTGAAACTATTTAAAAACATTATCTATACCTAAATGCTGCAGCCACTTACAAAGATTAGCTTGAATTAAAATTAGAGAAGTTACTGTTCAAAATTAGCTAAAACTATTTTTATTTCACAAATTTTGCAGTTTGTCTAACACATTTTCAATTTTATGCTAATACGTAGTGCGAAGTGTGAGTCGGACTCGCGCACGTAGGGTTCCGTCATCCATACCATTAAACCAATATTTTACATCTAGGTATACTTATTATTTCGTTATTTTTATACGAAGTTTTAGAAGTAAGCGCATTTTACAAGTTAGGTCTCGATAACTTATTCACAAGATCACCAAAATCATTCAACTGAAACGACTGGCATGTCCTTGCATTGTCCTCCGTTCGACTTCTAGTGGGTCATTTGTATAAGTGCATAATTCTCGTGCAGGAACAAATAACAATGTACGATGCGTGTTGACAAGACGAACATGCACCTACTTAATATGCTCTAAATTATTGTATATTGTGATTAATTTGTGTGTCAGAATGACTTTGTATCGTGTGTATCTAGTAAACGGCGTTTACGTTAAATGGAGTTTGAGACAATGTTTCTAGTCCACATGCAGGGACATAATATCGCTTGTCTTGTCCTGTCTATACTATCATACTTCATAAGTTAACACTATAATATTATAAAGGGGACAAGTTTGTTTGTTTGTATGTTTTTTTTGTTATTTTTGTTTGTATGTTTGCATTGAATAGGCTCAGAAACTACTGGACCAATTTTGATGAAAAGTACGTATAGTTAGATTAGACCCCGGGGAAGGTCATAGGCTACTTTTTAGTGCGGCAAAATTTACGGTTCCCGCGGTATTACCTTTTTTGCGTGTTTGAATTCGTGGGCAGCATCTAGTTTTAAATAAAAACAAAAATCAATGCATCGAAGTTCGAACCCTAATAAGTAGGTAAACCTAAATACACATACTTTCCGATAAGATTTTCTGTAGGTAGGTAACTGCTTTGCCAAACTAGGGGCGGTATTCTTGGTCGTTGCTTAAGAATGGACTTAAGAATTTCTCGAATAAGTCCGCCTTGTTTGAATGAGTTGAGCCTAAGACATCATCTATTCACAATCATGTCTTAAGATGAGAACTTCTGAAGTTCTGACCAAAGTTCAGTAACTTGGGTGACGTAATTTTATATGAACTGAAGTAACAAATTTATCATTCAATTGTGGGGGTCAGTTACTATACAAACATTCAGCATCATGTTTATACAAATGAACAAATTAAGTTTGAGATAATAATGATATTTGTTGAGGATTTTTCCGCTTTTTGGCCTCGTTTAATCGTGAGACCAATAATAATTTTGTATTAAGTCAAAGGGTTTTAATAGATGACTTTACCTGTGCCTTGAGCGTATACTTGAATCTTGATCCGTCTATCGTAATAACCACCTCCTTTTTTGGAAGTCGGTTAAAATGAGGAATGAGTGGGAAGCTCGATGGTTTTGTGGTCGTAGCGCTAACTCATTAAGCAACCCCGGTCGTGGTTCCAACTAGGATGTGTAACCATAATATTTTTAAGATAATATTATAATATGCTCCTAATGCTTACTAGGTCGTAGCGCTAACTCATGTTGAGCAACCCCGGTCCTGGTTGCAATTAGGATGGGTAACCACAATATTTTTAAGATAATATTATATGGTCCTAATGCTTACTAACATTTTCGTATTAAAAATATTAATCGACGTCGTAGAAATTCTTACCTCATACTATAAACTCAACTATGAACCAGAAAGTTTACCCAATTTTCGTATGGTACCTAGTAGTTTAGGCTCTGATTAACATAGGTAAGCTACTTTTTATCGTAGCAAAATGTACAGTTCCTACAGGATTTTGTGGTTTTTTTATCACGGTTAAGGAGATACAACCTGGTGAGGGTGACAGACGGACAGTGAAGTCACAGTAATAGCTGGTCCCGTTTGTACCCTTTGGGTACGGTGGGTACGGAATCCCAAAAATATAAATTTTTCAATTTTCAATTTCAATTTATTTATTTGCATGAATGTAGTTACTAAAGATCTTAAAGATAATATAACACTGTTTCTGTACATTCTGCCATTCGAGTGGCGTGCAAAGTCATATTTGTAATATCATGATCTCCTTACTAAATTAATAAATACTTATTTATGTTAATAAATTAAAATTACAAAAGTTTTGTCTATAAATAATAATAATAAAAATAAACAGTTAATTATTCACGAAAGAGATCATCGACACTGTAAAAGCATTTTTCTATTAGATATTTTTTTAACTCAATTTTAAAATTTTGAATGCTGTGTATTTCTTTGAGATACCGTGGTAATTTATTATATATTTTAGTTGTCATGCCAAAAATGCTCTTTCTAACTAGAGTAGTTTGAGATTTAACACAACACAATTTATAATCTAGCCTTTTAGTATTAAATCGCTTGAATAATAAGAGGTAAATGACGCTTGATAAATATAATTGACCAAAGGAAGTGTATCGTACATACTAGGGTTGTAACGGAGCTCCGCCTCCGCCTCCGTTACTGCGGAGCCTCCGCAAAAAATGTCACCTCCGCCTCCGCAAAATTGATGCGGAGTTTTAACGGAGGTTTATTTACGATTACATACAACGCGCAAGGAGCGACACTGGGAGAAGTGGCCGCTCTGTGCCTCTAGTCAAAATGCGTTCGATAATTTCGAAGGCAAACTTCGATATCAAAAATGTATGGGATTTGACATAAGTCATCATTAAAAAATGCTAAAATAATGACAAAATTTAAAATACAGATTTTTGGTAGTTTCGTTTAATGCAGAAGCCAAAATAATGCGTAAATTTAAAATACAGATTTTTGGTAGTTTCGTTTAATGCAGTGTAGTTAAAAGTTTAAAAATTAAACTACCATTACACATTAGTTGTATTTGCATCATTAATTTCTTCATCGACTTCTTTAAACATCGCTTTTGTATTTTACTGCATCATTTATTTTGTTGGTTGGAATGAAACGCAATCATTATATTCACTGATGCCTTGTTTTATATGTAAAACCTAAGTAGCTACATGTAAGTAACTAAGTACCAACTTCAAAATTATGAAGATTGAGTAGAGATACAGTTAAAATTTTAGCCGAATTTGAAAGAAAATAATTCCCATTACTTATTTAAAAAAATAGTTTTATTTCATACTTTTTTTGTGCATTTCTACTTTGGAAGTCGGTTTTCGTTTTTTGTTTATTATGATGTTGATTTGCGAGAGTCAACATCATAATAAAAAAAACTCGCAAGATGAGTTCGAGATTGACAAGACATTTTACGGGGAATCCTCTACCCCCAAAGAGAGTTGCCATAATTACCTACTGATATTTAAATTAGTACATTTTTTATCGATACTATTTCAATACTACAAATAAACTTCTGAATATTTGAATTATTTTACTGCCAAATCTACCAGCTAATATTGCAATAGTGCCACATCCTGCCAAATTACTTAAACGTCAACAAATACTGCCAGAGGCTAAAATTATGACCAAAATGGCAGGATCCTGCCACATATGGCCACACTGAACAGAAATCAACTTGTCGAATCGTTCGGTACCGCGAAGTTGTACCTAATTGAGTCGTGGTTGTTTTTTGAGAAGTGATTAAGTGCATAATTAATAGTCGATTTTATTTAAATCGCGTGAAATGTTTCTGACTTTAATAAATCATGAATTTATTTAATTTATTCCACTTCAAATTTCACCTCCGCCTCCGCCTCCGCCTCCGCTAACCTCCGCATCCGCGGAGGTGAACGTCTTCTCCTCCGCATCCGCCTCCGCCTCCGCCTCCGCTAAATGGCCTCCGTTACAACCCTAGTACATACACAACATATAATATAATATGTTGTATATGTTCGAGTAAAAAACTAACTCTTGTAAAAAGTGTTTTTTATCCAGGAGGTCAGTAACACATTGACGTAATACGAATTGATCTTCGGCTGTTATTATTATCAGTTCAACATGGCAGAGTAATAATCTAGAGCAGTGGTCCTCAACCTATTTTTTACGCGGGCCACAAACCCGTTGTACTCCTGGTGTCGCGGGCCGCAACCAAAATTTTTTAGGGGCAAAAAAATATGTTCTTTAAATTTAACGATTTAATAATAGAATAACACAAGGTAGGTAAAAGAGTGAAACTAAACATTTAAGACGACACAAACTAAAATAAAATAACAAATATGTATTATAATAATTATGTTCACTCAGTGAGATTTTTGGAATTGTGAACGCTTTTTCACAACTTTATCTAACGCGGTTACAGATTTCACGCGGGCCGCAGATAAAGGCCCGGCGGGCCGCGGGTTGGGGATAGCGGATCTAGAGTTTAGATAGTCCAAAGTGAGTATTATGTAATTTATATTTAATTGTTATTCCTTTTATAACAATTCATTACTAGTTGACCCGGCAAACGTTGTTTTGTCATATGTAAATAACCTAACCAAGAGCATGTCAGGACATGTCTTAGGAGAGTTCCGTAACAATAAACGCGTAATATGCTTTTTATTTAATTACTACAAAAGTTACTGTCCGATTTGGTTCAGAATAATTTTCCTAAAGAGTTTTTAGCATGATCTATCAGCATGAAAATTTGCAAGTTTCTATCTCTTATAGTTTAAAAATGCTAGGGGGGGGGACCAACTTACAAACTACTTTTGAGGCCGATTACTCGAAAATGGTCAACTTTATAAAAAAGTAACGTATGAAACCTTGCCTTTATTTTAAAAGACCTATTCTACGATACCCCACACGACGGGGTAGAGTGAAAAAATATTTTTCATCCCCACTTCACATGTATGGAGAGCCACCCCTAAAATATAAAATTACTATTTTTTTATGATCCCGAAACCGTGATCTATACACAATCTATAACTGCACCAAATTTCATCAATTTATATTCATAATTACAGGAGCTAGAGGCGCGGACAGACAGACAGACATACAGACAGACGGACGGACGGACGGACGGACGGACGGACGGACAGACACACAGACAGACAGACAGACAGATGTATGGAATAATAATAAAATGCTAAAAAAAACTGTTTTTCGCACATAATTACTTTCTAGAAATTGTTTCTTACTTGCGACGCTATTCAATGGTGCAAAATTTCTTCAAAATATGAGGCAGTTTATCAAAATATACCACTGCTATGAAGTTTGCTGTATATCATTACTTCCCAAAAATTGTTCCTTATTAGCAACACTATAAAATGGTGCAATAATACAGAATGATTTTTTAAACTTTTTTTAACCTTTAACCCTCAATAACTTTTTTCTCCCATGGTTTAAGATTTTTCGTCATACAATAAAATTACACACTTTTTAAGCCCTTTCATTTGATATATGTCTTGTAGTGCTACAGTAGTGGGGACAGGCTCCATACAAAAATGCCCCTTCTTCTTTCAAACAGTTATAACTTTGGAATGAATTAACCGATTTTCACGCGATTGGCGGCAATCGCTGTAGTTTTTCATGCCCTTTGAAAGAATCGACAATAAAAAAAAATATAAAAAAAAAAACTTTTTTCGGTTTTCTTTACTTTCGCAGTGGTAGTCAGGGAAGCTTCTTGTGACCTCAGAACGTTGAGTTTTGCAAAACGGGGTAAAAGTTAAAACCAATAACTTCCCGATTTTTGAAAATCTTAGATTTTCTTAGCTGGAATTTATAAATCATAAGAATCGCTCAAGTCGTTTTGGAGGAGTGTCCCCCCCGAACACTATGACTCTGACACGAGAATGTTAAGTATTATATAGGTACATAATATTACTACATGTCCGAAAAAAAGCTAACGGCCAATACTGAAACGATAACTAAATTAAGTGACGCTCAAGTCACATGTTGTCCTTGTCGTTTCGGCTAGCGGAGACATCTGCTACAGCCTGTGAATAGGACGTAGACTAGTGCTTTTACTTTTAAAAATGGTCAAAAGTGAAAAAAAAATATAGTAGGATGAAACCCATTGGAAAAGGAAGAGAATATTACAAAACTAAAAGGAAAAAATAATTTACGGGCGAGTTTTTCTACGGAATACGGATACCCGTTTGCGAAATATTCAACGGTAAAGCGCATTTTTGGTAAGTGAATAGATCGTCCCTAGAACCCTCTATAAGCTAAACGACTGGCACAAAAATCTGAAAAAAAGAACATACTGGCCTAGTCCATGTGATGAACTTTAAAGGAAAACTATTATAACGGCTTATGTAACTTTGATAGTTCAGGAGTTATAGTGAATCGGCTTAAGTACTTGGTAAATTTCGCACAAACATATAACGAAATAAGAAAACATGTAAAAGATTGGTATAATGGTATGGAACCCTACGTGCGCGAGTGACTCGGACTTGACAGGTTTTTATGTTACATATACTTGCTATTCCCGATACTCCTTATTTTGTCTTAAATATGAACTGGAAAATGTCAATTAGTAAAACATAATCCAGTGGACCAAATTGTAAATCTTAACCATTCACGAATCCACTTTAACACACGCAAAAAATTTCAACCGATCCAGCCGTTTAGAAGAAATTCGATTTGAAACACACGCACAGAAGATTTGTTAAGATTATACGGACATATTGTTAATGGTCTTATTATAATACTTATCTCTTCTGTGTAGTAACAATTGTTTTCTTGTTTATCCGCAACAAGAGGAATATTTTTCGTTATTTTTACTTTACGAACGTCAAACGTGATAGTACCACACGCGGTGATACCGTGATGCTGATAAAACAAGCATTATCAACAGGAGTCAAAGATCGAATTTGCACTAGAATTTAAGTGTTCACATTGTAATAGAATCTGATAGCGCGGCAGCGGTATCGCCAAGTATTAAACGGCCGGGTAACTATATTTTTAATTTGAAGCATTTCGCGGCTTTTTCGGGCTTCCATATTTTCGTATGTAATTAAACTAGAGGTCTGAATTTTTGTCGCGAAGAAGTCGTCAGTGGCACAAGCTAATGCTTAAAATTTCATAAAAATCGAGTGCATAGTTTAGGAGATATTAAGCGATACGAAAGGTATGGAGTATGGAGGTAGGGAGAATAAGCAAAATTAAAAGCATACAGACCCACATGGATAACTTTGCCGGTGATTATTTCATGAAAGAGTAACAAACATAACATACATCCATCCATCTGTCGTTAGATGATAATAATAGTGACACAGCAAGTACCTATAAAACTATATAATATTGTCTATACAATCTTTGTAAATAGAGTATAATTTAACTTTGCGCATTTTTTTGAAATTACGTAAGTACTATCCCACCCCCTTGGGCCCCTTGTAAGAAAAATAAGACATGGTCGACCCCCCTCTCCTCTATATCGCGATCGTCTTATGTAATAAATGAATGGCGTCCAGCGACCATTAGGTTATGTGGTCGCTGATGGCGCCTTATATGAGCAGTAGATCATATATCCAAATAATCCGTAGTTGATTTTACCAAACCTTATATAATGTCATGTACTAACTACTAACTAAAACAAACCCTTTAAACGTAGGAGATAGTAAGTTCGTTGACTCAGACGACCTAGGTTTTATGAAATTGTGTAATTACCGGACGCTATCAATAAAACACAATAGACAACTCAATGTTATCAACATTTGCAGTTGGCCTGGCCTTTGTTTCATACATGTCATCTTCTTCATCATCATCATCATCATCATCAACCTGCAAAAGGCTAGTGTAGGCTGTAGCAGACATGCTCAACCGCATCTGTGGTCATCGTGTGGTCTAAACAGTGGTAGGGTTTGTGACGATGTTAACACGTCATGTTCCTATTATCTTAGTTATTTTGAATGACACTCGTATACTTATCCAAAAACTGATCGTTCTACACGGTCTATCAAACAAGATAGATCTAAATAAATAGAAAAATGTAGGTACTTACAAATAATTATAAAATGTAATAATAATACCTCCCCACACCGATGTCGGTGACGGTGGCCGTGTCATTAAAACCAGGCCAGTTACGCAGGAGTAATTTTATAGTGCCCAAGTGTGTGCGCAGTAAGGAGGTCGTGAGCATTGGCTCTAACCACTAGACCACGGAGGCTGTTATAATATATATTTCCTGTGTTGCGAGTATCTGGTGCTGCACTAGGTAATCATTAATTACTTACCATCAGGCTTTTCGTGTGCTCATTTAATCCATGGAAAAAGTAGTCGTGAAATACGTACCTATAATATTTCGCCTAATATCTCTTTGTCAATATTGACTTTGCATTAGACGCCAAATGGATATTATCTTCATAAACTACACACATTAACTTAAAAGCGAAGCCATAAAAATTATTTATGCTCATAACTATAGTAATTAATGGATGTCAATAATAAACAATAAGTGTTAGTAGTGATAATTAAGTAATAGGAAGAAATAACTATAATAATTAGGGACTAGGTTGTCATGTACCTACAGTACCTTAGTACTTGATTGTCTATTTAACAATAGTTTGAGGGCTTGTTTCACAATCGCCTAATAGATCCCCTCACCGATTTCGGTGACGGTGGCTGGTGTCATTGAAACCGAGCCAGCTACGCAGGAGTTATTTTATAGTGCCCATGTTTGTGCGCAGTACACAAGAACACTCTCTTCCTTTACTCTCATAACCCAGTGGGACGGAAAACCGACACGACTGGCGAGAGATCAGGCGCGGGTCCGACTTTTTACATGCCCATCCGACGAATTATCATCTTTCTTGTCAGACAGTCAGCCTGCATTGTCCTAACCAAACTTGGAAACAACATTTTTTGATGTTCCAATGCGGGAATCGAACCTACAAAATCTATCATAATATAAGTTAGCGGTTATAGCTTCAATCGCTCCTACAGTGAGGGTACTGGAGGGCCCATACTCCAAAGCACAGAATAGATATTTGTTTGGACAAATATCTATTCTGTGCTTTGGAGTAGGTACTTTCCGGAATCCGGACTATACGGGTATACCGAGTAACTACCCATGCTTAGATAGTTACGAGTAGATCAGTGGATTAATACTTTCAGACACATAAATTTAGACCCAGCCTAGCCCAGAATCCAGATTCATTGATCAATTATGTATTTTAAAATATAGAGCTATTAAAAGAAAAATGGGATAAGTTTTTAATAGAATTATATTTTGTCTAGCAGTACTGTTCTGCTAACTGATTATGGAATCTATCATGTCATAACTATTTTTGGATACGATCGATTACAAATTTTAGGGTTCCGTACCCAAATAACGGGACCTTGTTACTAAGAATCCACTATCCAGCTGTGACCCAGTCAACTTACAAACCGCTTTGGAGGCCGATTACATACTTAAAAATGGTTGAGTTTATAAAAAAGGCATTTAATAAGGCTCTTGCGGAAGATCGGCGCTGAGTGTGCATTGGTGTGTCAGAATTACCGAGCTTGAGCCAATTTGCAGCTGCTATTAAATTTAGGTTAAATTTTGATGTAGGTCCAATAGTTTAAGTACTTAGTTGCAAACATAAAATTTTTATTTATTTATTTATGAAACCTTGCTTTTAAAATAAAGGAAAAAAGTTGTATTCAAACGATACCCCATGACACAACGAACATGATGGGGTAGAATAAAAAAAATATTTTTCATCCCCACTTCATATTTATGGAGAGCTTCTTACGATACTTCTTAAGTTTTAATGCATGAAAGGATGGAAGTCGTGACGTTTCGTATCAGGCTTGTGAAAATAAATATTGTAAATTAGGTAATGTCAAACACCTAATACAATGTCAAGGCGAGTCTGGTTGGCAACAGCAGGTATAACTCGTTTATAAAGAGAGGAACCGAGACAGATCAAGTCTACGTATGATAAGTAGCCGTATCGTATGGACCATCGACAAAGTTCCTGCTCAACCAGTTCCTAAACATTTTCCCGCAACGACTGCAGACGTGGTTGAACAACGTAAAATACGTGAGTATGTGTGCGTTCGCAAGATTCAACGGCGCTGTTGAGCAATTTTTATCGTATGCCTGGTCGAGCGGCAACCTGTTCGATGGTACATTTCCTATCCTGTGGGCGGTAACTATGCAAACAAGTTAGAACCGGTTACACATTTGCTCACGTGAACTAAAAAACTGGTGTATCGCACGTGTTTTTCATCATATTGTCAGTTGTCACAGATTTCAATTATTATCTTTCTAGTTATAGAGAGATGAGATCTAGTGCTTAGACCATTTGGTTCGCACTCGAGAGAGCGCAGGTTCAAATCCCAGGTTGTGGCGTGTACCAATAAGACTTTTTCAAATCTCAAGTACATTATACGGATGCTCTAACGGTGAAGGAAAACATCGTGAGGAAACCCGCACATAGTTGGCCCCAGACGTATTGACCAGTTCATTCCTCTGGACTAGGCTGACTATGTTGTGAGAATGCCGTGTGTTTGGGCAACCATACGACATTTAGAAACTAACTGTCCCAGGCTCTACAGTATATCAAGAGTGGTTACTTCGCTCGGAGAATACTGTATAAATCATCCATTAACGGATGTAAAGGCTTAGGAGTACAGAGAGATCGACTGATAACTTTCAACGAAAATAAAATGCAACTGAATCATCAGCTCACTCACTGCTTGACATTTCGGAGACTACTCAACATTTTTGGCGTTCCATAGCCAAATGGCAAAAAACGAAACCCTTATGGATTCGTCATATCTGTCTGTATGTCTGTCCATCCGTATGTCACAGCCACTTTTTTCTGAAACTATAAGACCTATGCTGTTGAAACTTTGTAACTAAAGATGTATTCTGCTATTCGCAGTACGCGTTAAGGTTCACGTTAATCTTAATGCGGTTCGCATTAAGATCTTCAAACAAAAATAGAAAAAAAAAACAATAAATTTTC
Organism: Glaucopsyche alexis; assembly: GCA_905404095.1. Classification (NCBI taxonomy): domain Eukaryota; kingdom Metazoa; phylum Arthropoda; class Insecta; order Lepidoptera; family Lycaenidae; genus Glaucopsyche; species Glaucopsyche alexis. Next base: position 5,934,076 of record FR990042.1, read on the forward strand.
TAAAACTGAAACTATTTTTTTTTTTCATTAAACCCGTACGTGTGGGGTGATATCTATATAGGTCTTAAAAATGATATAGATATTTCTAATATATTTTTTTTTTAACTAAATAGTTTGCGCGCGAGAAGCTTCCAAAGTGGTAAAATGTGTGACCCCCCGTAACTTCTAAAATAAGAAATAGATAAAACTAAAAAAAATATATGATGAACATTACCATGCAAACTTCCACTGAAAATTGGTTTGAACGAGATCTAATAAGTAGTTTTTTTAATAGTATTTACCTTTCATCAACTCAAATATAAAAAAAACATTTAATCTCATAAACATAAACCTTACCTATGCATAAACCGTGAACCATTATTTTTTATTATAAGTTTGTACGGAACCCTCGGTGCGAGACTCGCACTTGGCCGGTTTTAATTGAATAGTTAATGTAGATGTCACCGTAAAATTTTAAAAACCGTTAGATTGTAAAATAACTAACGAGATTGTAAAAATATGTCGAAAGATTAAAAACTATATATTTATAATACAACGAAAAATAATGTGTTAAATTATAGGCAGCATTATCGCGTCGGAAGTCTATCAACATTTTACAATTTCACTACTTTTATTACAATCTAACTGGTTTTACAATTTTACGGTGACATAGACACTAGACATGGAACATTTTTCAGTTGCGATTTTGGGTAAATAATAAGATTTAAGTATAATATGGCGGCAGTTCCGTTATCCGATATATCCGTGATCTCAGAGGTGTCACAAGTGGGTTGCCGATCTTTAAAACCTTAAGGGTGGGATTATATGTCGATCCGGAATCCGGCGGGCGGGGGAAAATTCGGAAATTTGAAAATTGAACTCTGGATAGTTAATAGAATCAGGCGTTAGTTTGCGGAAATCCATAACATAAAATTAATAAATATAATTATTTTTAGCAATGTTCCGCCAAATAATACCCACAACCTGCAAGCATACGCACCTCCCTCCTCCCACACTGCTTATGCGTGCACTCAGATGCAAGATCGTGCAAACACCACCACCACACAAGCAACAATGTCAGTAAGATCGTGGAAAGCCTCACACTACCATGCAGGTTGCAAAAGTCAAAACTCGACGCGCGTTTCGCCCCGTTAGTGACCTAACCTAACCTAACCTAACGAACTTTGTTCGCAGGTCCACTTCCTGAGGATGCTCCGGGTTCGGGGCGAGTTTTGCAACCTGCATGGTAGTGTGGGGCTTTGCACGATCTTACTGACATTGTTGCTTGTATGGTGGTGGTGTTTGCACGATCTTGCATCTGAGTGCACGCATAAGCAGTGTGGGAGGAGGGAGGTGCGTTACGCATGCTTATGCATGCACTCACAAATTTGCTTGCAGGTTGTGAGTATTATTGGCGGAACATTGCTAAAAATAATTATATTTTTATTAATTGAACTCTGCGCTAAAACAACTGTGGGAGAGCAACGCTTCGGCAAGAATGGGCCGGCTCGACCGGATAAATACCACGACCTCACAGAAAACCGGCGTGAAATAACGCTTGCGTTGTGTTTCGCCGAGTGAGGTTACCTGAGGCCCATGGGGGGATTGGGGATTTGATGGACCAGGAACGCAAGTTACACCAGAGGAGTTACAAGTAAAACTCCTCTGGTGTTGCGAGTGTCCATGGGCGGCGGTAATCGCTTATCATCAGGCGATCCGTCTGCTCGTATCCTGGTTAATTTTTTTTATAAAAAGCCGAAAATCGAACACACGTGTCCGGTCAAATGCCAATGTAGAAGTGTCGGTGACAGCTCGACACGCGACACTTCCATTTTAAACTCTATTTGTATTAGCGCAGAGTTCTATTTTCGGTGCTCTGAATTTTCGCCAGCATTACGGATTCCGGAAAATATAGTCCGGAAAGTACCTTTGTAGTATGGGCCTTCCGGTACCCTCACTATAGGAGCGATTGTTTCGCCTAACAACTCCGGTAAATTTAGACATGAAAATAACAAAAATTCCGACAGAGCCAAATTTTGGTGGAGATCTTGGGCTTATCCTAACTATAAAAATTTAAAAGTCCCCATGAATCCCATGTGAGCTAATAAAGTTATGCGAGGTCAAAGGTCAACATTTCAGGTTTTTGATATTTTTTCGAAAACGGTAGTAAGTTTTATCAAAAATACTGCAGTCTAAAATTATAGATCTCTAAATTTTCTACAAAAATAGTCCTAATGATTTTTTCTCTAAGTATCACTGTTCCTGAGATATCGTGATTGTAAGCATCACGTTCTACATAATATGCACATATTTGCTACATATATACATACTAGCGTCTAGCTGTCCCGGCGAACTTCGTACCGCCTTAGAATTAAATTTGTTGACGTATTGACAACAGCGCCACCTATCGGGTCCAATTGTAAATCTAAACCATTCTCGAATCTACTTGAACAAACACAAAAAAATTCATTAAAATCTGTCCAGTATGAATAATTTTCCTCGTTTTATCAAATATGTTCACTGATGCTTCGTTCCTATTTGTTGCAGGTTAATGTTATATAGCTTATAACCTTCCTCGACAAATGGACTATCTAAGACAAAAATAATTTTTCAAATCGATCAAGTAGTTCCTGAGATCAGCACGTTCAAACAGATAACGGAAGCCCTCAAAGATGAATAATTTTCCCCGTTTTTTCCACATTTTCCACTGATTCTTCACTCCTATTGGTCGAAGCGTGATGTTATATAACCTTAAGGCTTCCTCGACAAATGGACTATCTAACACAAAAATAATTTTCAAATCGATCAAGCAGTTCCTGAGATCAGCGCGTTCAAACAGACAACGGAAGCCCTCAAAGATGAACAATTTTCCCCGTTTTTTCCACATTTTCCCCTGATTCTTCGTTTCTATTAGTCGCAGCGTGATATTACATAGCCTTAAGCCTTCCTTGATAAATGGACTATACAACACAAAAAGAATTTTTCAATTTGAACCAGTACTTCCTGAGATTAGTGCGTTCAAAGACAAGACAACGCGAGGATGAACAAGTCAGTACTTCAAAAGTAAGTCCACCTCGCACTAGAGCGCACTAGATATCTCAGTAACGGTGATAATTAGGGAGAAAAAGATAAGAACCTTTTTTGTAGATAATTTTGAGATATACAACTGAAGTATTTTTTGATAAAACTTACCGTTTTCGAGAAAAACCCAAAAAATCTAAAATGTTGACATTTGACCCCGCATAACTTTGTAAGCTTACATGGGATTGATGGGGACTTTTAAATTTCAATTTATTAGGGCAAATCCAAGGTTTTCACCAATATTTGGTTCTGTCGGAATTATTGTTATTTCAATTATCTAAATTAACCGGAGTAGATAGAGTTGAAAATCGAACACATGAGTGTCGAGCTGACATAATAATATAATAAATGACATTGACTTTTGACTCGACACTCATGTGCTCGATTTTCAACTCTATCTATTGTATTAGCACACAGTTTTATTTTCAAATGTCAGAATTCGCTACGCCCGTCTGGATTCCGGATCATATTATAGTCTCAGCAGTTTCACAGCTGTCCGTCGGAGCGTCCGGGCCGTATTTCTTTGCTGTTCGAATTTCCATAACGGGTCTCCCGGACAGCTGTGAAACCAGCCTAAGTGCCGAACGGTAGCTCTCTCACCTGTAAGCCATAGATGATGATGATGATACCACGCGTACACTTCGTGAGCGATAACGCTAATATAAATGTTACAGAAAAATTAGCGCCCAAGTGGTCCAATCCAGTCTCCAAGATGTTCACTACATTTTAGCACCAATTAGTGCCACACAATGAAAACGAGATTACACAATTAAATATACAATGGAAATTTTGTTATACTATATAATTTTCCAATTTGTACTGTATATTAAATTTTCGAGACCTGTAAAAGTGTGAAATGGCTATTTTCAGGGAAAATGTCGAAAATAATCTACGTCTAAATATTCTCTCTGTTATCTATACATATAAAATCCTTTGTCCTGAATGACTGACGGATCAACGCACAGCCTAAACCGCTGATCGTAAAGACCTGAAACTTGCAGAGCTTGCTCTTTGTAATGCGTAGGGATCCGATAAGAAGGGATTTTTCGAAATTCGTCTCCTAAGGGGGTGAAAAGGGGGAAAACAGTTTGTATAGGGCAACGTGATTCCTTGGTCCAATCTACTTCATATTTTGCACAAACATTATGTAACAGAATTGATGGAATTCGTGTATCATAGTTTATTGAAATTCGTCCCCTTACGGGAATAAAAAGGGAAAGAAAGTTGTTTGGGAGCGATTTGCTTTAAAGTTGATATAAATACTCCTTAGTGCTTTTGATTTAAAGCTCCCACTCACAAGCGATCGATCGATTTAGTCTTTACAATTTATACATTTACTGGATTCTGCAACTGGAGTGGTTGCAAGTAAATCGGTTTAGATAATAATTGAATATAGTCTGAGACCTTAGGACCACCTTACTGCACTTTTTATATGAAACTCGTATATAGACGCGTAAATTTTGTTCCAACTTTTGACGCCCACCGCAAAAAGTAGCTGGTAGGTCTTACAATAATCAATTTGTGTAATAGTTTGTCGTTAGCAATGTACTTTCAAATACGAATTATTTTCCAATTTGATCGAAGCAATCGATAGCCCGTGAGTGGGAAGCTTTATTTTTATTTTGACATAATATATTGTCATCGTGTCAAAAAAGCAATAAAGTTGTCATTTGATGAAAATCTCTTTGAAAAACTAGGCACGTAAATATTTGCGATTGCTGCATTAATTATATTCATAATACTTATTATATTACATAGGTACCTACTATTTCAGTAGAATATTTTGAGTGTAGATTTAATTATATTTCTTTCTATTTTGTTGTTATATGTAATATTTAATTTATTTGTGCTTGAATTATCAGTGTTTAATACATAGGTTTTTAGTTTTTAACCCAAAACAATGACTTTTAAGATTTTCTTAAAAGATTTTTGATCTGTACGTTTGTGCGCACTAATCTTAGAAACTACGGAACAGATTTTTATAAAATTTGTTACCGTAGTAGTTTAGCCCTTGGATAAATACATAGGACTCGCTTTTTATCGCGGAAAATTTTTGGGTACCTAACTACCTACGGGTTCCACGCGGTTAGGAATTAGGATAGCTCTGCTTATAATTTTGTGTAGGTATTTCAATTCAATCGGTTCATACCTACAAAAAGTTTTATCAATCTAAAAAATAACGTAGTATAAAATGCTATAAAATAACCAGATATTTTAATTGGTTAAAACTTTACCTAGGTAAATCCTAATCATGATTATTATATGAGGAATAAGTGAATGAGAAGTTAGATGGCTTCGTAGTTGTACTGCTAACTCATCTCTCTCTCAAACTCTGCCGTGTTCCCAACTAGGATGGGCGAACACAATCCAAATTATTTTTATTAAGTTCAAAGTCCACAACGTCTTCCCATTCAAAATATTTTCGAAATCGTTATCAACAATCATAATATCGAAATACTAATTATCGGCTACAAAGAAATCCTTACTTAATATTATACCTAAACGCGAAAGTTTGTATGTAGGTACATAATAATATGTTTAGTTTTACATGCAATAAAGTAAACTAAAGAAAACACGTAAAGAATTTTGATGAAATCAGGTATGGTATTAGGTTAAGCAGAATTAACACAGAATACTTTTTGCAGCTTATTAAATTTTATTTATGGTACAGTTCTCGGTAGATTTCTTGAGCGTACCTACGAAGTCGCAGGAAACATTCAAATAAAATATAACTGATACGGCTGTGCAGTACCTACACCATTATGTATTCAATTTTGGTATTGGTATTTTCCCGAACAAGCTTTCCCTCTGACGCGAGCGAAGCTGCGGGCAAAAGCTAGTCTCTACATATTTCGTCTAAGGAAATTTTGTTACACTTATAATATAAAAAATTTTCCTATTGGCGTGAACAATTTTATGGATAATGGATGATTTATACAGTATTCTCCGAGCAAACTACTCTTGAATAGGTACGGTGGGACAGGCAGTTTTAAATGTTGTATGGTTTCCCAAGCACATACGGTATTCTCACAACACATTCAGCCTAGTCCAGAGGAATGACTAATCAATACGTCTGGGGCCAACCATGTGCGGGTTTAGAGCGTCCGGTCCGTATAATGTACTTGAGATCTGAACAAGTTTCATTGGTACACTCCACAATCTGGGATTCGAAACTGCACTCTCTCGAGTGCGAACCAAACGGTCTACCCACTAGGCCATGGAGCTCATATAATATGTACCCGATTATACCTAATTAATTGGGATCTCAAGGGACCAAGGATTTTGTACCACCATAAGAGGTTTTCATTTTTTCAATTTCTCAATTAGACAGGATTGCAATTGTAGTTTTTATAAATGTTAACATTCCAATATGCCTGTGGAAACACTGTAAATGAGAATTTACAGAGGTCCCACAGGCTTATTTGAATGTTATTATTCTGTGTTATAATAATACCAGCTGCTTTATCCACGTCGAGAGACGTTTTTCAAGTTCAGGATACTCTGGTCCTTTTAGTTTTGACTGCACTGAGACCGAATTTTCTCGTTGTTTGAATATTTCTACACAGGATTGACTTTGGTATCTTATACTCCGTATACAGTTTAGCATGCGAATCTGATATAAGCTTTAATTTTGTTAGATGCTGATAATGTTATTTACGTTTGGACATTTTGTATACTTTTACTTGCTTTTTTGTAAGTCTAAACCTGAGATAGTAGGTACTAAAAAACAAAACACATCGTCGTTCTATTTTTATTTTCTATACACTTATGTCATCACTTTTACATTGGATAGACTGAATATGGATGTATTCAGTATATCCAGTGTAACGCTTAGCATTTCTATTTTAAACTTTAAGATTATGTTAACTTTTCTATTCAACTATTTTTGTGTTGTTTTCAAATAATTCATTGAAAAAATTGTACTAAAATCATCAGCAAAGCGGAGCGGGCCAGACATTTCGAAATATTTCACCAGTTCCAATTTTTATAAAACATTATAAAATTAACAACAAACTCTACAATAAAAATATAATAATGTTGAGCGAGCGAAGCGAGCGAGCCGAAATTTTTTCGATTTTTTTTTCTGGAAGACTCGAAACTTTGAAATGGCTGGCCATAAAATTAGCAGCGGAGTTAACATAACTAAATTTTAGATGATGTCCGTCTCAGAGATTTCACACATTGAATATTATTAGCTGACTCTAATATTTGTATTAAAATCATTAGCTGAGCGCAGCGGGTCAGATAGTTATAAAAATATAATAGTAGTTCATATTTATAATAATATTCTTAATAAATAGGAACCAATAGACCATATTATATTAATATTCAATATAATATTCTTAAGTAATCTGCAAATCTTACAGTAAAGTAAAATATAGGCATTTCACGTAATCAATAGCGAGCGAGCCGAAATGACAATCTTTTCAGAGAAAATATTGAAAACTTTTTACCCCTTTTTGGGGTAATTCTTAATTGGCTTATTTATATTAAAATGGAAATAATTCTTCCACCAACTCTGTTAAAGAATATTTCTGCAAATTTTGAAGTAGATTGGAGCAAGGAATATTGGGCAAAGTTGTATGGGACACATATAAACTTTGGCCCTCTTTTCACCCCCTATGAGAAGATAAGGAAAATCCTTTCCCATAGCATGCCTACGTCCGCGTCATACAAAACACAATATATTCTTCAAGTTTCAGTATTTACGATCTGCGGTATAGGCTGTGCGTTAATCGGTCAGTGAGTCATACAAGCCTAAGTATAATAATCCCGCGAATTCGTAAGCGCAAAAAGAAATCACGCAGGAGCCGTACACTTTTATAGATGTTAATCCAGATTCCAGATTCTAAATTACTGTCGTCTATCATAATAATTATAATGATACTAGCTGACCCCGACAGACGTTATTCTGTCTTAAATATGAACTGGAATTAATAAATGACTACACCTACTCCTACACATACTCCTACACCTACTCCTACACCTACACCTACTCCTACACCTAATCCTACACCTACTCCTACTCCTACACCTACAGCAACTCATACACCTTCTCCTACCCATACTCCTACACCTACGCCTACAGCTGCTCCTACGCCTACTTCTACACATACTCCTACACCTACTCCTACAGCATACATCTTTTCCAATATTTAAAAAAAGGTCCAGCCCGCGCCCAGTACGCCCGCGTAAGTACAGTAATCCACGGGTATATATCCCGTGATAAAAGGTAGTCTATGTCCTTCCTACTACTCTGATCTACTCTATATCTGTACCAGATTTCATGGGTTTAGTATTTTTTACGTGAAAGATCAAATAAAGTATCCTACAGGAACCGTACATTTCCCCGCGATAAAAAGTAGCCTACATCCTTCCCGTGGTCTAATCTATATCTGTGCCAAACTTCATGATGATCAGTTCAGTAGTTTTAACGCGAAAGCGTTCAGGTTTATTTTTTCTTTTTCTATAGCTTATTAAATTCGTAATATCTATTGAATGGAATAGCCGATTTTAACAATTTAAAAAGTGATCTACATGAATTGAAACAGTCTTGAAAACAATATGATTTAATTGGATAAGGATTGAAACAGAAGTATGAATAACATGGTCGAATTTTGGTCGGTATTTCTATCAACTTTTAAAATGTAAAAAGTGGTTATTGCGAGATAACGATAATAGTTGGAAATATAGTATCGCGAAGTTTTTTGTAGTTATTGATATGTTCTTTAATATTGTAGAACATATTTTTATTCTATCATCAATAGTTTCCGCAGCGCATGCTACGAAAGATGTTTTATTGCATTTTTTTACACCTTGGGTTACGTTACTGAAGTTTTAGTAAGGATCCTTAATAATTTCTAGCAATAAATATAGCCTATGTTACTCAGGATGAATGTAGCTTTATAATCGTGAAAGATTTTTTGAAATCAGCACAGAAGTTTTTGAGTTTATTTATTACAAACATACAAAAATACAAATCTTTCCTCTTTATAATATTAGATTAGTAAATAATATTAGTAATAAAATGATCAAAATATGCAAATATGATGTGTACTCAAACCAGCATTTTTATAAAGACGGTGCTATTATTAATATTTCATAGTATCAAATGTTACAATGCCAGCCCTTGATCAAATATTATCTACACTAATATTATAAAGAGGAAAACTTTGTTTGTATGTTTGTTTGTTTGTTTGATTGTTTGTTTGTTTGTAATGAATAGGCTCAAAACGTACTGGACCGATTTCAAAAATTCTTTCACCATTCGAAAGCTACATTATCCACGAGTAACATAGGCTAAATTTTATTTTGGAAAAAAATAAGGTTCCGTAAGATATTTGGGTTTTTCGGACACAAGGTGTAAAAAATCAACCAGAAAAGTTACTTATTTTGCGTACGCTGCCTAAACTATAAAAGATAGAACCATAAAATGTTCTAATTAATTGTAGATCTTATAAATATCTACAAAAAAGTCCGCGACACACTATACCTATCTATGTCGAGTGAGGCACAACAACCATTTTTTTATTTAGAAATCTTGAATTTTTTTTGGACTACATTTAAACGCGTTTATTTTACTCATGTTATTTATCCTTATCAAAATAAATTATTTCATCACTAAGTACAGTTTATGTAGATAATATTTGGTTTTTAAATGATTAAAATTGGACGTTTGGTTTTGAAGTTATGGCGAAATTAAAATATTACGACTTCTGCTGCACGGCCCGTTGCGAAGTGGGCGTCACCAAGGCGGGGTGCGCGTGCGGGTTAATGTTTAGTTTAGTTAAATAGTTTAGTTATTTTATAAACATCAAATTGATAATATCTTAAAATATAATACATTATAATATCTATACATCTATACAGTTAAATACAATTTAAGTGTCTGTTTGTAACTTCAAATTAACAGCTTTTTACATAATGAATCTGAAAGTATATTCGGTACTTACAATAAAATACATTTTTTTTTTAATTTTTGTCTGTCCGTCTGTCTGTCTGTAAGTCGGTCTGTCTGTCTGTTTGTTCCGACTAATCTCTGAAACGGCTGGACCGATTTTCACGGGACTTTCACTAGCAGATAGCTGATGTTATAGGGTACATAGGCTACTTTTATTTTAGGGTTCCGTTTAAAAAAATAGGATTCCGCTTTCGTTAGTCATAAATAAAGTCGCGGGTAAATTTCAGCGATATCCCAAAGTATTGTTCCACGCGGACGAAGTCGCGGGCAAAAGCTAGTTAATAATATTATACTATTTATATCATATTGATAAAAGTGTCGCATATACTCGTATAGCTTAAGATATTGCGACTAGTTCAAGGTAATGAGGTTATGTTGTTTTTATTGCGTACTATATTACGTATGTATTATGTATTTCCGTCAACAACATAGTTTTGGGGCTATTAGCATAATTTTAAACGTCAATGGTCAAGCGTAGAGGTCAAGCTAACATCTTATTGACACTGCGCAAAATTGCCTATATTTTTTTTAATCTACATCTACACTAATATTATAAAGAGGAAAACTTTGTTTGTATGTTTGTTTGTTTGTTTGTTTGTTTGTTTGTAATGAATAGGCTCAAAAAGTACTGGACCGATTTCAAAAATTCTTTCACCTTTCGAAAGCTACATTATCCACGAGTAACATAGGCTAAATTTTATTTTGGATAAAACTAGGGTTCCGTAAGATATTTGGGTTTTTCGGACACCAGGTGTAAAAAATCAACCAGAAAAGTTACTTATTTTGCGTACGCTGCCTAAACTATAAAAGATAGAACCATAAAATGTTCTAATTAATTGAAGATCTTATATATATCTACAAAAAAGTCCGCGACACACTATACCTATCTATGTCGAGTGAGGCACAACAACCATTTTTTTATTTAGAAATCTTGAATTTTTTTTGAACTATATTTAAACGCCTTTATTTTACTCATGCTATTAATCCTTATCAAAATAAATTATTTCATCAAGAAGTACAGTTTATGTAGATAATATTTTGTCTTTGAATGATTAAATTTGGATGTTTGGTTTTGAAGTTATGGCGAAATTAAAATATTACGATTTCTGCTGCACGGCCCGTTGCGAAGTGGGTGTCACCAGGCGGGGGTGCGCGTGCGGAGTTTAGATTAATATTGGGTAATTTTTTTGTTTTGTGTTCGTTGTAACTATGATGGATAGTTACTTGAATACCTATTTATTTAGTGTTTGTTGTATTGTTAGTCCTGAAGAGTATAGGTATTTCATACGATAAAAGTATACCTACCTACTTATTTCATTGAGTTTTAGTAGGTACCTATATTAATTTGTTTCTGTTTGTTTTGAATTTTTGACTAAATTTCGCCCGTTTGGTAAAGGTTTAAAGTCATTCTGTAGTATTAGTATCAATATTGTACCCGTGCGAAGCCGGGGCGGGTCGCTAGTTTAGTATATAATAAATATATAATAAATTGTATTTATTTCAGTTATTAAAAGTTGACAATATATGTTTTTAAAATAAAGTCTTTAAAAACTGTCGTCTTTTTTATATAAAACCGGCCAAGTGCGAGCCGGCTCGAGCACAAAGGGTTTCGTACCATTATACTAATATTTTACATTGTTCGTTATTTTCTTTTAAGTTTTATAAGTACCTACTTAAGTGCATTTTACAAGTTAAGTCTCTAAACTCCAAAGCTTACAAAGTTATATAAGCCGTAACAAAGGTGATGATGTATGGTATGATAGTGGTGGTGATGATGATGAAAACTCTAATTTACATGGTGGCATATGCTTGCAGTTCTTTAAACAACGCCGAAATTCCCAAACATGTATCTATTAAAGGAGTCAGGAGTTCTCTTCTACTTTTGGATCCAGTGTTATACCTTGGAGCAAGATCTTACTTTTTGGTAGCATATGCTTTGACTACTTCAGAAGAAGTCGAAATCACCATATGTGTCCATATAAATTTTGAGGAGTTCCCTCGATTCATCATGGATCCCAACATCAAGTCCCCACTTTGACATCAAAAGGACCATTTGAGGGTATACCCTTTACATCACAGAAAATAAATTTGAAAATCGGTCCACAGACGGCAGAGTAATCGTTGAACATACAAAAAATATATATAAACATATTGTTTAAATAATAGGTTGGGGAAAAAGTCTTTTCGCATTATAGTATGTATGAACTTGTCATAAAATATCTTGGGCTATACCAATTATTGTATCTGGCTGATTTTGGTATCATTAAAAAGTTTTAATTTTACAGAAGACAATTCCAAATTCAAATTAGGTAAATTTGAGATTTTCATTTGTTTTTCTTATTGTTAAAATGAGTTATTCTTATGAAGAATTTCGATACATTTTAAAATTTTATTACAAAAAAGGTAAAATGCAACACAAGCCGCGAAAAAAATTTGTGATGTTTATGGACCTAATGCAGTATCTGTGAGAGTAGCGCAAATTTGGTTTAAGCGTTTTCAATCCGGAAATTTTGATATCAAAGATGCACGTCGCTCTGTTCGCCCTGTTACAGACAAAACTGTTGCCATTTTTGAAAAAGTGGAGCAAGATCGGCATATTAGTAGTTACGATGTAGCTGAAGAACTGGGGATTGACCACAAAACGGTTTTGGCGCATTTGAAAAAAGCTGGGTACACAAAAAAGCTCGATATTTGGGTGCCTCATGAGCTCACTGAAAGAAACCTAATGAACCGTGTACTCATTTGTGATTCTTTATTACGACGTAATGAAACCGAACCATTTTTGAAGAAGCTGATAACTGGTGATGAAAAGTGGATCACGTACGACAAGAACGTGCGAAAAAGATCGTGGTCAAAGGCCGGTCAGGCTTCACAGACTGTGGCGAAACCCGGGTTAACTCGCAACAAGGTCATGCTGTGTGTGTGGTGGGATTGGAAGGGCATTATTCATTATGAGCTGTTACCGCCAGGCAGGACCATCAATTCTGAACTGTACTGCGAACAACTGATGAGATTAAAGCAAGAAGTTGAGAGAAAGCGGCCGGAATTAATCAACAGAAGGGGTGTGGTTTTTCACCATGGTAACGCTAGACCTCACACATCTTTAGCCACTCAGAAAAATTACGGGAGTTTGGCTGGGAGGTGTTAATGCATCCGCCGTATAGTCCTGACTAATGTTATATAGATTAAGTTACAACATTGTAAAAATATTTTTTTTGAAAAGAACAATTTTCCCATCTTTTTGCTAAAAGGTGGCCCCGTGCGAGTTTCTTACGCCGGTTCTTCTCGCCGGGCTAGTTTCCGAACCGGTGGTAGGCATCATGTAGGACAATTCTATAAGTGTTATTTCATAACCTATATGGAAATAAAAATTTTGAGTTTGAGTTTGAGTTGCACCTTCAGATTTCCACCTGTTTCGGTCGCTGCAGAATTCCTTAGGCAGTGTCAGGTTGACATCACAAGAGGACTGCCAAAACCACTTGTCGCAGTTTTTTCATCAGAAGCCCCAAAAATTTTATAGCAATGGGATCATGTACCTACCAACAAGATGGCAAAAAGTTATCGAACAAAATGGCACCTATATACTTTAGTCACTTGTAAATAAACTTTATAAAAAACCTTTTGAATTTTTATATAAAATGCGAAGAAACTTTTTCCCCAACCTAATATACAGCCGAACGTTTAACCGCCTCCTTTTTTTGGTCGGTTAATAATGGAATGCAATTCCAATGTCTCGCTAAAACTTGAGCGAACTTGAACGTCTGGGTCGATTGGGCTAATTTTGGTCTTGAAATAATTGTGAAAGTTCAGAAAAGGTTTAAACGGTGAGAAGATTGGAAAATATTTCACACCATGATAGATGTAGGAATAGATGTAGGGTCTAGATCAGTGGTCCCCAACCTTTTTTTTACGCGGGCCACAAACCCGTTGTACTCCTGGTGTCGCGGGCCGCAACCAAAATTTTTAGGGACAAAAAATACGGTGTTTAAATTTAACGATTTAATAATAGAAAAACACAAGGTAGTTAAAAGAGTGAAACTAAACATTTAAGATGAGATAACGACACAAACTAAAACAAAATAACAAATATGTATTATAATAATTATGCTCACTCAGTGAGATTTTTGGAATTGTGAACGCTTTTTTACAACTTTATCTAGAGCTGGCTTGTCGCTGCATGCTATCCTTATTACATCGTAGGCTGTATTTCAAGAACCACTTTAGCTAGAAAGCTGACATTTTCATAAGTCTTAATTCTGATGCCACTATAACAAGATAATGTCATATCTAAAAAACAAGATAAAACAAATAATATAAGGAGAAGCCCTTTTTATGACAACAAAACGCGATTTTTTGTCCTTTCTTTAGTCGATGGCAATACTTTAAATATTCACAAGATACTAAATTGATTTCTACTCCAATATATAATTCAAAATAAAAATTAATATAAAAGGGGTTTTCATAAAAAATACAATTTTTGTCTATTTTTTTTTTCCTAAAATGGCTTTTCCTTGGCTGATTTTTAAGTTACAGATTTCACGCGGGCCGCAGATAAAGGCCCGGCGGGCCGCATGCGGCCCGCGGGCCGCGGGTTGGGGATAGCGGGTCTAGATTGTAGTTGTAGATGTTGGTATAGCTACCAGGTATAGTATAACTGTAGGTGTAGTTATTTATTTCTTCCAGTTCAGAGTTAAAGGGTTCCGTACAAAACGGCAAAAAATTCACGTTTGTAGTATGGGAGCCCTCGTTAAATATTTATTTTATTTTGTTTTTAGTATTTGTTGTTATAGCGGCAACAGAAATACATAATTTGTGAAAATTCCAACTGTCTAGCTATCGCGTTTCTTGAGATAAAGCCTGGTGACAGACTGACGGACAGACAGCGAAGTCTCAGTAATAGAGTCCGGTACCTTTTGGGTACGGAACCCTAAAAATTAAGAAAGCTTTGATTCACGCATCTTTTTAGCTGTAAAATTTGCGAACCAATACCTACAATTAAATAAATTAAATTTATCTTATTAGGTATTTACTTTTCAATATAAAATTAAAGGCTTCTTTCGTTTTAAATAGTTACTATTTTAATGACTAATAGATATGAGCACAAAGAAAATAATGGTTTACGCCGGTCCCCGACATACTTCTGAGTTCTGAGATCCGACTATCTGACCTTCTATAACTGAAAAATGTATTGCAAGGAAATTGCTTTAATTAATTATTATTATCTACACCAATTACCGATATATAAAAGAAGAAGGGGCATTTTTGTATGGAGCCCGTCCCTACTACTGTAGCACTACAAGACATATTATATCAAATAATATTAAATGGGCTTAAAAAGTGTGTATTTTATTGTGTGACAAAAAATCTCTAAACCATGGGAGAAAAAAGTTAATGAGAGTTAAATGTTTAATATAAGTTTAAAAATCCTGTATTATTGCACCATTACATAGTGTTGCTGGTAAGGAACAATATCTGGGAAATAATGCTGTAATGGTATACGGAAAACTTCAGGAAAATGTATTTCCATAAAATGCCTCATGTCTCATATTTTTGAAGAAATGTATGGGAAAATAATAAAATGCTAAAAATAAGCTCTATTGTCAAGTTTTTTGCTCACAATTACTTTACTCAGAATAATATATACTAGTCAAAACAAAATAAGGGCCACTGCGTTTTTTTGGTATTTTAAAAATGTTATGAGGTTTCAGGGTTAAAAAATGATTGGATTTAATAAATTGATTATTTTTTAATGTAAATAGGTAAAAAAAATGATTGAAATAACAAACAAACGCCAGTAATGTTGTTTTTAATAAAATAAGCATTTATTCTGGTGATTCCTGAATTAAGCTCAGATAACAATGGACTGTAGTTTATTAATTTTTGTAACTATTTTGGGAATTTTTTGGAGAAGGATTCAGTGAACACTAACCTCTTGTTCTGCAGAACTGATGCGAAGCGATGATCTTGCATTCACTGTCTTCCTTTGGTTAATACGGCCAACTTTCACACAAATTTCTTTATTTTTGAGCGACGCGAAGTTAAGTTTTTTGACAACTGCTCGTGCGTAATGTACGCACGTCTTATATATCGTGTTCACTGGGGAACGAGGGGAGGGGTTCACAGGACAGGATTTAAAAGGAGCGTTTAGCGGATTTATAATACGGATACCCTCAACTATATTTATAAAATTTTGGTACCGTCCATCTCCCCCCCTTTGAAGGGACCCCTTCAAGAACTAACGGGATAAAGCAATACTGCTTACCTATATCAACTACAAGCGCAGGTACAATCAATGTGCCATGAAATAAATAAATTACAATGTTAGAATAATACCCTAACCTACCTCTAGAATCTAGATACTATAAACTGTCGACAAAATTATCAACAGATTATTTAAACTAAAATTAAATTAACAAATTAAACATTTAGATAACTCTATTGAGTTGGCAGAGGACAAAGCCGTATAATCGGACGTTTATAAATACCGCCTTTGGTTTTTACCTCCGCGACTCGAGTAACCCCATCTTTGCCCGGATAGACATTAGTGACAATTCCCAAAGGCCATTGTAACGGCGGAGCGTTGTCCATGTTTAGTATAACTATGGTACCAATCGTTACAGGATTAGATATAGTATTCCATTTTTCGCGCTGTTGCAAATTATGTAAATATTCCGATTTAAATCTTTTCCAGTACGATTGGACGAGTGAGTCCATTAATGAAAACCGGGACAACAAATTAGTGCATTCTTTGGATACATCCGCCGCTGGTAAACATTCCAGCGGAGAGTTAAATAGAAAATGAGCAGGCGTTAGAGACAAGGGCTCGGACGGGTCAGAGCTAAGAACGTACAAAGGGCGACTGTTTAATACCGCCTCAATTTGTGCGAGGACAGTTGACATTTCCTCAAACGTGAGAACTTGCTTGCCGATTGTACGAAATAATAATGACTTAGCGCTTTTGATATTCGCCTCCCATATACCCCCAAAATGACTAGCCGTAGGCGGGTTCATCTTCCACGTAATACGGTGCTTAGCGAGCTCATTACTAAAGGTCTGATAATAATCATCAGATGTTAAAAACTCGTGTAGTTCGTTAAAATACGCTTTCGATGAAACAAAATTAGTTCCGTTATCCGAATACAAGTACACGCATGGGCCGCGACGAGATATAAATCGTTTAAACGCGTCTACGAAGTTAGCGCATGTTAGATTCGAAATCAATTCTATATGCACCGCCTTTGTAACTAGGCACACAAATAGGCAAATATAGGCTTTTATACTCCGAATTCCACGCTTGCGATACGGTGTCACAAATAACGGCCCCGCGCAATCGACACCCGTATGCAGAAACGGCTTACTCTGTTCTAAACGGCATTTAGGTAAGTCCGACATAAGCGGAAAGGTTGGCTTAGGATTCACTTTAAAACAACTGTTACATTTTTGCGTAAGTTGCCGGACTACCCGTCGCGCGGATATTATCCAGTATTTAGTTTTTAAAATGCTAATTAATAGCTGCGGTCCCGCATGAAAGTTCTCGCGGTGGTAATGATAAATTAATAATTTAACTATGTGACCCTGTTTAGGTAGTATAATAGGGTGTTTTGACGAATAGTCTAAAGACGAGTGCGACAATCTACCCCCGACACGTAATACACCATTTTCAATAAAAGGAAATAATTTTTGCAACTTAATTGAACATTTTACACTATTTTTAATATTTTTGATATCTTCGGAAAAATAAACAGATTGCACGGCTCGAATCAATTCACATTCAGCTGCAGATAAATCTTCTGCCGTTATAGTGTCATTACGCTTAAGTTTTTTCGCGAAGCGAAGAGCATATACAGCCGATCGAAGCAGTTTAGTCCAAGAGGAACAGCGTGTTGCTAATGCTAGCAGCGGGTGCTCAATTTCGTTAATTTTCACGGATACATGTACTGTGGTTCTTTCTTCCGGCAGCGATAGACGGTTAGGCATGAACTTGCGCACCGGCCATTTGCTTATCGATCGCGATAACCAAACCGGTCCGTTGAGCCACAGTTTATGTTCGA
The DNA here is from genome assembly GCA_905404095.1 of Glaucopsyche alexis. Lineage (NCBI taxonomy): Eukaryota > Metazoa > Arthropoda > Insecta > Lepidoptera > Lycaenidae > Glaucopsyche > Glaucopsyche alexis. The sequence goes on from FR990042.1 coordinate 5,952,148, forward strand.
TCAGCTGACTAGGCGTAAGGCCTCGTGATACGCAATCCGCGGGGTTTTCTGAGCCGGCCACGTGACACAAATCATTCGGAGATATATTAGATTGAATTTGTGAAATACGGTTAGCGACATAAGTGTCGAATCTATGGGGGGAAGCTAACGACCATGCTATTGCCACTTCAGAGTCCGAAAATACGAACACCTTATTTATTTTGTGTCTTTTTGAAAGTGTATCATAAACTTCCTTCAGAACACGGGAAAGTAATAATATTCCGTTTAATTCTAAACGAGCGAGCGTAATTCTTGGTTTAGCGGAGGCGACTCGCGATTTCGAACATAATAATGTAACGATCGGCGCCTCGTTATTATTTACGACGTGTAGATATATCACACACCCGTATGCGGCTTCACTAGCATCTGAGAACCCTACAATTGTTACCTCCGAGTTAATTTCCACTCCTAAATGACGAGGGAATGAAATGCGAGAAATTTGAGGTAATTCATTTAAATATTGTTGCCAAAGATTCACAATACGAAGCGGCGGCCTATCGTCCCAGTCGATATTGAGAAGCCACAGCTCTTTAATAATTAATTTAGCGTATAAAATAACAGGCCCTACTAATCCTAGTACGTCGTACAGGCGTGCGGTAGTAGAAAGAATTACTCGCTTAGTACAAGTCGACGGCGGGTTAGAAATATCAAACACGAAGGTATCTTGTGCCGGTAGCCATCGCAAACCTAACACCTTGAATACACTGTCATTATCAAAGGATACCGTTCTAGGCTGGCGGTGAGACTCAGGAATATGATCGAGTAATTCGGGCGAATTAGAAGCCCATTTAAGTAATTCGAACCCGCCCGCCTTAAGCAGGGCTATAAGATCTTTGGCTGTCTTAGCTGCCTCTTCTACCGAAGAGACGGAAGAAGCCAAATCATCCATATAGCTGTCTCGCTCTAACACAGTGGCCGCATTTGGCCATCTGTTCCGCTCGTCAGACGCGAGCTGCCGTAATGTACGTAATGCTAGAAATGGCGAGCATCTAAGTCCGAACGTAACTCGATTAAAATTATAGACCTCAAGCGGGTCACTGGTCGCGAAGCGGTATAGTATTCGTTGATATTTACAATGAGTAGGATTTGTATGGATAGATAAATACATTTGCCTTACGTCAGAAAAAAACGCGATACGAAACACACGGACATTTAATAGTATATCAAATATGTTAGACTGTAAATTACAACCGGTATATAAAATATCATTAAGTGACAGACCGGTGTCCGTTTTAGCGCTGCCGTCTAGAACAGGGCGCACCTTAGTAGTGACCTTGTCGTTGCGAACAATAGGATGATGAGCTAGGAAAAACCCCTGCGATAAGTCCTCGTCGGGTGCGACACGAGACAAAATACCGGCAGTCAGATATTCCCGAATTATATCATCGTATTTTATTTTAAGTTCAGGGTTTCTTGCAAACCTTTTTTCTAATAGAAAAAAGCGGTTTTTAGCGGTTATATAAGAATTTCCTAAACTTCTAGGGCTGTCTTTAAAAGGAAGATCGACCGAGTAACTGCCGTCGTCGCGACGAACAGTAGTAGAAGCGTAAATATCTTCGCACATTTGATCCTCGGGACTTAAAAACGTACGCGAGGGCAATTCCTCGGTCGCCCAAAACTTCTCGACTACCTTGTATAGCGGCTCCGTAGAAAAGGCACACAGGGTGCGTGACGCGGGATTTAACGAGACCACGGGTGCGGTTCCCATTAATATGTAACCTAAAGCAGTTTCGACTGCGCACGGCATATCGGGCTTGGAACATTTAATCTTATTAAATAATAAAATATCGCAATAAATATTTACGCCTAAAAGCATATCTATGGGTCCCGGCTGTGCGAACTCGTCATCTGCCAATTGTAGGTATCTAATATGACTCATAGCGGCCCTATCAAGTTTCGAGTCGGGCAGCTGGGACGTAATGTGTTCCACGACCAGAGGCTGTGCGACATATTTACGACTATCGTTATTAAACCTGGATGTAAACCTGAGTTCAGTCGTTCCTAATATTTTTTGGGTAATACCTCCTATACCTTGTACCTCTAAATAGCGAGCTTGTTTACCAACTGACAACGATAAGCGTTTGCAACATCCAGCCGTGATATAGTCGCTCTGCGATCCAGGATCAATTAAGCATCTTAAATAATGCACACGATTAAATTTATCGATAAACTTTATCTTAGCTGTGGCTAGTAACGCGGTGATATTATAACTGCGATCCTTGTCACATGATAAGTTACATAATGACTTACAATGACTAGATTCACCGCTATGCTGCAAGCTATTGTCGACTTTATTAGTATGTGGCACAGAGACGATATTAGCGCGTTCAGAGTTATTTCCCGATGCAATAGCCCTTTCAATAGAAACATGGGCACCTGTTGCATCCATATTAAAATGTAAAAGCGAGTGATGCTTCAAATTGCAATGTTTACACGTATTTTTGGATGTACAAGATAATGTTTTGTGTTTTACACTTAAGCAATTGTTGCAAAATAAATTCTGTTTAATGAAGTTAAATCTTTCACGCGGGGTTAGTTTTATAAACTCCGGACACGAGTATAAGTGTTCATGTGCCTTATTATTACAAAGCAAACATTCATTAGCGTGTTGTGAGACCGCCGGGGCGCGCGAAGCGTTATGCGACTTTTTACCTACAAAGGATTTAGTTGAAACTCGTGGCGGAGCGGTAGGTATGTTTACACGCGTCAGCTGTTGAGATTCAACGTTAGGTTTAAGTATCGTTGCATTGTTTGTACGGGAAATTACTTTACTATTTTCCCTCACAAATTCGATTAGATTTTCATAAGTCGGAATTTTTTCCTTACGATACGTATGTTCGAACAACCTAACCGTTTCAGAATCCAGCTTTTGAAGTGCCAAGTGGAGTAACATAAAATCTGTTAGATCATCGAGTTGTAGCTGCCTAAGCGCTTCTACAGAAGAATTAAAATTATTAATAAAAGATTCAAGGCCGTTCGAACTCGTGCTCGACAAAGGCTTAAAACGTAGCAATTGATTTAGGTATGAGCTAGCGAGCGAACGTTTATCATCATATTTTTGAATTAAAGCTTTCCAAATAATTGGATAATTTTGTGCGGTCGGCGCCAAACCTACACATACGGAGGCCGCTTGGCCAGACAATTTACCTACTAAATAATACACACGTTCACTATCCGTAAGCGATTCGTTATCATGAATTATGGTTTTAAATTGTTGATAGAAAAGAGGCCAGATTTTGATGTCCCCATTGAAAGACATAAGGTCTATTGGTGGCAAATGAGGTCTAGGCCGACTCGAAGACGCAGCAGAAGGGCCGTTCGAAGGTGGCTTTGATTCGGTATCCAATAAAACCTGTCTAACATAGCAGTACATGTCTTCAAATTCGGGCCAAGAATCGTAGTCGATACTGGCATTCGGGTCTATCTGCATTTGCAATAAACTAAATGCTTCAAGAACATTTTGATAATCGGACCTAATTGTTTCTATATTTAATGCACTTGTACGAAAAGCTCTAACCTGTCGCGAATCTGTCTCTGCCTTGTGCGCAAGATTAAGAATATTTTCCATGCGTTTGTATAAAACATCACGTTTGATTGAATACAAAGTGAGTTGATTTTTATTAGTATCATGATAATCCTCCATTTCGACCGATTGACTACCCTTTCTTTTGCCTGGTTTTACCATTTTATAATTGAAATAAAAATTTGATAAATAAAATGCTAATTTACCGTTAAATCGCTGTAGCAAATCAGGTATACGAGAATAATATCAAACCAAATTAATAATATACCTGTAGGTAGGATATCCACCTGCATGCGGTTTAAAAAAGCGGTTATAAGTTTTATAATAATGTAGGTAGGTACCTTATTTTATAATGCGGTTAGGGTTTAAAATCATATAATTATATATATAGAATACTGATAATAATATATATAATAATATAATAAATACACGTACACAAATATAATATAAGAAGGAACGATCTGCAACACCAGAGGAGTCACAAATGCGTTTCCTCCTTTGGGCGTCCGGGAACCTCACTCACTCGGCGAAACACAGCGCAAGCGCTATTTCGCGCCGGTATTCTGTGAGGCCGTGGTCTTTCACCGGATGAGCCTGCCCACACGTGCCGAAGCTTGGCTCTCCCACTTAATTAAATGTTAATGTGATAAATATACTAATAAAATACGTAAAATGCGGTTAACAAAATGTTTAAATAGTAGTTGCGAAATATTTTATATAATAAAGTAAACTAATAAATAACTGATAATTGCGAAGCGGGATACTATAATAAATGCTATTACTTAAATATATTGTGTGAAATAATTGGCGTGAACCAATTATAATAATTTCGATTCACAGTTGACCGTTACGCGCGGGTTGTGTCGTTTGAAATTCAAACTATTACGAGTCACGACTCCGTGTCGATAAAATGGCGGCTTGCAATTTGGAAAACTATTTCTTCAAAACGTATGAGCATAAATTTACAGCGGAAACCGATTAACTTTAGGGAATTGTCACAAATGCCGTTCAAGTAATGCGGGAGAAATATAAAATGAAATACCTATCTATTCGACAAGCTATTTCGATTACTCAAGCACATTGATTGCACAATACACCTAATAGTTAATAGCGGTGAAAATAATGCGGATTTAAAAATAAATGAAATATAAATTTATACCTAGGCACGCTTTAAATTAATAATTCAGAATGAACAAGAGATTATCTTACATTCAACTAGGCCAAAATTATCAGTGAAAATCAAGAAATGAAAGTAAATTTAACTGTTAAATTTTGAACTGGAATTAATCCGGCTCGAAGGACCAGAAAAAATGGTGATTCCTGAATTAAGCTCAGATAACAATGGACTGTAGTTTATTAATTTTTGTAACTATTTTGGGAATTTTTTGGAGAAGGATTCAGTGAACACTAACCTCTTGTTCTGCAGAACTGATGCGAAGCGATGATCTTGCATTCACTGTCTTCCTTTGGTTAATACGGCCAACTTTCACACAAATTTCTTTATTTTTGAGCGACGCGAAGTTAAGTTTTTTGACAACTGCTCGTGCGTAATGTACGCACGTCTTATATATCGTGTTCACTGGGGAACGAGGGGAGGGGTTCACAGGACAGGATTTAAAAGGAGCGTTTAGCGGATTTATAATACGGATACCCTCAACTATATTTATAAAATTTTGGTACCGTCCATATTCTTAAAAGTAAAATAAAAGTAAAAAGTGATTTCTTTAAAAAATATTAAACATTTTTAGGATTTTTTTATTTTTATTAGTATGGTGTATGGCCTCCCCTCTTTTGTATGCAATTTTGAAGTCTGGTAGGCACACTCTCTACCCGGTGTCGTACTGTCCCTTGAGGGATTTGTTATCAGCTTCTTTTAAGCACATTTATGAGTTGTGCTTCGTTGTGCACGGGTAGATTTGTGTTGCCAACACTTCTTTTTAACAAATCCCAAATATGCTCAATCGGATTGAGGTCCGGGCTGTTAGCGGGCCACGGCAACACCTCTATACCAGCTTCTTGTAGAGCTTGTCTAGTGGCTCTACCTGTATGAGCACGGGCATTTTCGTGCATCAACTTGAAACCTGCACCAATTCTGTGTGCATATGGCACCACATGGGGTCCTATGACCTGTTCGATATATCGTTGAGCAGTTACCGTGCCTTCGTTGAGGATTACCAGCTCAGTTCTACCTAATAGAGAAATTCCTCCCACACCATAATATTGGGACCCCCAAATCTGTCACTTTGGTGGATACACGCATCCGAAAATCGCTCACCTTCGCGTCTCCATACTCTAATACGACGATCATCACTGAAAAATTTTACTTTGGACTCATCCATGAACAATACGCTGCTCCAGTTACTCGCGTCCCAGTCCTCGTACTGCCTTGCGAATGTTAATCGGTTTGCACGATGAGCACCTGTCAATGGAATCCGTACTACACGTCTCCTAGAGAATTGTTGATCTTCATGCAACCGATTTCTAATCGTCTGGTCACTAACGCTCGTACCTGTCGCCTGCCGCAAGCGGTTTTGCAAGGAAGAAGCGGTGACAAATCGCTCCCTGCGCGCAGTCAGGCGTATGTAGCGATCTTCCTGTGATGTGGTTGCTCGATTCCTGCCTGAGCCTCGTCTCCTGGTGGCACTCCTAGTCTCTTGAAACCGATTCCAAGCATTTTGGATCGCCCGCCGTGAAAAACCCAATTGCAAAGCTACAGAACATTGCGATCAACCCTCCTGAATCAATGTTATGGCTGTAGTTGTGGTCTGTACGTCCATATGTCTTCGTATCCTCGGCATTGTGTTTTTAAAATGTTTATTCGTGCTTCCAATCAACAAAATTTAACCGATCACTAAGAAATTCACAAATGGAATGAGTTAAATGTTAGTGTAAAAATGGGGTAAAATACAGTAGTTGAAAAAAAATCTACCCACTTCAAAAAATACGCAAGTGGTATGCTCCTATTAGTTTGTTAACACTTAGGGAATTACCACAAAAACGTTTAGCCACTTAGGGTTGCTTAAAAATTAATAAATTTGGTCAGACTTTAAAATTATCAAGTGGCCCTTATTTTCTTTTGACTAGTATATAATCGTTTTAATAGTAGATTATGCACCAAGGGGATAAAGCAGTGTCTTATGTCACGGGTAGCATATTGGAGCCTGAGCGTAACGAGGGACTCTAGAGTTAACTCCCGAGTGAAGCAAGGGAGTTATGTAGAGTCCTGAGTGAAGCGAGGGGTTCAAGCTGCCCAAGACGAAGATAGGCTTTATCCCAGAGGTGCATACTCTACTTTTCATACCTACTGCGAGGCAATAAAAACCCAGGGCTACATAAATAAGACATTTATTTTGTTAAAAGTTAATATTGATATTGGACACATTTGTCCAGTTATGGAGGGACAGAGTAATATTTTTATTAGGGAGAATGTTAAAACACGGAACTGTTAAAATAACGTAGTAGGTACCTATTTTACTTTCTGAAAATAGCACCAAACACTGGCTTTTGCTTTGAATTTTTTGAATTGCATTTTTCTATTGTTATAGGTGGCCAGTTCGATTTTCGAATAAACTCTCAGCAATACCATATTATTATTTAAAACTCTATAATAGTTATACCTACGTATCTATTAGAAGTTTTCATGCGAATTTTAACGTTCCAAATTCAAATCACTTTAATCCCTTGGGAGTTTCATACAACATTATCTCCCTTGGGAGTCAATGACTTGCTTTACGTTGAGATTGCGTGATATACAACGTGTACCACATAAGGTATACCAATCCGAAACCCAGTGATAATACTCATGAAATTGAACAACTTTCCCCAAGGAATATAGGTCAAAATATGAAAAAAATATTTGGACTTCCCATACTAATTTGATTTGCTGGCCGTGCGGTTTGTATGGGAGGTCAAATTTTTTTTTTCATATTTCGACCTGTGTTCCTGGAGAAAGTTGTTCAATTTCATGAGTATTATCACTGGGTTTCGGATTGGTATACCTTATGTGTTACACATTGTATAATCAAACATTGTCGAAGGTGGTATGAAAAATTATTTTTGTTATTTAATTTGTATGTCGTCGTTTTTTTCGTCGTTTCAACCTGGTGACGTCCACTGCAGGATAGATATGAGCGCCGCGCCGGCGCGCCGCCGCCGCCGACGATTTTGCCACGCCGCCGCCGCCGCGAAAGTCTATCGGCGCGCCGAGTGAGAGATTTCAGTTAGTGACTATGAGCATTCATATTACCCAAGTCATATAATATACCTATATAGACCCTATTTCTTTCATGCTTTAGACGAGAAGAAAGTGGTTAACCTCCACGTAGCTCATCGAAAGGTAAATGAGCATCAAAGACAACAATATGCTTACTAGAAAAGCAGATCTACTGATACGGCGTTAATGGAGCTAGTAGATAGAACTTTCTAGATATTGAAGGCGCGTTCGATAACAACTCAACCTCTAATGCTTAATACATACAATAAAAAATGCTTTATACATCCCCGGCGAACTGTGGACGCCAGCCGGGGTATGTGGGACTCACCCGGGTGCGAGGTGAGGAGCGCACCTGGAGTTAGCCACTTAAACCCCATGGTGCCTTCTTCCCCGCTGTAGTACTAGACCGCGGCATCTGCATGATACTGCAGAGCCTTCGCATGGCAGTTTGTTCTGCCAACACTCCAGGAGAGCAGTCTAGGTACTGGACGCTCTGCTACCGGGAGGACTCGTGCAATGGGCGACGGATTCCCAATCCGTTACCCGAGTCCGGAGGTGGAGGCGGTAACTGGCCCTCATATATAGCGCCTGCGCCCGTCCGCCTCTCTCTCTCGTTCTGTGGCCTCCTTTTATGAAATCACGGTTTCGCAAAAAGTGGCCATCGCCTCAAAGGCCTCTCTGGACCGAACCGTCCCTTCAAGGATGGCCGGGAGACTTAGGTATACTCCAATTTCGGCGCATAGCATTGCTCGCTGCTCGTTCCAGGCGGGGCAAGCCTCGAGCGTATGCTGCACCGTGTCGTCACTGTCCGGGCAGTGGTGGCACTGGGGAAATGGTTCCCTTTGGGCCGTGTAGTGCAGGTAATGACCGAAACAACATTCACTGCTGCATCATGCTGACCGGCCATGGGCCCGGTCGGCACCTGCACCATCCGGTATGAGTGGGTGCCCTGTCTATGCGCCATCCACTCCTGTAAAACCGGTCTGATTGCGGCCACTATTCTGTAGCCAGCAGTTGGAGACACCATTCTGTCCTGCCAGGCGCGCATCGTAATAATGCGCGCTTGACGATGCCATCGGGCTGTCAATTCTGTTAAAAGATACCCTTTCTCCGCGCTGTTTAAGCTCCGCCGTGCGGCGGTAGATCTCCGCCAGCACGTGAGCCTCCAGATCCCATGGAGGGGTTCCAGCGAGAGCGAGCGCCACTTCGCTTGATACTGCGCGGTACCCGCGTATCATTCTCAGCTCTTGTCAGATAATCAGGTGATCAGCCTGCATTGTCCTAACCAAACTTGAAAACAACATTTTTTTCGTTGTTACAATGCGGAAATCGATCCCACGAGTCGAGAGCGACGTTTTAAATATCGCTAGGTTGTCAGCCTAACAACCTAGCAATACTAGTGGTTAGCAAATGCGCATCAGTAGTCGCTGGGCTAATGTAGGTAATCAGCACTGCAGAAACTCGTCAAAAATTGGTGCAAAAGGGTCAAACTAACAGTCAACGCTAATAAGACATTCTTGATACCTTACACCAAAAAGAGGAAGTTGGAGGGACTAAAACCTCCAACACTCTTAGGGAGTAATACCACGTTTACGAGCGAGGTCAAATATCTTGATAAGGATTACTTGGAAAAAATACATCGAGGACATTACGAAAAAAGCGAGTTGTACTCTGGGATTCTGCCCGAGACTTGTTAGCTCTAAATGAGGCCTTCGGTCGAAGGCAATGTTATGCATATGGATAATACACAGCTATAATGAGGCCGATTGTCACATATTGTGAAGTGTAGTATGCCACACTACGCAGCCAAAACAAACTGTACAGGTCAACTGCATCAAAACATTAAATTATGTACAGAGGCTGGCCTGTCTTAAATCACGGGTGCGCTGTCTTCAGCGCCCACCACTTCACTTGAAGCCCTGATTAACCTGACTCCACTGCTAGTTCATATGGAGGCTAAGGTGGTTGTTCTCAAGGCCACGACGGCAGGTAGAATGTAACGGGCCTCTACCCTACATGGACAACTGCAACAGTCTCTTCCTGAGAAACCTGTCATCGCCATGCCATCTGACGCCATGATCAAGGTATACACTTCTAAAAGCTATATCTGCTTTTCAAAACTTCTAGGGAGGATGGGGAAGGATAGGTCCCAATAGGGGATCGGACTACATCTGAAATATTTGGTTTCATTAATATATTCAGAAATATTGAGGCATTACTACTTGGTAAATGTAAAAATATATTATTTTACGTGTAGTTTACTAATAAAATACATTTAAAAAGTACCAAAAAATTTTTTTTTTTGCGAAATTGGCAAACAAAACCTACATCATTAGTTTACTCACATCATATACAAAAACATTCTTTAAGGTAAGTATGAACTTAAACGCACAAATATGGGAGATATTTACAAATATATTCCGGCGGCCATATACTTCATATACTACTTCATATACTATAACCTACAAGTGACGTCATTTGTAGGTCTACTTTAATATGGAGCGTTTTTAGGAGGCTCGCGAATTTTTTTATACAAATCGCTGTACCTTTGAAAATATTGACTTTTGATATACGGTTTCTTCTGAGAAGTTACTCATATTTAAGAGTACTATTCATTTGTGCAATAAAATAAATTAATCCGATTGCCTTTATTACATTAATAATATTAATTTTCATCCTAATAACAATTTGGTTCACGGACAGATCCAAGAAAGACAACTGGGCGGGCGCTAGACTATGGGGGAGGAACCACCTACAGGCAGATATGCTTGTTTTGGGTTTTGCACCGTGTTTCAGGCTGAGATCTTCGCTATTATTGGTTGTTCACTAGAGTGAGCCTAGATAGTCAGTTATAAAAATGGCTTCAACGTCAGTTCCTGAAAATATGGACGTTTTGTAAAACAAAAATAGAAGAAGATTACAGCGATTATACTCTCTGGAATTAAAGCACAGTTAACTGCTGGAACTACTTTGGAATTCTATAATTGTCATTTTCATCACTACAGAAAGTGTCATTAATTGTATTGCATTGTAATTGTATGTATTCCAATCTATTTACTACACTTTTTTACTACCAAGTACAAACTTCAAAAAAACCCTTTCAAGGTCACGCCGCCGACGCCGCCGCCGCCGACCCAAAAAAGTCGGCGCGCCGCCGCCGACCTACTTGCCATCGGCGCTCATATCTACTGCAGGACATAGGCCTCCCCCATAAATTTCCAGTGCGACCGGTCGCTCGCGGCCTGTATCCACTGACTCCCTGCGACTTTTCTCAGGTCATCTGTCCACCTGATGGAAGGCCGTCTTACGCTTCGACGTCCAGTTCGTGGTCTCCACTTAAGAACCTTTCGGCCCCAGCGGGCATCGGTTCTGCGGGCTATATGTTCAGCCCATTGCCACTTTAACTTGCTAATACGCTGGGCTATGTCGGTAACTTTGGTTCTGCTACTGATTTCCTCATTTCTGATTCTATCACGTAGAGAGACTCCGAGCATAGCCCTCTCCATAGCTCTTTGAGCGACACGAAGCTTTTGAATTAGTCCCGTTGTGAATGACCACGATTCGGTTCCATATGTCATCACCGGTAACACACACTGCTCGAAAACTTTTGTCTTCAGGCACTGAGGGATTTTTGACGAGAAGATGTTTCTGAGTTTCCCGAACGCTGCCCAGCCGAGCTGGATTCGACGATTGACCTCTTTTTCGAAGTTGGACCTACCTAACTGGACTTTGTGCCCCAAGTATATATAGTCGTCAAGAACTTCGAGCGTAGAATTTCCAACGGTCACTTGGGTGGGTACAACATGGGCATTAAACATAATTTTTGTCTTATCCATGTTCATACTAAGTCCCACCTGTTGTGAAACTCTACAGAGGTCTTCTAGCATAGTGTTAAGGTCTTCCAGAGTTTCTGCCATAACCACGATGTCATCGGCAAATCGAAGGTGAGTGATGTAGTCGCCATTTATAATTTATATTGATCCCATGCCCTTGCCAGTCCAGGAGTTTGAACGCATAATTGTATGTATTTAATATAATTGTATTACCTGCGTCATTAGATTTTACATTAACCAATTTTCCAGGTCAGGTTCGAACTCGCATTCTGTATTATTGCACCATTCGATAGCGTCACTAGTAAGTAAGAAACAACCCAGAAAGTAATTATGTGCGAAAATTGAGGAAAGAGCTTAAAAGAATAATAAAATCTTAAAAAGATCTTATTATTCTTTTAATAAAATCTTAAAAAGATTTTATTATTCTTTTAAGCATTTCTTTAAAATATAAGGCAGTTTATCAAAATATAACACTTTTCTGAAGTTTGTACTATACCATTACTTCTCAAAAATTATCCCTCAATCCCGTGTTGCTAACACTGTGAAAAAGTGCAATTATCCTGGATTTTTTAAACTTTTAACCCTCATTCACCTTTTTTCTCCCATGACAGAGATTTTTCATAATACAATAAAATTACACACTTCTTAAGCCCTTTCATTTAATACACCCGATTGATTCGTTTGTCTGGTCGTGATACAAGGGTGGAACGTTTTGCCCCTTCTTCTTTAAGTGTCTATTTGTAATTTTTATTTTTTGAAATAACAAGCTTTTCACTTACATTCACTTAATGCATATGAAAGTATATTCGGTACTTAAAAATCATTTTTTTAAAATGTTGTCTGTCCTGTCTTGTCTGTCTATTTGCCCGTTTGTTCCAGCTAATCTCTGAAACGCCTGGATCGATTTTCACAGGATTTTCACTGGCAATTTTATAAGGAGTAATTTAGGCTACTCTTAGGGTTTCGTATAAAATAAGGTTCCGTTTTCGTTAGTTCTACGCGAATGAAGTTGCGGGCACCAGCTAGTACCTAATTAATAATAATAACCCCTTTCTAATACAAACTTTTACACAATGGATAAGGTATATAATGTTTTGTCTTTGTCTATCAAGCGGCTTTTTCAATTTCAACGTATCATTGCGTTTATGAAGTGGGATAAAAGTATTTCACAGGGCAGAGGCGAAGGCCGGTTTACCTTCATAGGGAAACCCTAGCCTGTGGAATAGGTAGGGTCTTCTTAAGGATGGAGTTATAGGAACCCCACGCCTCTGCTACAGCCTACAGGCCCATAGGGTAATGAACTAATGACTAGTGACAGGAGTGTCATGACAAATGAGTCATGAGTTCATGACACATATTGTCAAGTGTAGAGATGTCACGAATATTCGGCAACTATTCGGTATTCGGCTATTCGGCCACTTTTTTCGCAATTCGGTATTCGGCTGAATACCGAATAGTAAATCATGAAATAAAAGAACGCAAAATATTACTAATGAATATGTTTACTTATTTAACCAACAAAGTAACATAATATTAATAGTTAAAATTTACCAGTGGTGAGTTACGATGAATGAAGACAATTTTTTCAGTATTTGTCGATAGCAGGCGATTAGATAGAGACGATAGAGGTTTTTTAATGTAATTGGTTAATTTAAGAAATATCGCTATTTGTTCGAGAAAACCAAAATGATTACATTTAATAAAAATCACCTATTTATTTGGAAATATTATGAAATTTATGTTGAAGATGATGATAAACTGCCATTTTATTTGTTGTGACTTGTGTCACAGCAAGATCAAAGTATACAGTATGATTCACCAATAATCAACAAATAATGCAAGTTTAAACTCGTAAGTGACGGACAAGTTGTGCTTGTGACTTGACTCCTTTTGAAAGTACTAAGTGTTGCCGAATATTCGCCAACCGAATATTCTGCGCTTCGGCCAGGAGCCTTGCCGAATATTCGATATTCGGTATTCGGCCAAATAACTACTCGTGGCGTCTCTAGTCAAGTGTGAGAAACCTAATAATAAGTTTCTTTTACATTATTCATTTCTTTGATTTAAAAAAAAAAACGGAGATATCAAAAGTTAAAAAAACTCTTGATCTATGCAGTTCCATAACTGAAGATACGTTTTTGATTTTTGTTGTTTCGACTTCAACAGGATAATGTCATGTCATGTCACTTAGGATGAGAAACATAGGTTACAGATTAGACTGCGAACATTTGAATGAGATAATGGGGACCGATTAGTGGGATCGCAGTTACCTATACGCCGTCTCCCCACGCATGCGCAACACTGCGCGCGCATAAATACATGGGCACAACAAAAATTCATCAGTCAATTTGTGATCGCTGCGCGTGGAACTCGCGTACAGAACGTTCAAGGGATTTCGTCTTTTATATACAAAGGTACTTGTTTCTAATTTCTAAAACAGATGTGGAAATTTTCCAACGCGCATGCAATGCGAATTATATTTGACGTTCGATTTGCTCGCGTTATGCTTTGCGAACTTCTTAACCTATAAATTAACGATAAGAGTGCTTTCGATTAAATAAAATTATAGATGTTCCATCGGTGAGACGCAAAAGGATAATTTCCATTGACAAGGAAAAAATAATCGTAATAATTTCTTTGTGTTAAGTTTAGTTATTTTACAGATATACGTTTACGATTCACTCAAAGTGCCTTACCTGATTGCAAAGTATAAAACACTTTTTATTGAGTATCATAATAATTCTGCCGTCATAAGGAAAAAAGACGTTTCTGACATAATATAAAATCGGAGAAAATAAATGTTTTGTAATCCAAAATTAAAATCATTTGCTGTCCTCCACATAATTATATTTTTTATGATATTATGATGTAAAAATATGAGTGTTGTTTATGTCTTATTAATTTCAGAAATGTTTTAGGTACAAATATTATATTTTATTAATTATATCCAATTTTCCTTTTCTTTGTAGTAAAAAAAATATTGAAAAATGAATTATACTCACATGAAAAGACGCTTTTGGCTAGATACGCCTTTTCAACTTAGTTATTTCAAAAACGTCTTTTCTACCTAGTACGATTACGTAAATTACTTTAACAAAAAGACTCATATATCCATATACCACCTTTTTAACTTAGTAGTATGCCTGATAAGCTGAAAAGATAAAATTCTGGATAGTAAATGCACCTACTTTGCCTGTCAATTTATTCGTTATTTATTTTATTGTGTTGAAAAAAAACAAAAATGTATGGAACATATAACATTTATTATTCTTTTACAAAAATATGCTTAGTAAAAAATTACATACTTTTCTGACAAAACATTTACCTACATAAAAACGAAAATCACAGACTTTTCTGGCAAAAACAAAAACAACGTTATCACAATGAAATATATTTCGGTGAAACATACATAAAACAACTTTATCTTTTTAAAAACTACTATTAGTAAAAAAACAAGGAAACTATGTTTTATATAGAACTATCAGTCATTTATTAAAACTAGAAAGTAACACTAAATCACAGTAAATTCTTCTTCATTATAGGCAAGTTATTTAGAACAAACCTTATCACATTTCATTCTTCTTCATAACTTTGAGAGAGATCAACACTATTATTATTAACAGGTAAGTAAGTTATGCTAAAATGGTTTTCTATTATCTGGCATCAAAGGAGTAAGTTTTTGTATGATCGTTGTCTTACGTTCTAATGTGATGCCTCTGCATTTAGTATTCGGTTTTGGTGGTGGTATTCCGCTTTTAACATCTTTTAATCTTAAAAAGTCAAGAAAGTATTCGTCTTGACTAGTGAAGTCCGTTTTATATTGAACGAGATGGGTGATTCTGTTAAATGTTACTTCACACATATTGCTTAAGTACGCTCTAGGGCTAGAATTTTGTAATAAATTTTGAACAGTCTTCAAATTGACAAAAATCATCAAAATTCATGACTTTTGCAGTAATGTTGGTCCTAGTACTCAAAACTGCTTGATGAAAATCTTCGAAATCATAAAGATGTTTCCTTTTTTTTCATCACCAACTCTATTTGGTGATGAAACTCATCAGCAGACATATATGTATGGCCAACTTCTAAATATTTTAATTTTATAGAATGAAAATTAACCTCTGCAGAATTCACAAGATGATTCAGATACGAGTATAGTGTCCAATTTTTATTTTGTGAGGCACAATTATCTAGCCATATAACTATGTGTTTTAAATCTCTAAAATCTCTATTAGCTTGTAAAAAAGCTTAAAAACAGCTTGCTATGTCACTCATTTTACGACCTGATATGGCTTCGTGCCATATAGCAGCATAGGTTTGACAAGCTGGGTTTTTCTTTTTGTCACCTATAGGGACAAAACTCTCATTAAATTGTATGATCCTTGGACAAAAAAGTACAATTTTAAATTCTTCAATACGTGGAAGCATGACAACTTTTTCTAAATCAGCTGAAAAATATGCAGTTTCTGTGTTATCAGATGTGTTTTTTGTATTTCGACGTCTTTTTATACTCTTGTCTAGCTGTTACATACTTTAGATGGTGACGTTCATAACAGCGGCAATCTTCACATTTTCTGTGTCTCTTTATGGTGTGGATTATGGAGAAAATATTTTTCGCAAATCTCACACTCTTCCTGTCCAAGTTTTGTAAAAGATATAGGTATTAATCTTCTTCGCAATTTTTCTGTAATGATCATAGGAAATCTGTTGGTTAATAATCGGGCAATCTGGATGTTGTATTTCACAAAAATCTTGATACATTTTTGATATGGTTATTGGTTCAGACGCAACTGCCGATCAGACTCATAGCTGCGACCCCCTCTCCCCCCCGCACAAATATCGGTATTAAGTAGAAAAGTCGCATCTACCACATGCGCCTGACTATTTTACTGTATACTAAGATGACAAAACGTATCTACACAGAACCGTCTTTTTTACTTAGTAGTTTGCAGAAACGTTTTTTCATTATATGATTAAGTTAATATTTCTTAGAAGAATAAGACGCTTAATTGTAGATGCGTTTTTACAACGTAGTAAAGACGAAAAGTGGTTTTTCATTTTAGTAATACTTTAATAATACTACAGATGAGTCTTATTTCACAGTGGTTTTAACACGGTTCTTACGGAATTTCCAAAAAATAAAAATATCAGTCGATGCGCCTTTTTTACTGATTCCAAATATGTAAATAACTAAATTTTGAAAAAACTGTTAGATACGTCTTTTTTTCTTATGACGGCAGATATATATAGCATATACCTACCTACTATTAATTTTAATTTTTAGTAGGCTTGCTTCAAAAATAAATAAATATTATCATTACAATTATTCAATAACATAGTCGTGTAAATATTTGTATTGTGTTTGTGTTAAATTATATTATGAATTAAAATAGAATTTTAACGTTTTATTTTTTTTAAATGGCTTTTCTTTTAAAAGAAATATACAAAGTTAAACTGTTTGGGGGAAAATGCGTGGAATAACTTGTTTTATTTAATTATATCAATTAACACAGAAAGGTACCTACTTACGGAATCAAAAACCTGAAAAATTTCAATACCAGTTTGGATTTCTCCTTGTTGTTAATTTATTATTTTCCATATTTAAGTATGTATATTTTTTATAAGTTTCCATGCATTTCCCAAACTAATTATAAATCGTAACTTGTAAGTTAGGTTGTATTTTGTAATAACCTTAAGTTTCACGAATAATGTTTTTTTCAATTTTCAATTCCTCTTTTCAGTCATAAAAAGTTTATAATCGTTTGTAAAATCAAATTCTGCTTATATGTAACCTAAATTAAACGTAAAAATACTTTAAATCTTACCTATTATAAATGTAATTACATAGGTACTTATATTATTTTTTTAACACATTATTTTATGAATTTATTGTTGACAGCTGAATGTGAATCCCAGTAGGCAGTAACTACTGACTTAGTACTAACTACTAAGTAGTTAGTAATAATAATAATAATCATTTCACGTTTAATAGGTAGCTGGCTAGGACTACCCATCCATACTGGATATGTTTCCGATAATTTTTGAGTTATTAGTTATTACCTACTTAGGGTCCATCCACATATTACGTCACACCTGATGGGGGAGTGGGGAGGGGTCATACTAAGTGTGACAGTACATGTTAAATACAGGTACAGGGATACTAAAAAGCGTGACATGGGGGGGGGGGGGTTCAAAAGGTCGAAATTTTGCGTGACGTAATATGTGGATGACCCCCTTACTTGATGTTGCCCGCGACTTGTACGCGCAGAAAAATAAATCACGCGAAAACCGTACAGCCGTATATTTCCGGAGTCTAAATTACTACCATACCAAATTTTGTCCAAATTGCGTGTAAGACTAGGGTTACACGGTCAGTCTGGCATCAGTTCAGTCCATCAGCCTGATCCAGACGGACGAAATAATGATCGTGTAACCGTGTGATTGACGGACTGATAATTTTTTTATTGTGTACTTTCCGGCCATCATTCTGGCGTCAGTCTGAGACTGATGGACTGAACTGATGCCAGACTGACCGTATAACCCTAGTCTAAGAGTAACAAACACCCATCCATCCATCCTCACAAACATTCACATTTAAAAATAGTACTAGATTTTTCCGCGTAAATACTGTATCCCACGGGAACCCTGTACTTTTTCCACACACAATCCATCCATCCATCCACCCATCCTCACAAACTTTCACATTTATAATAGTAGGTTAAGATTAGGGAAGTAATGATTAATTTTCTTCATTCATTCATAAACTTTCGTGTTATTGCGTTCTTACACCTACTGTTCAATATGTAGGTATGTCCGTCGTGTAACAAAACACATAGTAGTCATATTATAGTCAATTAGCATGAATTATTATTAGTGTAATTAGCAATACTCTCAAACAATCGCGGAAAACTGAACTTAAAAATAGCACTTTAGCAGACTATACCAAAACACTGTTTTATGGGATTAAGCAATCTCAATTCTCGAGCCATTTTGTAGTTGTTTATATAAAAACTAGAATTTAACCGCATTCGTAATACGGCCGATAAGTCCGTAATACTTAGTGGTAACATAGTGCGGTTCAAATGAGAATAGGATCGAGTCGGCGCCATATTGTTTCGAATTTAGACTGTTACGATAGTTAAATTTATGTTTAGATAATTGATTACTATTTAACATTCTTATTTAAATTCGATGCAAGACTATTCATATTTATATGCACATTAGTTTTTCTGAAAATCACACTTTTTAAGTGATATTTGACAGATAAAGGTCATTGACGTTCCTATTCTCATTTGAAAGGCGTTATAACAACGTTTCTTTATTCGTAATCGTAAGTGACAAACGCTTTGTAAAGTTACACTACAAACTTATTTATAGCAAGAATCTGTTATTTATACATATCTCTTATCTTCGTTAGACCAACGTCAAACCTATTTTGATTCGTCCAAACTCCGAAAATCAGTTTATGATATCAAGACAATTCATTTTTAATTCAATAAAAGTAAAATGAAAGTGTAAGCTAATTACGAGAATTGAGGTTGTGGGTGAAAACATTATTTATATAGTAACCAATGTACAACAACCCTTTTCCTAATGTATTGTTAATAATCGTTTTTCTATGGAAATGACAGCTACGAAATGACAGAACGATGATTCCTAAAAGACATTAAGAAATTAGTTGGTACGTTTTTTAAGATTAGGTAAAATATATTAATATAACACATGGTGCTAAGTTTCATAAAAATCGGTCCGGTAGTTTCGGAGCCTATTTAATACAAGTGTTAATCATACAGACAAACATATATTACCTCTTTTAATAATATTAGTCTAGTCTGTAGATGTAAACAGGAGGGACCTTGATAAATTTGTGGTTGCACATTATACCAGTAGCCAGTAGGTAAGAGGTTGCGTCTTTCGTAATCGAACACGTTAGGTGAGGCCGTTGATACCGCAAGTACTGAAGGGTTAGGCTTTGCTTTTCATTTAACAAACAAAACATCAACATCATCATCGTCCTACTCCTCCTACAATCTTCTGATAATTTCGTTGCGGATGACAGATGACAGATTTAGTATGTCCCTCGGGCACCCCTGAGGTCATATCAAAAGGTTATTTATGGTTGGTTACCACTGTCGATCCTGGCTCCACAGGAGTTGCAGTGGTGGGTACGTGTGGTAGGCGGTGGCCGATTGCCCGTAAAAAACTCATCATTCATATAAAATGTCGCATGTGACATGTCTCAAATGCATTGGATTACTGTGGCAATTTACTTGAAATCCTACTCGTATTATAACTGTGGAAGTTTGTGGGATGGATGGTTGGATGTTTGTTACTGTTTCACGTAAAAAGTACTGAACGGATTTTGATAAAATTTGGTATGGTAGTAGTTTTAACTCTGGATTAACACATATTATGTTACTCATTATTCCGAAAAAGTAGTGTTCTCGTGGGATACTGTAATTACGCGGGCGGAAACTACAACAACTAGCTGAGAGTCATATATTAATAAAAAAAATTAAAAATTGTTATTAAAAGTTGAATATTTCAATATTTTATTCAGTAGCCCATTAAAAGTCGAGTTCATTAATAAGTAATCACGCAGTTACACGATCTTTTGACAATGCCGCAGTAATCTTTTGTATCTTTCTGCAAATGTGTAGTATAATTGAAACTGTACTGATAACATACTTTGTATTGGTTTACTTAGAAGATAAAAATTATCAATACCACGCTGAATTGTTGCATGGTAACGAAAACTACCTAAACCTTTATGTAGGAACTGGTGTAGGTTGGAATATTAATTCTTTTTATTTTTAAACCAACAAATTGAACCGACCTCCAAGTAAAAATACACAATAAAGAATGAAATAAATCCTAGTTTCTAAATAATTCCCCTTTTAAATTCGGCTAAAATTATAACTATTTCTCATACTCAGTCTTCTTAATTTTGAAATCGATACCAGCCCAAACGGTATCCTACAATACTTTATAGAACTTACGTTAAAATTTGCTGGTATCGCTTTTGTAGATTTTATTGTTTATCTTAGATACCTTATTATCACAAATCCGCTAGCGCCCAACAATTAATAACTGATACTAGGTACTAAGGGGTGAGCAACGGGTGAGCATGAGTAAATTGACACGGCGTATCGTAATTCGTAACTATAATTGACAATCGATAACTTTTCGTACTTGGACTACTGTTGTGTGATAGGACATAGGACATAGGATTTAGGTACCCAGATTTAGATAAGCGACGTTCAAATACAGGGAGTGAGACATATTATAACTACATGTACTTAAGACATTATTTGTCGCATTCCCTGTCTATAAATGAGATGTATATTCTGTCTATATCAAATTTAATCAACACGTAATCAAACAGATGCAATTTTACCAATGTAGTGTGTCATTCACTCACTACTATTGTACTATTGTACGGTAAATAGGTGACATTTAAATCGGTCATTATAAAATATAAAGTGCTATTGTGTCTTTGTTTAAGTTCAGATGGAAGTGTCGAGAATATATATTACTAACGAACTACGAAGTATACCTAGTGAAATTAATTCATCAATCAAATGATGTAATGGGCCGTTACTAAGTGGCAAATATTTGGCAGATGGCAGTTTGTCAATCAATGTTGAAGATACATGCGCCAGCCACGTGTAGATGTACGCTTATCGCAGTTAAGTAGTTTACACAAAGCGCTATCAACGAACACTGTCATAATCATTGACCATAATCAACATTTTTGTAAACAAAAAAAAATACGAGTTAGGGCTTTATAACTCCTGAACTAACAAAGTTTTCTAAGCCGTTATACTTAGTTTTCCTTCAAAGGTCGTCACACGGACATTGGACCACCATCATGAATATTTTTACGAGCCAGCCGTTTAGCTTTCAGACCCTATTTTATTATTATAGCTCTATTTTAACTCAAAAATGCGCTTTAAAGTTGAGTATCTCATAAACTGATACGTGATACCTAAAATAAAAAAAAAACGTTTAATAAAACCTCAATGCTATAAAAGATCTATCTAATGATACTCAACACGGTAGACGCGAGAAAATAATCATCCCTATTTTAAGTGTAGGTTAAACTTTTGGAGGTACCCCAAAATAATTGTATTTTCTGATTTTATTTTAACACTTTGTCGTCGCGTCGTGGTAAATTCAGATATCCATGCAAATTTTAATCTTTCTAGCACTAACAGCTTTGACGGTAAACCGAAGACGGACGCGGACGGACGGTCGCGACGGACATGAAATCATAAGGGATCCGAGACGTGAGCTTGGAACCCTAAAAATCGTCTTAGCAACCTCTCAATGTTTTGAAATACCTATCTAATGATGTCATAGGATACAATGGGGTAGACGTGAAAAAAATAACCCTAAACTCTAAATTTCAGGGTTATTTTTTTAGGTCACTACGGAGGTCGGAGGACGATAAAACGCAATTATCTATTTGACTAATAACTATAGATAAATGAAAGTAAGTCAAGGATGACGTGCTATTAATAAACAATTGACTTTCTTAGTATGTAAATAATATATTAGTTCTCCACTTATTTCATATCTAATTCTTGTTTAGTTTGATTCTCTAATAATTATTGTTATTAAAAAACAATTTTCTATTTAGAAAACAATTAATTTAGATGATATCGATTAAATAAAAGTGTTCCTAAGTATTTTCTAATGAAATATATAGATAAGAGAATAAATTGTGATAAATTATACACCTCTTTTTAATATAATACATCTATGTTTAAAAGTATATATTACTGACGAGCATTTTTAAAAATTATTTGTGTTTTGCCGCATGGCAATTGTGGCAAAAGAATTTTTGTCATATTTATCATTTACTTTAAATGAGACAACCTTTAATATATAAAATCGGTATCTCGAAAATGTCTGCAAGTAATTTCACTATGTCTTATCCCCGGGAAACTGCGCGTTTTCTAATTATGTATGTTTTCTTTCGACTTGCAAGTTGCAACAATACAACCGGGAAAACTTGTTCCTTTTAATGTATGTTGACAAAAGGTATAATTTTAGATCGACAAAATACTACAACTGAACTTTTTGAAACCGAAATATTTAAGTCATGTCAGATTTTTGAAGTGATGTTCTTTAGGCGCTATGAGAGTATTTTTGGATTTTTAATGATGAATTTCTCTTCTGCAACGTGGTACTCTCACTGTGTCTTTTTTATACCAATCTACTGTAAGCGGTTCTGACTACTGAGTAATGCACAAATTATAATATCGCAGTCCGCACAGAATGTGTTTGTTTACAAACAAAGGAAGTAAAGTAGTATGAATAATTCAGTGATATTACCAGCTCCAACACCAATACATAAGATTAAGTATGTTATGTAAGGGCGCGAGCACCTATTTGGATACATCACCAATTGACTGCTAACGTTTTCTTTAAACCAGTTAAACTGGCACTGTGGTGATCACGCCGTGGTGATACGCTTGAGTGGTCTCCATTTAAGACGTTTCTTGTGTCGAAGCACAGAGTAGAAATAGAAAATATATAACATATATATTATGTACCTACTTACGTACAGAGAAACAACTTTCATAGAACGATCTAAATCGACCCAAATTTTAAAATGTTGACGTCCCCTTCAACTATCCACATTTTTCCAGTTCCACACATTAATCGATTTTTCCACATAATCGTGGATATACCGTATGCTTGTAGTACTGCAATTAAATCGAAAGCTATGTAGCTGTTTATCTGTTCGTCTCTTTTTGTGGTAGAAGTGCGATCGTACAGCATCCTCAAGCATCGTCATGTGGCGACGCGGTGTGTACAGACCCTTATGTCAAGTCTCAAGGAAAATTCCCGATCATTTGGATCTCCTACGCCACAGAAGTTACACGGAAAATCCCAGTAAATCCAAAGATACGTGAGCCAAAACAAACCCAATTCCCTGAACCAGTTCGAACGTTTCATAAGAAGTGTTTACTCCGCATTTCTATATTACAGACTACAGTTATTACTCGGAACTTATTAATATTATGCACCTGGGTTTTATCATTTGCATGACGTGTTTTGTTAACATTTTTTATATATTTTTTATATATTTTTGTGTCCCTTAGGTAAGTAGGTAGGTAAGGTAGGTTTCCTAAGGTTGTTTACAACTTGTTTGTCAATTAATTGCAATTTATAAGAATACCGTCCGGACATCATTTGAACATTTAAATAAAAGTTGTATACTTAAAATTTGAAAAGGAAAAATTTAATTAAGTGCAGCATACTATTTAGTAGTTAGTGAAATTCCAACATAAACCTGATGTCTTTGCCTGATTGACTTGATTTTGATTGACCATGATTTGACTTCATTTGTTGTCTTGGAAATTTTCCTTCCGGTTTTGATCAAAATATTTTTTCCTTTATTATAGGAAAACATTCGTCGTCGTTGTTTTTTTGATGACATTAAAACTCCTGTCCCGTCTTCAGTTTAAGTATATTATATTTCGATACTCTTTATGATAATGAATGTTTCATGTTTACGTTACATTAATATTTTCGAAACCATTTGTGAGATTAGGATTTTTTGTCAATTTTCTTTACATTATAGACTCTAGAGAGTTCTGAATTCTGAATTCTTATTTCGGATGCATCAAATAACCTGCGAAATCCCTGGTCATGGCACAATCGCGTGAACGCTATCAAAGGTCGATGACGAAAACATCGTAAAAATAAAAACAGACATGATTCACTCGCGCGGTCATTACCATTTACCACCCTTCGGAACGCTCCGATTGCATACGACCAACATCATCATCACCATCATGATCAATATTATTAGTATTATCATCGTTATGGTCATCATCATCACTATCATTGTCATAATTATCATTTTGTAATCGGCCGTCATTGTCATAATTATCATTTTGTAATCATTTCTTTTGGATCATCATCGTGATGATAGCTGATGGCTGTAGCCTGTGTATAACTTAACACTTTTTTCATTTTGTATCAATAACAAATAACAATAATTGCCAAGTACTAGATCCATTCAATTGCCAAATTGAATAAAGTTCTTACTTACTGTTGTAAACCTAGGATCGAACACGGAATAGGTAAGCCTATTCCGTGTTCGGTCCTAGGTTTACAACTGACTTCCTACATAACATTGTTATTTGCCGTAGTCGGGTAAATAACACAGTGCCGTTAGAAGTGAAAAAAATAGCGCACGGGCAAGCATGCGGCACGCGACCTACCCGCCGCTACATAATATGCCGTACTGGTATCTGTAACACAATGTCACGATAGTTTTTCTCATCTCTAAAAATTCCCAATGCGCCTAAAGAAGTTTTCACTTCAATAACAATTATGTATCATTATAATAATATCAATGCAGAAGCATTGTCCTGTCATGTAGATATCTTTATCAATTGACTCTATAAAGTATAAACACGTTTGAAACTAGGCTATCTATACGAAGTCCTTCAATAATTTTATTTTTTACTTATTATAGTGATATAAATTTTAATAACACTATTATTATTATTTTGTTGACATATCTTATAAGTTATTTTGGTATGGTTAATGGTTACTACCATTACCATACTAAATTTCATCGAATCGTTTCGGCTGTGGTTAAAACATAGGCTACTTGTTATCCCGTTACAATATTCCCGTGGGATACTTGATACTATATTTACGCGGGCAGAGCCGGGGAAAAGGCTAGTCCGTAGTTTATTATATTGTGGGCAGGTTCCGAAATTGGCATTATGAAATCCTTTTGGAAGAGTTTACAATGCTCGCTACACACTTAACGTTTTTTAATTTTAATTACGATTTAACGGTGTAAGACGAATTGTGCAAGTGTGCAGTTTTATCGATCGTTTGTATGACCAATTTTACGATAATTCGCTACGATTTGCCATACACGAATAAAATACGATCGATAAAACTGCACAGTTCGGTTTACACAGTTAAATCGGTACGATAAAACGTTAGATGTGCAGCAGGCTTCACCATGGTCTATGACTTGCTATCCTCTTTTTTTCATCTCACCACTATTTTAGCATAAACATTTTAGTATTAATATTCTATGCGGGTATGATAGCATAACATATTTTTAATTTTTTTTTAATATAATATTATGTTATTGGTATATTGAAAGTTTTGAAACAGCTGATACTTAAAAAAATATTCTGACACATTAAGATAATGAGTCTAATGCACTGTATTGATTAATATATTTAATATTAAATGTTTTGTCAATTCTTAATGATTCAATTAGCTTTATCAAAATTAATTTGAATACATTCGTATATTTATCCTCGTGTTGTTCTAGGCCTACACTTATTCTTAAATTGTACCATACACAAGTTTAGGCCTATATTATATACTCATAAATTGTACTATAACCATAAGGGCGAGAGCTCACTTAGAACTACACAGTCTTAAGGGTCGGTTCGCACCGCGACGATACGCGATAATAAATTTCAATTTTGAATAGCTATCTTTTTCAGTTAGTAGCTATTTTGATCAGTTTATATCTCACATGGACAAGTCACAAGTAGGGTTGCCAGGTATTTTTGAAATAAATACCGAACAGTGAGCAAAAAAAGCGGCCACTTTCCCGTTTTAAGTTTTGAGTTGGTGGTATAAGAAAGTTACTAAATCCTGCGTCGCATCATCTCGATTCGGTTTGAGCTGACGTTATCGTAAACCAAAATAGCCTTCTTTGTTTCACCCAAGTGACCTAATATTCGCGGCTAAACAAAGAAGCCCAGAGTGGAAATATTTCACCTTGGTAGGTACTTAACCCTAGCGGAGGAAAATCACGGTGTCGCCCAAAGCCCAAAAGTCATTTGGGTGACCAAAGTGTAATAAACTCACGTTTGTTATTCTTTCACGCAAAAGCTTATGAAATGATTTCCGTTACGAAGCGGAAGAAACCGCGGGCAAAAGCAAGTAGGATCATATAACATTTTTGAGGTATAGAAATAGTTTTCGGTATCTAGTAGATAGGTACTAAATATCGAAAAGAGTTCTCGTAGTAGATACTAAATACCGCTCGGTCTATCATAATATTTTAGTACCTATATTATGTAGTATGTACTAGCATAATATTATTATTACAATATTATGAATGGAGGAATAAATATAGTAAAATTAAAATTTATAAGCTATTAATTTTTTTGGCGTCCGCATTAATGTTTAATGAGCCGATGTAGGATTTTTCCTTCTGACTCACTGCATCAGTGCCTGTTACCAAGTGGACACCAACAGGTTTTAAACTTGCAAAACATGAATTGACACACATACTTAAATAAGGTTGCCAAACGCATAAAGTCGGTTTGTTCGTCGATAAAGGTGGTTTTGGAATTTGTTGAGACTGTGGCATCTCTCAGTCAAACCTTACTTCGCAAAAAATGTACAATAAGTCTGGCTGAAGTAGATGGTTCCGACTACCGGTCCGGTTCGACTATTTCAGTCCGATCCGACCGATCGCCCCGCCACGGTACCAGTCGGTAATCCCGTTGCGTTGTTAAAATGAAAAAAGATCAAAGCGCTGAGCGGCGAGAAACGTTTACTGTTTTACACTAGTAAGAAGATACGTAGGAACGCACAAAGAATAATAAATTAAAATAGTAAACAATAGGATAATGAATAATGTAACTGATATCGTCAACAGTCAACATCTACTATACTAATGATATATAATTAGTTGACACCGTTTTGTATTGTTTCATGTTTTATATTATCGTAAATTCACACCAATGCATATTAACTTATAATGGGAACACTTTTTAGTATCATTATTTGAAACTTAACGAATCTTTTAGTTTCATCAAGTTCATTTTGCATCAAGCAAGCGAGATAAAAAAAGATACAATACAGTCACATAAATCTTTAGCATATTAAATGCATCTGCACTTGTTGGGCGTCGATATAATATTTATAGGAATTAGGAACGTGGAGACAGCCATTTTGGAGGTTTCACGCTTTGCGTACTTTTTTGTCATTCGTTATTAAAATAATAAAATAAATTAAAATTTTCCGGGTTTATTTATCTTTTAAAAATTAATCGGCTCAATTAATCAATATTTGTAATCAAAATTAATCTCATAACTAAACTAATCCTTAATCATTAATCTACTATCATTTTTATCTGACTATCTATTTAAAAATGCATGGAGCAAATTTATCTTTAGTAGCAACTAGAAATTTTATGAGAGATTATACACCAATATTTTTACTAGCTTTTGCCCGCGGATCCGCCCGCTTAAAAACAGTATTCCACGGGGACATTGTATTTTGTTCGGGATAAAAAGTAGCTTGTGTTAACCCTGTGAGATCAAACTTTCAAATTCAAAACACGCAAATTTTCTCAAAATCTGTTCAATAGTTCACAAATATCCATCCATCCATTCATCCATCCTCTCAAACTTTCACATTTTTATAATAGGACGTGTGTAATCTCTGCAAAAATGTTCCTAATAAACCGGAGCGGTATCCGCTACCGCCGTGGGTAGCGGTATCCCGACGATGGGTACGCGATTAACGCGCTAATAATGAACGCGATTCTGTCCTTGTCGATGTACTTACCTATGTACCTACAGCGTCATCGTTCTGACTTTGTGCAGTGTGCACTTTCGTACGCTAAACATTTGTAGGTCAGCCGGTGATTCCCCTTCATTATTTATAGTGTTTGTGCGTCCATACTAATATTATAAATGCGAAAGTGTGTGTGTGTCTGTTTGTCCGTCTTTCACGGCAAAACTACTGAACCGATTTAAATGAAATTTGGTACTCAGATAGTCTAGAGACTGAGAAAGGACATAGGCTACTTTTTATCGCGGGGAAGTGTATGGTTCTCGTGGGATACTTTATTTACAGTTTCACGTAAAAACTACTAAACCGATTATCATTAAATTTGGCACAGATGTAAAGTAGACCATGGGGAAGGACAGGCTACATTGGATCGCGGGACATATACGGTTCCCGTGGGTTACTGTACTTACGCGGGCGGAGCCGCGGGCTTCAACTAGTTCAAATATAACAAATTCAAAATTGCAGTGCTTTCGTTAGACAAAAAATCTAAAATTACATTATGAAGTTCTAACTCTTTTCTGATTCCTCTGTGTGAGAAATGTATATTAGTATATTTTTGTGCATTTTTACTTTGGAAGTCCGTTTAATTTTTTCTTTAAAAAATAATATTTATAGTGTAAATAGGTACCTAAAAATCCTTCTGTGCTTTCAACTCAATATTGTAAGTACGTAATCGGAATTCAAACACAAACAGTATGAGGTTTATCGAAGTATGTGGCCTATTAACTAGTGTTTACATTTTCTTTCGTTGTTTTCCTTCAGTTCCATAATTGTTTTGTTATCGGATCAAAACACGTAAACAGCAAATACTCATTTCTGATTATATTAGGTACCACTGTTGTTTGTCCTTAATTAATTTCGATGTTCTTACTTTACTACATTTTTGGTAGGTCGGTTAATTAATATTATAAACGCGAAAATGTATACAGCCAACTTTGTCATGTAGCCTGTAGGTCATATGCAATGACATATTATGACCAATGACCGATATAAAGAAAGTTCACTTGTACTTGTATAACTGCTTTGGTACTTGTTGGTTCCATTAAAATTTAAAACCGGTTGCAAGTTGCAACCCAAATCTGCTTCGTTGGATGTAATTTTTTAAAATATTTTGGTTATTTGAACAAAATCGACTAACCTTTTAAATTCTTTTTTTATTTTGTTTACGAAGTGTAAATTTCGTGCATTGTTAGGTTTGAATCCAATTATTTAATTCCGCATTGAAATCTTATTGAGCAATTTTGTTTGCGATTTGCGAACAAAGGAGTGCATTTATATTGGGAGATAGGTTTTTTATTGATGTTTTGAATTTCAGAATGCATGCAAAGCTTCTAAGTCCTAACACATTTACACACAACGCTTTTTAACGATGTTCCTATATTACGAGTATATAGATAAAAATATTGACAATAAAAGTACCTTCTCGATTCTCTTTTTAAATTGTAAAAGCAATTCAGAAATTTTGTTGATAGCAACACTTTCACAATCAGCTTTGCCTTTTATATATATAGATAGATAATTATAGATTTGAATAAGAGGAGTACCGAATATAGAACGTCCTTCATGTTACCATTGTTAATTCTTTGCGGATAAGACAATATATTATGTAGTTAGCAAAATCATGCGCGTGCTCACGTTAGCATTCAAAATGGCGCCTAATAACTAATGTGAGAGACAAAGGAGTGTCTACAGCCGTCACAAATCACTGGCTACTGTTGTCGAACTGTCAACCTGTTACAGTTGGCTATCGTGTCGTGAATTTCAAAGAGTAGGTACAGTCGCTGACAGTACCTATGAGTGACTTCTTGTAGACATTATCAACTTTTTTCTAGAACTATTTTATGTACCTTGATAGGTACATAAAACAGTCCTAGAAAAAAGTTTTTCAGTTCTTTAACTTCTTTATGGCAGCAGCGTTCATAAGAAGCGTTTTCGTTCGACCGTTTTCTCTCCGATTTTTTTTTGAAATCCGACTACCACGAAGAAAGTATTATCGGTCAATGAGTTCAATAACACCAATCTGGGATCCGCGCTCCGGTATAAATAAATAAAATAAACCCGTAAAATGAGCTCATAAATAATGTGGCTTTTTATTGGTAAAATAATTTTCAAATCGATAGATCCAGAGATTATCCCCGACAACCTCACAAACACACAAACTTTACGCCTCTTTGGAATATTAGTATATACAAACTACGGAGTGTATTTTATAAATATTTACTAGCTACCTGCCCCAGCTTCGCACGCGTGCAATGTATTATACAAACCTTCCTCCTGAATTATTAGTCTACATATTGCTGAAAACTGCATTAAAATCTGTTGAGTAGTTAAAAAAATCGTAACTAAACTAAACGAAAATTATAATTTTTGTCTGTCTATTTATTCCGTCTGATCTCTGAAACTGCTGGACTGATTTTCACCGCAATTTCACTAGTAGATAACTGGTATTATAAGGAGTAACTTAGCCTGCCTTAGGGTTCCGTTTAAAAAAGTTGTGTTCCGTTTCCATTAAATAGTTCCACGCAAACGAAGTTGCGGGCACCAGCTAGTGTGTTTACATTATTCATTGAAGTACATTAGTTGCGTCATATGGTCCAAATAGATAGCAGTGTGTTGATAAAAAGATATTAATATGCCGGCGATTATATGATTTTTGGTTATATCTCCAGTGGCTATAGTGATTTTGTCTATACAGGCTGTCCTAAAAGGGGGCAACTCGAAATCCTGTAATTATAGATCATCGGGCTAACTAATGTAGTGACCCAAAGTTCTATTCAAAACTAAAAAACTATTGATAATAACCGTATAACATACATGGGAGGAGTTATTTGGGCAGTCCAATGAATTGATATAATTTAGACACTACTTTCTGGACACTCTGTATAAAGCTGATAAAGTTAATAATCACATTGCCTTGGAGTTCTGACCCAGATACCAAATCATTTGCATAGCCGTTTCTCTGATATAGTCAGACCTATAAAACTTTAGACTGGATATATATTTGTATAATCAAAACTGGTATATCATTTTACACTTACACAATCAAAACTAAATATGTGTTATGTAATGTTGTTTTCCCACATTTGAAAGTTACCTATTAAAGTTGACCTTACCTAGGTACTTCTCTCTTTATTATCGGTTCCAGACAGTTCATTCCTCTTTTAATAGTAGGTTTTCCTCAAAGTTTCTCAGTGCTTGACCATCTAGAATCTAGATTGTAAGAGAGCCACCCTTCGGCATGAATGGGCCGGTTCGACCGGGTAAATACCAAGGCCTCACATAAAACTGGCGTGAAATAACGCTTGCGTTGTGTTTCGCCGAGTGAGTGAGGTTACCGGAAGCCCAAAAGGAGTTGGGGATTTTAAAGACTGGGAAGTGGGAACGCAAGTCGCAACACCAGAGGAGTTACAACTCTCCTCTGGTATTACGAGTGTCCATGGGCGGCGGTAATCGCTTACATCAGGCGATCTGTCTGCTCGTTTTCTGGTTCGTTTCATTAAAAATATCAAGTATCTCCAAATAATATGCTTAGTTTTGTTAATAATAATATGAATGAATTAAATTTTTAAATTGAATTAGTTAAAATTAATTGTAACGAGTTAAAATACTTAATTAGTTAAAAGTTTTACTCCTACTTAATCCTTTATCTATTTCATTAGGTAGGTAGATATTAGGTATATAATATAATATATTATCATGGACCAATGAAACATATTATGTAGGTTATAGCTTCGGTCGCTGTGGATAATTGTTCCATTGTATATTCTCTGTATTATATTACGAGTATAAATGCAAATGATGGAAATAAAAAGGTTTTAATTTTGTCAAACCCGTACTAGTTTGTAGCCTTGGCCTTATAGATAAAAACATGAAACAAAATAGATTTAAGTACGTCAAACTATTTCTGGCTATTAAAAAAAACAGGAATTAAAACATTGAAATGATCCAATGTTTAAAATGTTTCCATAGGATTTGGACATGATGTTTCCATAAACAAAAAAAATTACAAAAACCTGCGCATATCTTTTACCTTCGAAGAATTATTCTAAGCAATAACTTACAGTGCAGTTTTACGAGAATTGTGCGAACAGAGAAGTAAGATATATAGCACAGTTAAAGTTTATGTGGAAGAAAGTGTGCGGAAAGCTAAAATTTCTTAAATAATGCTTAGAAATATATAAAAATTAAAAACAACACTCATTATCTCAGATTATACACACACCACTGTGCGTTTGATAGATATAATTTTGTTACACGTGTAGGTTTGCCAATCTGTCACAACTCACATTAATTATGGTCACAACATTTACATTTTTTAATTTATTTTAAAAAGAACCCTTTTTAATGTTCAAACTTAAAAAAATATAGGTATACAGCCGAACGTATTATCGTCTGCTTTTTTTGAAGTCGGTTAAAATTATATTAATTAGAGCGAATTGGGACCACAGGGTGACCTCTAGTAGATATGAAACCGAGTAATCTATACTAATATTATTAAGTTGAAGTTTGTTTGTTTGTTTGTTTAAACGCGCTAATCTCAGGAACTTCTGTTTCGAATTGAAAAAATATTTTTGTGTTGGATAGTCCATCTATCGAGGAAGTGTTTAGGCTATATAGCATCACGTTGCGACCAATAGGAGCGCAGAATCAGCGGGAAATGTTGTAAAAACGGGGAAAATTATTCATATTTGAGGGCTTCCGTTGCGTGCGCTGCGTAAACGGTTACCCAAAAAATTATTCCTCTTTAAATGATCTAAAATAACCTAACCAACAGCATGTCAGGACATGTCTAAGGAGGGTTCCGTAACTATAAACGCGTAATATGTTTTTTTTTTCAAATTACTTCAAAAGTTACTGTCCGATTTGGTTCAAAATATTTTTTCTAAAGAGTTTTTAGCATGATCTATCAGCATAGAAAATTGCAAGTTTCTAAGTCTTCGACCATCGACCATCTTATAAATCACTTTGGAGGCCGATTACTCGAAAATGGTTGACATAAAAAAAGTAATATGTATAAAACCTTACCTTTATTTTAAAATATATATTTAACGATACCCTACACGATGGTGTAGAAAGAAAAAAAATTCATCCCACTTCACATGTATGGAGAGCCACCCCTAGAATATAAAATTATTATTATTTTATGATGCCAAATCCGAGATCTATATACCATCTATGACTATACCAAATTTAATCCATTTATATTCATAATTATTGACGCTAGAAGCGCGGACAGACAGACAGACAGACAGACGGACAGACAAAGCTATAAGGTTTCCTCGAGTACGGAACCCTAAAAATGACCGGGATAGTATATGTCTATCTTTTAACATTGACTCACTATAACCTTTTTATGGTTATCAAATTTGGTCGAAATTAATGCATTATTGCGCCATCTAACTATAAAATTATGCTTGTGAGTTGAGAATTGAGATTTGCGACTACTCACTGATATTAATAAGTTGTACTGATAACTACAACTTATTTTCAGGGTAAGTATATGAAAATAAGTTGTAGGTATAGTTTGTTGCCCTAGCACTACCAACGATAACTATATCGTGATAACACTTTTACTATCGTAAACATAATTAGGTACTATTAGTAAATTATCTCGTGTATCTACATAATATTTGTTTCACCTAAAAGTTGTTCCCAAGCTGACTGATACAGAATCTATTAATAGCTATATTTTTCGTTTCATATTATCATTATTAGTTTCTATAGAAGTTAGTACAATTTGAAGTAGTTATTAGTTACTATGTATTTTATATATATTTTTTTTATGAATCAATTTAAGATTTACTAGATGGATCTGTTAATCGACGACCTAGTGTCTCGGGTGGTCAAACCAGAGATTGTGCGTTTAAATCCCGCCAAGGCAACAAAAAGTTTTCTGTGTTCCTGGGTTCATGACCCAGGAACACAGAAAAATTTCTCCATGGTCAAAGTTAACAACTCCATGGTCCATGGATGTGTATTAATTTATATAGAATTTATATTAAATATATTTCCGTTGTCTGGTACCTGAAACAAAAGTTCTTCGGATACTTAGCACGGGACGTTTGACGTGGTGTGAAGCATCCAATAATAATATTATTATAAAGGTGCTATGCGAATATGTATATAGGTGCGCTATAGATGTATGTTATGGATTTCCGAAAAGTAACGCCTGATTTTAATAACTAACACTTGCTGCTATAATTTATACACACGCGCATATCAACATAGACAAAAGTAAAATTAAAAATTTTAAAAACCCCCTGACACAAAAAATAAACTCTAAAAAATAATAAATAATATTTTAAACCTATTATAATTATATTATCACATATAATATTATGTGAGTTGAATTAATTTTATTTTCCAATCGTCGCCTCGTCGGGGGACCGCTATGTGAGAAAAACAGGTGTAGTCGCAGAATGAACAAAAGAAATTACTCCGAAAAAAATTCGCTCATACCTAAATGTAATTCGTAATAATTAATTAGCTGTTGTTGTAAAAATACTTGTAATAATCTTACCATATACATACTTTCAACATCATTGAAGTAACATGGTACCAAATTTCGAATCGATAGGACATGTGGACGATAGATCCCCTCATCAACTAATAAAGAAAAGCTGATGATCTTCGAACGGCTGATCAGGTCATGGTTACCTTACCATGTTCTTTGAATATCGTTGAAGTAACACGGTACCAAATTTCGAATCGATCGGACATTGGAAAGTTAGTCAGATCCCCTCATCAACTAGAAAAGAGCTGATCATCTTCAAACGGCTGATCTCCCCACCACCAATTTTCTCATTAAATTAAGCTACGAACACTCTCGATTAAGTCATCAATATTCTCTTTCAGTGCGCTTTCATATTTGAGACCCCACTCGAGTATAGTTGCACATTCGGTTATTCTTCCCCGCTTTCACCCCCACAACTTTTAAACGGCTCAACCGATTTTCATCAAACATGTCTAAGAACACTCGTATGTAAGTCACCTTTAATACAAAATAAACTAAATTGAAATCGCTTCATACGTTCGGGAGCTATGATGCCACAGACAGACAGACACACAGACAGACAGACAGACACGTCAAACTTATAACACCCCTCTTTTTGCGTCGGGGGTTAAAAATAAAATATATCACATAGTATCCCTATGTTATACCACCTGGAGCATTTACTTGTAATGTAATATTATAGATACGAATTTGAGCATTACATTACAATACTACCTCCGTGACTGACGAGCATTCGCGTGTAATATAACATTATAGATTCGACTTTGAGCGCCGAGCGGTTGGGAGATCCATTGATGTTACAAGTTGTATCAAGATATTATACTCGTACGTTGTATCATTACAAGGCGCGCATTGTAATGCTCGGTTATCCTTCAGCCTCCTACACTGATCCAATGCTCGAGTTTGTAACGTTACAACAGGTGAGGGAGCACCTTTATAATTAATGTGTTAATATGGTTTTTGTTCTTTGCCTTGTTAGAATAACCTTAATTAGAATTGTTATAAACTATATTTTCCGGACAATTTTATTCAGCTTTTGTATTTGTTGTCAATTGTAATACAAAACATAAATAAAATTCGACTACAAACTAAATTACAATAGGCTCGAATCATGTATTTTTACTTTTGGGTAAAATCGATACTGCCTAATGCTATGTCGTAATCCTTACTAACATAGGTACCTAATTACAACGCGAAATTTCGTTATAATGTATCATGTATGTTTAGATTTTGATGGAATTTAACAGTTACAATTTTATAGCTTATACATTAGAATAACACATAGGCTATAAATTAAAAAACAAATAGGCTATAAATTAAATAACAAATCAATATAAAATCAAGTACATATGATTTTTTTTATTTTTAAACAAAAAATTAAACTAATTAAAGTAAAAATCCACAAAAAGTATGAAATAAATCTTATTTTCTAAATAATCCCCCTTTTTAAATTCGGTTAACATTTAAACTATTTCTCTACACAATCTTCATTATTTTGAAGTCGGTACCAGCTTAAACAATATCCTGATAAAACAATATTTTATAGAACTCGCGTTTCAGTTGGCTGGTATATACTGACTTCGAAATTATAAAGACTATGTAAAGAAATAGTTAAAATTTTAGCCGAATTTAAAAGGGGCATATTGATTTGATACATTTTTGTGCATATAAATTATGTATAGACTATGCAACACAATTCACAAAATATCCGTGTAACAAGACGAGTAGGTAGAATTAGTTGCACTGTCAGCTGCTATCAAAATATAGGAAAACCAAATATAAATTATTAAATACTACATAGAGTTAATAATACTCTACATAGAGTTCTATACAAACCCCTCTCAAATCCTAATCAACTCCTCCGTCTAGAGGTTGGATTCATGCATTGGAACAACAAAAAATGTTGTTTCCAAGTTTGGTTAGGACAATGCAGGCCGATCACCTGATTGTCTGACAAGAGATGATCCATGCGTCGGATGGACATGTAAAAAGTCGGATCTGCGCCTGATCTCTCGCCAGTCGTGTCGGTCAACCGTCTCACTGGGTTAGGAGAGTAAAGCAAGAGAGAGTGCTCTTCTGTACTGCGCACACCTGGGCACTATGAAATTACTCCTGCATAACTCGCCTGGTTTCAATGAAACCGGCCACCGTCACCGAAATCTGTGGCGGAGTTATACTAATCCTGAACCATACTCAATGTATGGCCTGACCTATTCTGTATTACGCTAACATGCTAGCTAGCGCTAGCCGTATTAGTTGTGCTCATCATGCTAGTAGCATGCTAGATGTACTAGCATGCGTACTACGCGTGTTCATTATGCCTGAAGCGTGCGTGTCGTCAGAGTTGGGCAGCGAGCCAATCGATCCAATGTCTTATGTCAAGGGCCCCGTTATTTACCAATCGGCAGTGTTGCCATACGAAGATTTTCCCCGTTTCAGTGGAAAAGTTGCGGGAATTTTTCGACATTTATTTTTGCACATAAGCAGGTTTTTTGTGAAATGGAGAAATAATATTACGGATTTTTTATTTTACGATATCAGATTGTGTTGTGCAATTTTTATTATAATAATATTAAAACAACCGATATATTTCTGGGAAATAATACAATATAATAACCATGTAGATTTATTTTAAGTGTGCATTTTCCCACCGTTTTTGCTTTGAAGGCGCAATAATATAAAATAATTGTTGTTTGACAGGAAATAATTACAATTTGAATGGCATTAAAATTATAATATTTAATTTTAATTTGAGTCCTGGAATTATGCTCTTTAAGTTAATACGACGGAGTTCATAATATAGGTGTGTAATAGGCTTTCTCAGAACATAACGAAAAATTCTGCTTTCGTTGCTATTTTTCTCAACGGTTTTTCTTCAGGATGATGCTTTTGTTTTCAACCGACTTCTAAAACAACGGAGGAGGTTCTCAATTCATGTGTATGTTTTTTTCGTAGACACTTACCTATATATTATATATATCTATGCCTATACCTAATTTGTATCAAAACTATTTAAGCATATTCTTATGTTTGAGCTAAATTAAAAAAACGGTTTTGGTAGACGCATTTTAAGGCTGACTATAAAATTATGTAGCCCTATATAACAAACCGCAGGCAAAATTTTCTGTGTGCTGACTGCTGAGTGCGAGTATTCACTACTCGCCGAGAACAAGATAATGTACAATTTGTATGGCATCGAAACAACGCCCCTAGTGACAAACAATGGAAACTAATTCAATGCCATACAAATAGGGTATTATCCTATGATGAAAATATACTTCAGATTGTTGATATTTTATCGCTAAACATTAATTTAAACCAATTTAACCAACTTTTTACACAAAAATATGTATGATTTTTATAAAATATCAAAAATAAAATTATGAATTTTTCACGTTTGACCACGTGACTAAAAACGCACGAGATTGGAATGTGACGTCATATTCTTGTACTTCTTCTTCTTTTATTAATGGCCTCCCGATTTCCATAAAGAATAGCCAGCATCAGAATCATTAACGTCATGCGTCAGTGAGTAATAGCCACTTTTTCCGCATTTCAGTGTTCTTTGGTATGGTCACAAAGATTTTCCCCTGTGTTTTAATAGACGTATTGGTGCATTTTGGCACTACGCACCATTTATAAGGCATTTTTAATAGGCTTAAAACATTTATTTAAAAACGTAAATAGTAGGTATTCTGGGATTTGGCATTGTCAGTGTAATTTGACACTTGACAGTTACAATGTTACAAGATACTCTATGGTTACAAGAATGTGACGTCATGATAACTCATTATAGCGTTTTCGCGCCAATAATATTAATTTAAACTTTTAGGCTAATTTGCAAGGAAAAGAAAGAAATTCACAAAGAATGGTTCAAACTGCTAATGTATTTTGGTATTAGGAACAATTTGACATACTTTTCAAAAACTTGGAAAATACCCTATTGTATTAACTTCTTCACGACGAGTAGTGATGAAAACTTGCACTCAGCACACAGATTATCTTGCCATAAATTATATTTACGACATTTTCTGTAATTTATTGCCCAACTCCCAAGCAATGAACAATAGTCAATGCCATGCCAATGCAAATTAATCAGATTCGAAGATAAACACCATTAAATCATTAACGATCGCCTTAATAGTAATTTGAGTTACGAAGTCAGACAATTTCTGTCCTGCATGTTACATGTATAAAATGACCACATTAGGTAATTGAGTTGTACTATGTTTTGAAGAAGTTGCTCATAAAGTAGGTAACTTCTAACAATTCACTTATTTGATAATGAAGCAGCAATCTATCTGTCTCGTGAACCGAGATAGCTAGACTGTATACAGTTGAAATTTTTGCAGATGATGTATTTCTTTTGCCGCTATAACGAGTAACAACAAAATTTTTGGCGAAAATATACTTTAGGTTTTACCTATGTACCTATCCTAAATTTTTATTCATGTTATTTTTTTCTTTGTTACAGTTAAAATCAAATCTACACAATGTCAGATAACGCCAAAATCGAAGGTAAGCAAACAAATATTTTCATTATTTATACGATAATTACAATTTATTAATTATTTATAATCACATATTATGCTAAGTAGGTCATTAAATGTTTACATAGCATAATATGTGATTATAAATAATTAATAAATTGTAATTATCGTATAAATAATGAAAATATTTGTACCTATATTTTAAAATCCTATTTCCTACTAATATTATAAATGTGAACATTTGTGAGGATGGATGGATGTATGGATGGATGTTACTCTTGATTATTACTCTTTCAGACAAAGTTACTGAACGGATTTCGATGGAAACTGATACGGTAGTAATTAAGGCTCTGGATTAAAACATCTAGGCTACTTTTTATCGCGAAAAGTAGTGTTACTTAAGGATACTGTATTTACGCGGGCGGAGCCGCGGGCAACAGCGTTAAAATATATACTGATACAAATTTTTATTCAAGTAGGTATAGGTCGCGCAACGGTTTATGAGCGCTCAGTGAAAGTGGAGGGGATCGTTCGCGCATGTGACCAATAGCAAAGAATACATATTACTAACGTACCAACAGCGTGTCGGCAGCCACGTTCGGCATGCGTTCGGCGCATCACACCTTCCTGCCCGAGCCCGCTACCGCCAAATACACCCAAAAACTGACTTCTGCACATACCCCCTCTACTTTTGCCGAAAGATCTTAATTCGTTGCGCGACCTGTACCTACCTACTAAATAAACAACGAGATTTTTAGGTTAAAAGTAGTCAGATTGAGTTTATGTGGAACTTGTTTTTGACAAAAATAAAAAAAAGTTTTTGGCATATTATGATTTATGAAGTCACCATGTCAAATTTTATCTCATTGGTCACAGATTTTTTTAAATTGTAAAGTTTAATTAAATAATTAGTGTAAAATGTACCTAAATACATAGCGCAAAATTCACGTAGTATTTTATATGCAAAAATAGTTTTATTTCATTTATTTCAATGTGTATGTCAGTGTTTCTAAGTATGCCAAAACATGATAGTTAATGGCTTTACCAGTTATTTAAATGGTAAAATTTTACTTTATTCTTAAACTATCAGTTTCCCTAGTCAGTAGAACGAACGTAGAAAGAACTTTATAACTTGACTAAGTTTGAAGTAGGTACTTTGAACCCGGTTTTGTGGAATTTTTGGTCATAACGACTCTTGACCAGAACCTCAATTCTCGTATTTAAAGTAGACTTTCATTTTAGTTTGATTGTATTAATATTAATTAAGGTATAACTCAAACCCTCTTATTAATTAGTTTCAAAACTTTCATTGTAGTTTTACGAGAATTGTGCTAACGGAGGAGTATGATATTTGGCACAGTCAAAGTTTTTGTAGAGGAAGGTGAAATTAAAAACATAGAAAACAGTGATTATAATACATCTATGATAGAAATACATAAAATTAATAAAAGTAACAACACGCACTACCTCAGATTATTAACACACTACCGTACGTTTGATAGATACAATTTTGTTACACGTTCACGTTTGTCAATTAGTCACAACATATTTTGCATTTTTTGTTTCTATATTGAGAGAGAGAGAGAGAGAGAAAAACCCTTATAAAACGAATGCGTTGCGTAAATTTGGGGGTAAGACTCTGTCCAGAAAGTGCGTAAGCCTGCGTAAACCTACGCACGTAGAGATTCTTATCTTATCGTTTCTTTTTGACGAAATTTTGTACGATACGCGCATAGCTAAAATAATACGCACGTAGCTTCTGGACGCAATGTATGGGGCCCTAGTACCTCGACTACGTGCGTAGACCTTACGTGCGTAAGAAT
The DNA here is from genome assembly GCA_905404095.1 of Glaucopsyche alexis. Classification (NCBI taxonomy): domain Eukaryota; kingdom Metazoa; phylum Arthropoda; class Insecta; order Lepidoptera; family Lycaenidae; genus Glaucopsyche; species Glaucopsyche alexis. The sequence goes on from FR990042.1 coordinate 5,993,173, forward strand.
ACGCAGTTTCTGGACATAGTCTTAGTGTTTATTTAATATAGACGTTGCCTGCGACTTCGTTCGTGCAAAATTGAATCCCGCGGAAACAGTACATTTTTCCGCGATAAAACGTAGCATATGTCCTTTCTCCTTGTCTAATCTATGTCTGTGTCAAATTTTCTCAAAACCAGTCCAATAGTTTAAGGGCCTATTCAATGCAAACAAACAAACCTTTCCTCTATATTATTCTATAGTACAGATTATGATTTGGCCTGTAAATTGTTTTACTATTATACTAGATTATTAGTTTTGGCACTAAATATGCATTACAGAAATAAATGCACGTAACGCTAGGGCGATTGTGGGATTTCGCCATTTAATGTTTTTTGAAATGTAGCTACAATAATTACATTTAGAAATAAATATAAATCATGGCGGTTTACTGATATGCTCAAAACTTTGAACGGATTGTTCTAAACGATGTTTTCTAAAAGCTCAAAAGCTAAAAGGATAAACCAAAATTTTCTACCTAAGGTATTTGGAAGCACTAATGATACTACAAATGAGCGAAACTGTGGAATACAGCTGGCTTATACTAGAGTACCAGTTCCAGTACAGTTCTAGAGAATCTAGGTAATTATACATTAGGTAATAGGCCTCATGTAAGTCCATTTTCAATAGTGGGAAGTAGGAAGTGTTAACCTCAAACCATAGACCAATTATTATTCATCTATGCCTCAAACATGCGTATTTAAAAAACAATAATAGGATATTTGACTGTAATTTTTTATTATGTACATAAATGGATAGTGCTATAAATAAAATTCGGCCAAGATCGAGTCGGTTTATTAGTCTTGTAAAAACGCACCATACAGAAGTCGTACTGTAATATGAGTTGTGACGTCACACACTCTTAGGTACTCCCATTTCCCAAGACCCAATTTCCAATAAACTTTAACCTCTTTATCGGTGATTAGTAATTACCTATTAAACTCATTGGTCATATTAGGTATGACTAATGACTAATGAGTTTACATAGGTAACACAAACACGTATTGTCTTCGCATAATTTAATTGAAAGCAATTATTATTATATATAGTATAACTAGTAGTAAAGTAGTATTAAGTAATTTACATTTGTTCGTTGATACAATGAGTAGGACAATTATAGATAACAATAAAATGACTTCATTGCCAGTTATCACTTTAAGGCCCACTTGCGCCAATCCGGGTTAAAGTTAACCCTGGGTTAAAAATCATGTTATCTCTCTCGTTCTTCGTATCTGTGAAAGAGAAAGCATGATATTTTAACCCAAGGTTAACTTTAACCCGGATTGGCGCAAGTGGGCCTTACTCTTTTAAGTTTTATCTACTTTGTATATAGTTTGATTCTCTAACTTTGTATAACACTATTACGTTATACCATTTATTGGTCCATGGTTATACGTAAAGATGGGTTTGGGACAACACGCTACAAGTGATCTTAATACTTGACAACCCTCTTTTTATAAACATGGCAGATTTCCAGTATAAGCACAAATGATGCTTTTCTGTAGAAATATGAACAAAACTTGAAAATTATTAATTAATTCTTTACTTAAAAATTATTATTAATAAATTCAAACACTATGTACAATTAGTAGAGTCAATGAGAGGGTTTTAATTTCGTGTCAGATGTCACGAAATTAAAACCCTCTCATTGACATTGTCAGCTGTCAGATGACAGCTTTTTGACACGACAAGGACCATCGGGCTACCAAGCGCCGTCTGGTGAAAGAAAAATAATCGAAAATTCTTATTGACCGTTTTTGATACCACTTACGCCACCGTATGATGCTTTGTGTGCGTTGGTTCTGCCTCATCACACACCCTCACTATATCGAACTTGATTATGCAGTTATACACGAGTCACGAGCATTACAAGGGTAAAATTGTGAATTTTCACGAACATTAACATAGACAAGCACCAAATTTTCAATAAAATGTATTTAAAGTATGACACACGTAAATATAATATAACTATGGCAATGCAATTGTTGCATATAATTATTATGAATGTAGTTGAATGGTTGGTGTTGTTTCACATTGAGCTCCCAAAAAGTTTATTCGATTTTGATCTACATTTTTCTTTGATAGCTGACGCTCATTATCATCATCAGCTTGCTGACGGCTTGACAATATCAGGGACTACGTTTTTTTTTTAAGAAATTAAATTAACTTAACTCTTCCAGATAACCCCAAGATTCTCTCGGGACCAGTGCTGACCAACTCTCCAAATGCTGTGCTCTCGAAAACTCTGCTGGGTAGATATAAGGACCTTCCCCTGCCAGCTGACAAGATCCTTGCCACGTACATCTGGATCGATGGTACAGGGGAACACCTGAGATGCAAGGACCGCACACTCAACTTTATACCTAAGGCACCCAAAGGTAAGGTTTACATTTGAATATAAATTTGTTTGAAATTACATAGCTTAAAGGGTACAATGGAATGTAATTTTTTCACTACTTATTCGAGGTTTATATTTGACTTCATCAGAATATTAAATGTTTAACAAAATAAATTACAGAAACTTTGGGGTGATGATTTACTGCCTATGTAAAGAAGGCACAAAAAAACATTTATAATTCTAAAAAAAATTGTACACGAATGAGTCTACGACCCTGAGGCCCACTTGCGCCACACCGGGTTAAAGTTAACCCTGGGATAAAAATCATGTTATCTCTCTCGTTATTCGTATTTGTGAAAGAGAAAGCATGATATTTTAACCCAAGGTTAACTTTAACCCGGATTGGCGCAAGTGGGCCTGAGAAGGTCGTTGCACCGCACACAGCTGTTTAGTTGGAATTTATTATAATTATTATTGACCTTACTGCAGCTGGTCAGTCGCGCAAAGAATGCAATGTAAAATTATTTTGTATTAGATGTTGCCTGTGACTTCATGCGTGCAAAAGTTAATTTCGCAGAAACTGGACCATTTTTCCACGATAAAAAATAGGCATGTCCTTCCCCTCTGCTACATCTGTGCCAAATTTTATCAAAATCGGTACAGTAGTTTCGGAACCTATTTGATGCAATGCATTTCCTCTTTATTAAATTAGTATAGACTAGCTGGTGCCCGCTACTTCTAAGATAAATTTAGTTATTTATACAGAAAAATATTATTTTTCTGCCTAAACGTGTTCATACAAGCAGAAAATCATGTGGCAAAAGTAATGTTATTTATTTTGCCAAGCATTAAATAAAATATGACAGAAATAAAAGCAAATAGTTACAGTTTTAAATATGGATTTTGGATTTACGTAATTGTTCTCCAATGTTCGTAAAAAAAGTAACAGCCAATATGTAATAAACTAAAATTGAAAACAATAAAACTATAACTAATTTTTGTAATAAGCAAACATGTACCTAATAGCTACACGACTTTGTAAACAAAATATAATATCTGTCTGTTTACTGTTTTAAACAAAGTTTACTTAATTGTTGTCCAGTGTTTTTCAACCTGTGGGTCGCGACCCCCTGGGGGGTCTCGAAGCTTCTGTTGGGGGGTCGCCGGAGATCGAGAGAACTTTAGAAAAAAAAAACAATCAAGATTTAAACGGTTGATTTATTAAGTAAGAGAATTTTAACAAGAGGATATACTCATAAATCGATCATCGATATCATCGATGTATGTAATTGTAAAATAATGTGTTTGACGTACTATATGTATTATGTACTTATATCCGAATCCTAATTATGGAGACGCATAAAAACGTCGTATGGAATGATTAACATTTGTAACACTGTAACATACACATACATGATTAAAAAGCGAAGGGTCGGGGGGTCGCGAAATATTTTTTCATACAAGGGGGGTCGCGTCATGAAAGAGGTTGAAAAACACTGGTTTAGTCCATTGCATGTTAGGTATATTAACATTTTTAGATATATTTTTTTATTACTTTTCACAATCTTCCAATAAACGCTTCCAATAAAAGCTTATTCGGAAGTTTTGTCGCTACTTGCGACGAGGGACAGAGACAAAACATGCAAGTAAGCTATCCGACACCTTATCAGTAGATTGTGAAACAGGCCAGGGTCAGTTCATACCGCGACAATACGCGATGCGATGCGTAAAACTTCCGAATAAGCTTTTATTGGAAGCGCTGCATTTTAAAGATTGAAAATTGAACTTTATTCACTAATCACTATACAAAAAGATACACGTTTCATATGACATCAGTCCAGTGTATGAGTTATGACTGATGTCATATGAAATGACGCGCTGTGCAGCACGCTGCAACTAGACATTCGAACTCTTACAATGAAACGTATCTTGTAACCTTTAAAATGTAGCGCTGTATCCCGTATCGTTGTGTTTCGAACTTTCGACGTGAATTGACAAACAATTTTTTACAACTACGACAAAGCTAACTTATAAGCTCCTAATCCTAATTTACGCTCTATGTTAAATAGAGCATGGACTTATGCCTGAGACATTAAAATATATAATGTTCCTTTTTTGCTTTGCTTGCAATTTATTATGTATCGGATTCATAATATTATTACCTTTATAAATATGACAAAACATTAGTTATAAGAACAATATTATATGTAGGTACATAGTAGGTAGGTAATATTACCCACCTTATATAAGCAAAAACCAACCAGTTATTTAATACATACATCATTTATCTTATATAGTTTTACACTGTAATGTTACACCTCTATTAAAATGAGCTATTTTAATACCGGATAATAATTAGAACAGCTCTAATTAAACCTTGTATGGCTGTTAGCGTTTTTAGTAAATATAACCTAAATTTTACACAGAGTGTAATAACTAATAAACTAAAGAGGACAAAGTATGAAAAGCATTTTTAACATTGTAAAGGCTGCGCTTACAAAGAATTTTGTGAGCTAAAACAATAATTATAAGCGTAATTTCATTTTTTAATTTTGTAAAGTTATCACATTTTGCCACTAAGTAGGTAGAGAACAATTTTTTACCACAGAAGGCTAAATATTTCTAATATGCATAACGTTTTAGACAAATTGACGCGAATATTAGAAGAAATTGCGGATAAATGTATGGTAGAAACGTTTAACAATTTGAGTGCGCGTTACGCAAAATATCAAGAGCCGCCATTTTTTTCACCGAAGAGTCTAGAAAGGGATTTCGATATAGAATGCAAGTTGAACTGGCGGACGAACAGAGATCGTTACGATGAGAATTTACAAGGTTTCCATTTTATTAACGATATTGTGTAGCAGTCTTACAAATGTAATTTGAAGTTTTGATTGTGGCTTCTGTTACGGTAGCCATACACTATTCATCTAATCTGCAGTTCGTCCATGTCCACCACAAACGTGTACTTGTTGCATGATCGGCAGTTTACTAATAACTAATAAGTAGTTATAGTTAGTTGCTCTGTTACAGTAGCTTTTAGTTAGTAGCATGGGTGTGATAAAGGGGGTTCTTGCCCTCCATGAAATGAAGAGTCCCTTGGTAACAAAACGCTCATGCATAATATATTATTATTTTAAATAGAGATGTGCCAACTATTTTTCTGTGTTCCTGGGTCATGGATGTGTATTAAATATGTGTATAGTAAGAATAATAATAATAATGACTCCCCACCGATCTCGGTGACGGTGGCCGGTTCCATTGAAACCAGGCCGGTTACGCAGGAGTAATTTTATAGTGCCCAAGTGTGTGCGCAGTACACAAGAGCACTCTCTCTTCCTTTACTCTCGTAATCCAGTGGGACGGATAGCCGACACGACTGACGAGAGATAAGGCGCAGGTCCGACTTTTTACATGCCCATCCGACGCATGGATCATCTTTCTTGTCAGACAATCAGGTGATCAGCCTGCATTGTCCTAACCAAACTTGGAAACATTTTTTGTTGTTCCAATGCGGGAATCGAACCCACGACCTTCGAGTCGAGAGCCAAGGCTCTAACCACTAGCCCACGGAGGCTGTTATGTGTATAGTATAAAAGTATTAAATATATTTCCGTTGTCTGGTACCCGTAACACAAGTTCTTTGAGATCACGGGATCAGATTGACGTGGTGTGAAGCGTCCATAGATATTATATTATTATTATGATTTTGGCCGACTCTCTTTCGAGTCGGCGCTCTTTGCCAATTAGTCGGCGTCTAGGCCGACTATAAAACTGGCCGAAAAGTCGGCCTTATCAAATAGTCGGAACATGTCTTATAACTTATTACCTTATATTTACTTATTTATATTTACATAACTCTCTTACTTATATTTACATAACCGTTCATTTTATTTTGTTCTTTTCAATGTTGCTGGCTTTGTCTGTCTGACATTTCTAGCCTATCAGATAGAGAAAACACAATATTGAATAGGATATCCGTTGTGTAAATAGACTTTAGATATCTACTCATAGTTCGAGGTGTAGATACAAAAAATGCCGATTTTTTTATGTTTAATTTTGTATTTTACACTACTCATTAAATAAAAGTTAGTTCATTATATTGTGATAGAAACAACATCATGACGTATTTAACATTTTTACATAGAAATTAGTGCAAGTGAAGTATATTATAGTAGATCTCGTAAGTCGTAACTACATTTTACTTATGTAAAAAAATAGGATCCGACTGATGATTTGAAGAAATACGCCCACTATATGATCCGGTATCCGGCGGGCCCGGGAAAATTAAGAGCACTGAAAATAGAACTCTGCCATAATACAATACAGTTGAAAATGGAAGTGTCGAGTGTCGAGCTGCCATAATATGACATTGACATTTGACTCGATACTTGTGTGTTCGATTTTCAGCTCTATTGTATATAGGCAGAGTTTCATTTTCAGCGCACTGAATTTTTCCCGGCCCTCTGGATTCCGGATCTCATTATAGGCCTTATCTAGGTTTGTTCCAGGAGTCCAAAATCAGCTCTGAGTTTTAGATCTCCTACTTTGTATAATTGACTTACCCGTTTATTAGTGTAAATGTTTTCTTTATGTTCAGCTATTCTTAACTAAAATTGCATGGATCTTTTCAGATCTGCCAATCTGGAATTTCGACGGTAGTTCGACGGGTCAGGCGGACGGTCACAACTCGGATACATTCCTCGTCGCACGGGCCATATACAAGGACCCATTCCGCCGCGGCAACCATATACTTGTTATGTGCGATACCTTCAAATACAACATGGAACCTACAGGTAACGTTCTCACTCGTAATATCCTTTTTTTTTTATCTCGCAGGGGAAAGGTCGTTACGCCCTTCCCGGGTTGGGGGACCCGGGGGTATGTGGGACTCCCGACGCGACTCGCCGGTATAGGTACCCACTAAAACTGAACCTGCGGATTGCCCTCACCGCTATAAGGGGAGTGTCCCGGATCTGTCTAACACAGGACACCCCCCACGACACGCCGGCGGAGCGGAACAGAGGATGGATCGTTCTCTCTGTCCCGCTCCGCGGCCTCTTTCTGCCAAATGACGGCTTCGCAGAAAGAGACCGCCACCTGCCAGGCCTCATCGTTCTCCGAGCATGCAGCGAACCACACTCGAGAGCGAGACGTCCCGAACTCGTAATATCCTACTTAATACCTACTTACTATTGTAAATGTGAAAGTTTATAAGGATGGATGTATGGATAGAGGTTTGTTACTCTTTACACACAAAAACTACTGAACTGATTTTGTTATATGGTATGGTAGATACTAAGATTGAATTAAACTAAAATCTACGAATTACGAGTCTCGGGGGTCCTAGAATGCAAAGCTTCATGTTCTTCCTAATTTTTTACAGAGACCAACAACAGGCTAAAGTGCCAAGAGGCCTCCGACAAATGCAAAGACGACGAGCCGTGGTTCGGTATCGAGCAGGAGTACATTCTGCTCGACTCAGACCTTAGGCCCTTCGGCTGGCCACCAGGCGGCTGCCCTCCGCCCCAGGGACCATATTACTGTGGTGTAGGCGCCAATAAGGTCTTTGCCAGGGATCTCGTTGAAGCACATTATAGGTAAGGATCGCTACATTGAGTTTGTCATGTTTTAAAGATGCTTATGGGATAAAGAGAGGAATGGTTAGGTACCGAAATGTTACCTTACACAGGTAGTCATTTTATTAAATAATTTAACTTTGATGCCCATATAAACCTGCGACTATCAACACCCTTGGACTTACGTGTGCGTTGGACCTCGCTCGACAAAACTCAACGAGAACAATGTAAAGCCGGCTTTCCGAATTCCGTGCGATATCTCTTGGGCTAGCCAGCCCGTGCTTACCTAAACATTGCTCTTCTATGATATTTTTCTATATTCAAGCAGAATTTGTGTTACGTTATCGGTTTCATTGAGATTAAGTGCACACGGCGTATTTTCAACGTGCAAGGACATCGCGCGTTCCTAAAACGTTCTCTGCGCATTGATAAAACGCGCGTCCTCTGCGCATTTAAAATACGCCGTGTGCTATCGCTCCAAGTTGATAATTGCTGCTAAACTCGTCGTACACGCATCCAATTTTAGCTGTTACAATATTGCAATGTTGATAGTTATCTTTAGTGTGGCCATCACCTATATTTCTATAATATTTTATATACGCCTCGTCAATGCCAACCTATCAAAGGAAAACATTGAGCAAACCTGCTTGTCCAGTTGTGATAATACAAAGTTGTCGTGTAAGGAAAAATATGGCTTTTAATTTAAATGTTAAAGACCTCGATTAGACAATAGACAATGCTAAATGCTAATTCAACAGAGTCAAACAGATTTATTGGGTATAGACTATAGAGCAGTGTTTTTCAACCTTTTTCATGATGCGACCCCCCTTGTATGAAAACATTTTTCGTGACCCCCGACCCTTTGCTTTTTTATCATTTATGTATGTGTATGTTACAGTATTGCAAATATTCATTCCATAAGACTTTTTACGCGTCTCCATAATTCGGATATAAGTACATAATATAGTACGTCAAACACATTATTTTACAATTACATACATCGATGAGTTCCTTTTGTTCAAATTATATTACTTAATAAATCAAAAATTTTCTTTATTTAGACCCCAGGGGGTCGCGACCCACAGGTTGAAAAACACTGCTATAGAGGAAGGACTTTTAGCCTTTATCGAAAAAAATAGCAAATTTCTTTCCTACTCGATAATGGTAATGGATTTTGCAAGTAGGTTTAGGTTTTGAGCTAAATTAAATGTTTGAATGGTAAAACAAAATTGGATGATGAAAATGGACAAGTTGCTAAACTACCTACTAAAATTATTAATGCAAGATATAATATTATGCGTAATTTTATTTTTAGCAAATTATTATCTATTGAGCTCATACCCAAGAGTGTACTTACCTTAGAGTCACGTTTTATTCAAATTAGTAGGTGTATTGAGTTAAGATATTCACAAATCTAGCAATTACATTGGTTTTTTTAATAAGAGTTTTTTCGGTTTTGAAATGTAAACTATTTTTCTACGTTAGTAATTATATTATATATGTACTATGTACGTTACTAAACTAAAGGAGATGTATAAACTGAACTCTAACTACAGGCAATAGGCATCTATAGGTATTTAAAACAATAAACAACATCATTAAAATGGCGAGGGAACGACTCGAAGGTAATTAACTCAGGTTCTCAAGATTCAACGGCGCTGTTGAGCGATTTTTGTCGTATGCCTGGTCGAGCGGCAACTTGTTCGATGATACCTGCGATAGTAGCTATTACTATCAAAACACATACTTTATTCACAAATACACTTACCAACAGGTGCTGTCTCTTCGCCGGCGTTCCCATCTCCGGCACAAACGCCGAGGTCATGCCCTCGCAGTGGGAGTTCCAAGTGGGACCCTCAGTCGGAGTCACAGCTGGCGATGACCTCTGGGTCGCGAGATACATCCTTCACAGGCTGGCTGAGGAGTTCGGAGTGATTGTCACCTTTGACCCCAAGCCTGTCCAGGACTGGAACGGATCTGGTGCCCACACCAACTTCTCGACCAAGAAGATGAGAGAGGATAACGGTATTATGTGAGTATCTTCCGTTCAATATACCTACAGGGTATTTTTTCAAAGACTATCCAAATTTTTACAAGAGGTTCAGAGTTCAGACTTAGTAGTATATTATACCTAACCGATAATAATTTGAATAAAACATATCATATTATTTTCAAAAATTTACAATTTTATTCCATAAAAACAGAAGTTGTGGACAATGTGAAAGTCATACGTACGAAATTTTACTACGCACGCACACAAATTAGATTCGTCGATGTACAAACAACACGAAGTGTGTGCGTCGCGTCGCGTTGGTGGTATTATTATTATTATTATAATAGAAGTTGGACAAAATATAGAGGAACTTTGGGGAGGCCTATGCTTAGCAGTTAGCAGTGTGACGAAATAAGCTAAATATAATAATCAAAAGTTAAAAACTATAACCCGACTACCAGTGGCGTAGCTAGGTGGACAAGGGCCCCGGTGCATAAGAGAAGAATCGGGCCCTCATGCCCCTCTTTCCGCGTAGCTTGAACTTATATTGACCTTTAAAATTAGTCATAGAAATAAGAATCAGTAGTAGGTTAAATCCATACGTCGTCTCTATGAGGGGTAGAATAAATAATAAAGTTTTTACTTTTTTCTTTAAGCTTTTCATCTTCATCTATCCTTTATCTAAATTTGTCTATAAATAAATAATAAACTGTATTATCACTTTCTGTTTTTTCATATTTAAAGACGTTTTGAACGCAATAAAAATGTTCTAATGTAACCCATTTTTAGAATTCCATAGTTGGGGAGAGTTGTGACGTTATTTCGCGCCAGGTTTTTGTGAGGCCGTGTTACAACTTTTACGTAAAATAGAGCTCTGCAAAGTTTTTTGACATAAAGCTATGGAAAACGAAACGTAAATGTCACAGAAACGTTAACATAGCTGAATTCCTATACAATTTTCGGAATTATATTATATTTTTATCTCGAAAACTACGGATCTTATAATTTTGGAAACTTGCGAAATTACTGTGACAATAAAAGAACTTTAAGCGGTAAAATTACCATAAACCAATTAATAGTACAAACGTGGGATATTATTCTAAAGTTTAGCCCTTTGTTGTTCGTAGAAGTCCGTCTATACTTTTTATTTGGTCTGAGATAGTAGCTCATTCTTTAATTTGAACTTGAGTTTAGAAAAACGTTTTTTATTTTTCGTTGTCGATCAAGTTAAAAGTTTGAGAGTTATAGATTATACGAATACCGTTGTGCTGCAACCTGTATCCTGTATCATACATATGTTTTGTCATCGGATTTTTCTTTAACGAAAATGAGTTTAAGCAGAATATGGTGCCAGATGGATGAATGTACGGAATAGGAATAGTAGCATTTGCATTAGTGGCGATACTTGATGAAAGGTGAAATAAGGCTGGTGCTGGTAGTAGGGAAAACGAATTGCAACGGTCAGTGACACACCTAGTCGACCTAGCGTCAATTATTATAGTGCATCCAGACCCCAGAAAGTTGAAAACATCGCAATGAATATCATAAATTAGAACTGATGCAAGGCAAGAGGGAATGGAAACTTGACGAAAAAGTTAATATGGATGGAATTGTCGAATTGATCTCACGACCGTCAAGCACGTGAGCTTATCGCTGATCCAATGTGCTACGGGCGTACTCATCCCAACTATCAAATACCAAATAACTGAAATAACGATAACAAACAGCACATGCACATCGAGGACGCTTAGCGCATGTGTTGAAAATCTTAAATCAGAGTTGGTGTTCATTTAACAACATTTAAAAGAAATCGAGCCTCGAGTCTCGAGCCTGCTCACAAGATTTTTTTTTCCTTTTTTCTATGCTCCTCTCTTTTCAAAGCTGAGGCTAGAGGGCCCCTTGAGCTCCGAGGCCCTGGTGCACTGCACCACCTAGCCCTACGATAGCTACGCCACTGCCGACTACGTAAATTATACATGTAGCCTATGTTACCCGGGCCATTATTAATAATAATCTTATTAATAAAAATCGGATCAGTAGTGAAGGCGCTACGGTGGACCGTGGAACAAACATACATACGACTGCCTTTCTTTTGACTTTGCCCGTAGCTAGTCGGGTAAAATGGTATATTGAGAAGAATAGAATTACTTATTGGTTATTTCATTATGTGGTAATGAGTAATATATAACAAAAGGCATTGCGTTTGTAAAATTCTTGGTAACTTGGTAACTTAACAAGAACACTCCAAATGACAAAGGTTTTCCAGTCGATAGGTACCTACTTTAAAACATACACCATTCACCTCGAATGTAGGTAAATCTTTTTTTTAACTATTTCATGGTGAGACTCTGTAGTCTGTATTGTAATAATTTATTCTGTTAAGAGAATAATGTAGGTACATCTATTGATCACAGGCGCTGCTATATATTCGTCTCAGACCCTCTCTATCAGTGGCGACGTAGTGTAGTAGGGGCGGGGGGGCGGCCCACCCCGGGCGGCACTTTTAAAGGGGCGGCAAATCCCAAGTAAAATTGACGTCCGCCCCGGGCGGCAGACACCCACGCTACGCCACTGCTCTCTATGAATAACGCGTTTTATCAATTTTACTAACCAACCCGTTTTTTGTCTACAGTGAGATCGAGAAGGCCATAGACAAGCTGTCGAAGGTGCACATGAAACACATCAAGGTGTACGACCCGCGCGGCGGCAAGGACAACGAGCGCCGTCTCACAGGCCTCCACGAGACCGCCAGTATTAACGACTTTAGCGCAGGTGTGTGCACAGCCTTATAAGTTGAGTCCATAGGCAGGCAATATACGGTCAGTCCAAATCGTGATCTTACCAAGGTTACGGATCGCAGTAAATTTCAGCAAATCTAGATATTTGTAATCCATCAATCATACACATTAAAATATACAGTCAATCTGGATCAAAATCACTGACCATGATCAAGGATCTCGATCTAGATTGACCGCGTCATGTCTGGCACAGACAGCACAGATAATGGTCTAAGGCCTAAACAACCACATGGTTCTCTAAATCTCGACCTGAGAGGCATAAGGTCGAATGTCGAGATCAGTATCCCAAGCAAAAACATTTCGCGGTATCGTTACGTGTACGTAAGTGAGAAATATTTTTTTTTTTTTTTGACATAACATGTTATATCCATTTTAGGAGTCGCCAACCGTGGCAGCAGTATCCGAATCCCACGCGGCGTGGCAGAGGAAAAGAAGGGCTATCTGGAAGACCGCCGGCCGGCGTCCAACTGCGACCCATACTCTGTTATCAACGCACTCATGCGCACCTGCATACTCAACGAATAACAACATTTCAACCGCGACATGTCATGTGTCAAGCTAGCGTATAAAAAAAACGCGTTTGGCGAAACAAGATTTTTGAATTTGACATCTGTCACTTTTCTTCTTCTTTGGCCAAACATGCCAATCATAAAGATCGTAATCCGGTCAATGATTAAACCATGGAGACCAGCTATTTTAATTATTGATTAGATTATTATACTATAGTACGAAGTACAATAGATATGCCTGTTTATAAGCTAGTGAGTGGCCTTTTATAGGGATAGAATTATTCATAGAATTTTACACAAAACCGATAACTAAGCAACGTAAATCTTTGTGCGAATGTAATAAACGCATAAAATTGTGGCACACTAGAAACAATGCACTAACTAAACGCATTTATAATGATTTCGTAATTAGAATATCAAGAAGAATTCGATTGTTTTACAATAAGGAATTGATAGGTATTGGTTCCATGCGACGCGACACATGACGCATACGCGTAAAGATGGACCACGAGATATTAAAAATATATAGATAGTAATATATTACGAATAATATGTATTATGTGATAATGAATATTGTTATTTCCATGTTTAAATTATGTGTATACACAACGAGCACATATCATTATTTTTACCGACTCTATTGAAGCTAGATAATAACGGTTTAGAGAAACTAGAATTGTCCATTTTGACGACATATACCTACTAACTGGACTCGTGCCGATTAACATTTTTATATTTAATATACCACATGAAATTAAGTTGCACTAAATTGTATATCTAAAGCCAGAGTAAATGTAGCACAAATATATTTGATGTTATTTTAACATTAATTATTATTATAGATATAATCATTTGGCTAGCATGCTATATTTGATAAAAATTTATTTAGTTATGTTAAGGAAATATAAAAACGTTATAAAATAAACCTTACTGTTTTAAATTTTGTTTTATTTTAACTATATTTATTTTGAATACTATCCGGCTCGAAGGACCATTGAACTTTTTACTAGAGTCTTTTAAATATCGACTGCTAATGGGTTTTTTAAGGTATAAAATCTAATAACGATTAAACTACCTATAAATTCAATCAATGAACTATAAGTTACAGCCAATTAATTTTTATATTAATAAGTACATGAATCTGAAAGTTTTTACTTTCAGTACCTACAGTTTAACGATAATTGTGCGAACGGAGGAGAATAATAATTGACCCAGTTAAAGTGTATGTGGAGGAAGGTGTGCAAGAATCTAAAATGTTTCTAAATAATTAGTTATTTGATTTACTATATGCATAAAATTAATAAAAACAACAACAAAACCAAACAAAACACTACCTACCGTGCGTTTGATAGGTAGATATACAATTTTGTTAAACTTTGACGTTTATCAATATGTCACAACATTTACTTACATTGGCTGTGTTCCGCGGAAAAAAGCGCTTGTTAGCGCTTGATAGCCCTAAAGAAAAAAACATTATTGGCCAGGACACGTTTGCTAACTTCAATACTCCTAACATAATCCGCCATTTTACTTATTTAACGCCAGCGTATGGAGCGTATCTCTACCCTCCAATCTCCATACGCCAGCGGTCGCCATTTTGGTTACGTTTTTTGTCAGCGCTATTTTCCGCGGAACACAGCCATTTTTATTCTAAGAGATACGTAATGGAACCCTTATAAATTTCTAACTTATAAATTATAATATTATGATGGGCGAATGTCGGCCACAGGGCGCCTTTTAATTATCATTATTGGGAAACAAGTCTATTTATCCCATACAGATAAAAACTGGTAACATCATAAACATACATATTAAACATATTAAAACATATTAAAATAAAACAAAAATCATCAAATAAGCTTCATAATTGGCGTACTAATCGTGTATTTACATACATACATACGAATCTCCTCTATTTTGGTTAAAAACAAGACATTAAAGATACGCGCCTTTACCTCCTACCTACAAGTCAAAACCAATGTTTTTTTTTAATAAATACATTAATTACGACTTACGAACTTAAACCTAAAACACCAGAGGCGTTAGTAATTAATATTCTTTGTCATAGGTATGAAAAAATCGTAGTAACACAATGAGCCGCGTCAGTAACGAGACGCGACGCGACGCGGAACTTTTAAGATAGCGATTCAAATTGAACTTTATTCACTAAACGAAAAGATATACGTTTCATTGCTAGTTTGAATTTCGGTCTGCACCACGTTCCATAGCGCCGCGCTGCTCTTGCAATGATTTGCACGGTTCGTATTTGTAGGTATAACGCGTTTCAAATGAGAATAGGAACGTCAATGACCTTTATCTGTCAAATATCACTTGAAAAGTGCGATTTTCAGAAAAACTTATGTGCATATAAATATTAATAGTCTTGCATCGAATTTAAATGGAAACGTTAAATAGTAATAAATTATCTAAACATAAATTTGACTATCATAACAGTCTAAATTTGAAACAATATGGCGCCGACTCGATCCTATTCTCATTTGAATCGCATTATCCTGCAAATCCAGCTCCAGTATTAGTACCGTTGCTGGACTGGACGAATATCAATCGTCCTCAATTTTTGCCTACAAGTCCGCGGCCTTTTTTCGATTTGCAGACTGGACCGTGAGTATGGCGCTATAATAAAAAATTAACTTTTAAAAACAAGTTACAAACATACTGAAACAATTTTGACATTAGGGGCCGTCCATTAATCACGTGATGTTTTAGCAACTTTTAAGACTTTTTAGGGGAGGGCCCCTCCCCCTGGTGATACGTGGTTTTTTACATAGTAAGCAGGTCATGTTTGAAGAAAAACTTTAACTTAAAAAACAATTTAATCAATAATTTAAGCAATTTAAAACTATACGAGTCATTTGTCTTGTAAGTATTTAAACATTACGAATCTACAACCGATAATAAATTCGGTACCATACACTAGATTCGAAAATTAATACACGTGATGTCTCCTTATACACCCTCCTCCCCTTGGTGATACTTGGTGATTTTTTTCGGATCACGTGATTAATGGACGACCCCTTACTTAGATTTTAGACACAATTGAATTTTGGTAATAAAATAATAATTATACTATTGACGGATAATTTATTTCATAACGTAACTGTACGACATTTAATGTTAAGTTAAAATTACTAGTACTACTTTATAAAACATTATATAATACGAATTAACAGCTGCTCTGAAGTTAGCTCTGAAAGTAGGCCATATGCAAACTGTAGCTAACTTCATTATGTTCACAATGATTAATAAATTATCTTAATATTACTATTACATTTGTCAATAGAACATTTTGTGATCCAGTGCTTATATTTCACTGTTAATGTTATGAAACTAATAGTGAGAGGTAGATAAGAACACTTTAAAAAATCTTTGTGAAAACAACATATTCTGTTTTAGATAATCGACTCTATGAAAATGGAAAATAGTTTATTTTTTATATTTTTAATATTAAAATTCTTATTTTTTGTAATTATAATAGAATCTCTAATTATATTAACACCTGCTAACAAAAAACTAATTAAAAAAAACATAAAGATGAAATATTTTTATTTCTTCAATAATAATACATTATATTATATTAAATAAATGGAATTAATCAGTGAAATACTTAGCTTCAAGGATCCTATGTGGGTACGAAGGTAAAATATTAGGACTAGGTCGCAAAAACACAAATAGGTATGAAAAAAGTAACCCATAGTCTTTGAGTAAAAAAATATTATGGATTCTTTTGATCTTAGTTAATATTTTTAATTAAATCTACTCACCTACTATAAAAAGACAAAATTTCAATACTTAGAAACTATGAACTTTTTTTCATTATTCGTATTTGGATGAAATCATCAAAAAATGAAAACTAATAAATTAAATATTATACAAAAATAGTTACTACTTACATATAAGCCTTTGATAAGGGAATAAATCGAACTTTTAATAAAAAAGGTTCTGAACCACTTTTATATAACACATCAAGATAGTTTATTTCAATATTGTACATAACTTTTTTTCCGTTCTCCTAAAATACCAGTGTTCCTAAAAAACTTTTAATATATATATTTTTTTTTTGTAATTTTTATAGCGGTTATGGAACAAGCAATATTAGGTATTAGGTAACTTTTATAATTAAATAAGATATTTGTTATGTTGTCAATAACAATAGTATTGTTATAAATATAGGCGCAAGTTTAGTAATGAATAAACAATATTTGACTAGGCAATAAAAATATTCACAAATATTGTCATATATAAGTTGAATATTTAAATAATAACCATTATGTTAAATAAAGGTCAAAACTATACATAAATTTCGATAAATAATGATACTTTAAAGGCGAACTGAAACGCTAATCAAAATCGGAGCTCTCCTATACAGGCCGTCGCTGGCTCTTCTAGCCGAAATGACAAGGACAGCATGTGACTTGAGCGTCACTTAATTAGCCATTTTCCTCTGAAGCTTTTCAAAAAATCCGCGTTACCGCTAGCGCTAGGCGGTACAAATATTTTGATTTAAAAAACGTAAAAAAGTAAAAACAGTTATATACCTTTTTACGTTTTTTAAATCAAAATATTTGTCCCTCCTAGAGCTAGCGGTAACGCGGATTTTTTGAAAAGCTTCAGAGGAAAATGGCTAATTTAACTTTCGTTTCAGTATTCGGCCGTTATTAGCGTAAGTTTACCTCACAACTGTTGACGTGTATGACTTTTGTTACATTAATTGAAAATTGTAATTATATTTATTAAAAAAAAGAGTAATAACAGTTTTAATATTTTTATTTAAATAAAAATATTTATTATTAAAATTGCTGGAGGAAAAAATTACGAAAATATATATATATACGTAATATTAAATATACATTTTCAGTCTTATTAATAAAATTATTTACACCACGGATTAGCTAATCCAACATGGCTGTCTCTGTCAGATACTTTGGAACAGTCACTTGATAGACAAAGAGAGCGATTTGGATTTGCTTATCCATGGTGTAAATATTTTTATTAATAAGGGTGATAAGGTATCCAAAAATCAATTACGGATCGGTACTTCAGGCACATGATCCACTGCTTATCCAAAGACATTTGGGCAGAAAAATAATTACCATACTCTAATTAAAAAATCATCTCATGTATGGGTGACTCTCCGCAAAACGCAAACTCGCCCTGGATATAAAGAAAACATTTTTTTTTCGAGTATGACAATTATTTTTCTGCTTAAATGTCTTTACATAAGCAGCAAATCAAATGCCCGAAGTATCCGAAATTGATTTTACCAAACCTTATTATCATTCTTACAATAATATTGGTGATATGAAGTAGTCAAAACATAAAAATCACTCAAAGGAACAAAAATAAAGAAATGTGGGACCAGCCATTGAAAATTTAAAATAAAAAATGATTAATTAATGTCCAGTTGCTGAGGTTTTATGTCACTAGTTTATCTACACAATAGCGATTTTGTTTGGTTAACGCGTTCGATAAGTCATCCAACCAGAATCACTAAAGCTAAACCACCGATAAACATCAGAAACCGGGCATCATCCATCTATGACACTGAATTATCCAAGAAAATGAATACGTAATTACGTACTGCAAGTCTAACTTTAGATTTCAATTAATGATAGTGTAGCAAAAACATTATCAGCCAGGTAAAACGTTTCCATTGGAAGACATAAGAAACTAACATTGATTTCTGGAATAACAGGTGGAAAAATGACACCCAAATTCTCAAATGCTTCTTGCCGTTCATAACCTTTTTGCTTCAACCAGTAGCGTAACGAGCCGTATCAAAAATAGTTTTGGGGGCCCACCGCCCGAGTGACGATACAAAATTTGTCGGGGCCCCACATAATTGATACGGTTGATACAGCGGTAGCTACGCCCCTGGCTACAACATAATAAGCTGTTCTTGTTATTCTTCTAAAGCATTGTTCCTTAAACTGTGGTCCGCGGACCCCTAGGGGTCCGCAAGTAAATGTATGGGGGTCCGCAATCCCATTTATGGAAAAGGGCAAATAAACAAATTGGACCAAGTCTCGTAATCGCTACGCTTAATTAGCACAGCGAACGTGAGCTAGCGGGCGGTGTCCGAGACTGACTGAAGTGAAGAGTGAGTGAAGTAAATGGTCTGAATTTTTTTTCCTTTTTATTAAGAGGGTCCTTGTAAATGTGCTTGATTTTCTTGGGGTCCGTGGACTGAAAAAGTTAAGAAACGCTGTTCTAAGGGAAGACAGCGACTGCCTGTGATTTATGGCGCACTTTAAAAAGCGGTTACGAATTCCTTTGATAGTTCATTAAATAGTTATTCGCTTAATATACTTGTGTATAAAGCAAGGCAAAGCTGTTATTTACAAAGCATTTTTATATAGGCTGGGACAAAATAATTAGTTATATTGAATTGCATTTAATTATTAAAAACATCAACGTCTATGTACAGCGTACACCGCTTTACTTATTCTTCTTAATTTTGTTCTAAATAACTTCCCTAAGAGCTTGCCATGATCATATTATTACAATTGACATACCCACAGCTTTAACATAATTACGACGATAACTTGTAGACAATTTATCACAATTTTAAATCATTACTAATCGAAATCGTGTTATGTGAATTAGGTTAAACAAAAAAAAACAGGGTTATTTTTATACCTAGACTGATAATTGATCATAGAGCAACTTCTTGGCTATTATTATAAATAACAATTAATTAATACCTACAATCTACATATATCAAGTCTGCTAAGAATGAAATGTATTATATGGCTCTAGTTATACGCTACACCGCGAAATTACAAGCAACTGTATGAAACAATGCTCCGCTATTCAAATAAATCGTTGCATACAATTGCTTGTAATTTCACGTAGCCGTGCGACCGAGTGGCCGGACGCATATAACTACAGCCTAAATATTGATCAAAGAAGTAAAACAAGACGTCGATCTATTTCACTGAGAGAATCAACTGAATTCCATAATAAATTGAAAATTGCTACAATATAAAATATTCATAAACAATAATGTACATTATAATATAAAAATACTTTGTATTACATATTTAAACTCTGACATAAAGCAACATGAAAATCCTACAGTAAAGTTTAAGAAGACGGTAGATTTACAAATAATCTTCATATTTTAAATAACATATAATCCAGCAGCAAATATAATTAATTACACAAATATATAATACTACAGTACACGTAAGATATATTTATATACAATTTGAAATATACCGCATACTTTATGTGAACAGCAGCCTAATCTCTGAGAAAACATCAAAAAAATTTTCAGTAGATAACTAGAAATTTACACAAAAATATACAATCGTCACAAACGGCCTTAAACATAAACATTTCATATAACGAATACAGTTACTATAATAAAATTAAACAAAGCGAAAACTTGCAGTTGGCGCTAAACTCTCTCAACAAAATGGCGGCCAAGTGTATAACACACATTTTCAAAGTTTCCTATTATAGGCGAAAATATTAGATATAATAATCTTTTTAGTAAACAAATGGGCGACGCAAACATATTTTTGCAGATTGTACGCTATTTACATGTTTTAATAGAATTATTCTTACTTACTCGAATAAGTAATTTATTATTTTGATCAATATTGAGCGGATAGAGCTCTCTTGGTGACTTGCGAATTGATTTTTGGCGAAATCAACTGTCAAACAGATGTCAAAAACTACCGGCGATAATCTCATAATATTGTAAAATAACGCGCGTTTAGTCCTTAGCGTAAGCACACACTGTTAAGCTCGATAATCACTTAGGTCCTGTCCTAAACGGCAGTCGCGTAGAGTGACGTCACATAGGCAATAAACTTTACGCACACGACCGAATACGTTGTACTTATTCTTCTAGTTCGGGATCTATCTCCTCGAAGAAGTCCATTAGTTAATTGTCCGGAGTCAAAGACGGCGGTTCCCCGGTCTCACCACGGAGGGAGTGGTTCTGGCAATTCTCGATGACTTTCCATGCGAGCTCTTTGATCATGTTGTAGGAGCAGGGGTGGTTCAGTAGGCCGTAGAGCAGACGGATGCCGCCCTCTGCTTCGACCAGGCTGCAGTATTTCTCCGCTGAAATGTTTAAAAATTTTAGTATGGAATATTTGTAGCTAGCTACACTTAAGATGATAAATGCTGATGATAATAGAGATGATAAAAGCTGCTGCTGCTGTATGCTGATACGCGGGCGAAGTCCGCGGCTTCGCCCGCTAATTTAATGCTAGTTATGCTTATAAAAAGCAAAGCTGATGACTCATGTATCAACCGCACAGGCCAAACTATTAAGGCTAGAAATTTGAAATTTTGCATACGTATTTCTCATACGACGAAAAATCCATTTTTCAAAATTCAACCCCAAAGGGACATAAAAGTTTGTATGTAACTTTTATTCCTTGGACATATTTGCATGATATGATATTTCATATGAATTGAGTACGGGAAAAATAATGAGTTACGTATTTCAGCGTTTTCTAAAATTCAGCCCCTAGGTAGATAATATAGGGGATGAAAGTTTAAAATCTAATTTCACGCGGGCGAAGTCGCGGGTAATGACACATTGACCCGTACAATATTGACACTAGTAGACACTATGAAAAATAGTTAAAACACATCCAGACATTCGCTTAGATGCCTGTTTTCCCCTTCCGCTCTCGCACATATATGTCACCGTAAAATTGTAAAAACCGTTAGATTGTAATAAAACTAGTGAAATTGTAAAATGTTGATAGACTTCCGACGCGAATATGCTGCCTATAATTTAACACATTATTTTTCGTTAGATTATAAATATATAGTTTTGAATCTTTCGACATATTTTTACAATCTCGTTAGTTGTTTTACAATCTAATGGTTTTTACAATTTTACGGTGACATATACATCATACGAGAAGTACTTCTCGTCGTGAGTGGATACTTGCAGTATATTTGTTTCTGTTGCGCTTTTGCAAAGGATGCGCTATAAGAACCGTGAGATTACACGTTGATACTGCTGTCGAACCCTGGCCTAAATCATGCATCACCTTCGAAAAGAGACGTTCGGTCAGTGTCATGAGGCTTTGTGGCGCATCTCTATCAACCACTGCCAATTGTCGCTGGCGCACATATTATAATATAATAATTAATCATAAGCAAAATTGTATATAACTGATCTGATGTAAGACTGTACTAATTTAATAGTCAATATTCTTGATAATTTGCACGCCACATGAAAGGCAAAATAAGAATAAACAAATGTACTATTGTACCTTATTTAAGCAAATAAATGATTTCCATTCTATTCTATATTGTACCGCGTCGCTATACTACTGTACTCACGGTAGACTGTGGTGAGGTTGGCCAGCGCCCACACGGCCCAGTGCTGGCACTGCGGCGTATGGTGCGCGCTGAGCAAGCCCAGGATCGGCTCGAACGAGCGGTAGTTGATGTTCCGCTCGACGCGCAGGTTCCAGCGCTCCACCGCGGCCGCTATACGCTCCAGTACGGCGTCCCGCGCTGGCTCCTCGACTGTCCACGCCTCCGGCCCGTCCGACGCCATGTGCGCCAACACGCCCGCCGCGTTGTAGCTCACCTGCGAGTGTGATACAACCATAAAATATAGAGTTTCGCCGAGAATGTCAATCAGCAATGTTGTGTAATTTCGTATTATTTCGTGTTATTTCGGTTTTTAATGTGTAATATTGGTGGAATATCATCCATTAATTATTATAAATTATCGTTGAGGTGCACTACTGTGGAAAAGTGATACAACTACAAAATGCGTGCTAAATTGGGTTTCCCGCCAAAACTTCCTAGGAAGTTACAGTAAAGCGTCTACCACTTTACTGAATCGACTGACTTGACTGATTGACTATTGTGACTATTTATTTGGACTTTGACTAGACCTTGGACTTGACGATTTAGAAATACGTTGATGAAAACATACTTGACACTAGCAAATGGTGATAAGCCGACGCCATAAAAAAAAAAACACAAAATAAGTAGCCGCTACAAACGTTTAGTTTTATCGTAACGTTTAAACGGCGCAAACCGAGTTATGCAGATTTATAGATCGTGTGTATGACAAATGTAATGAAACGTTAACCAAAGCGTAGAAAGAAAATATCCAGATTATTATTAAAGAAATATACAAAAACTTTAATTTTATTTCTTGTAATTTTAATGAAACTAAAAATAACTGGACCGATATTTTTATTTTGTTTTATTAATAAAATATTAATTAATAATTATAATAACAATAACGAAACGGAAAATTTCAATCTGTCCAAATTAGCTGTAGCTTTAGACTGTAGTGGTGCGAAAGCTGGTTCTCGTTCATAGGGAAGCCCTAGCAGCTAGCCTGTATTATAGATAGGGCTTTGGATGAAAGACTTCAAAAGGTGGTAAGTGAAGCCAATAGGCATGGAGTCATAGGAACCCCACGCAACTGGTGGGTATACTCACTTCTATGCCGTCACTGGACGATTCTAGAAGCTCGTAGAACACGGACAGGAACAACTTGTCCATGAGCTGCGGCCGCAATTGTGGCACCTCCGCCACGTTGCCCAATAACCCCATCATGTTGCGGAGCAGCTCCTCTTTGTCCGGGAAACACTATTAAAATATAAATATTATCTACATTGCTAATTTCTTAAATATTATAAATGGTAATTTTAAATATTGTGTTTATAATTTAATTAATGTTATATCTAGCAATACCCACAACCTCCAAGCAGATTGCAGAAGCAGATCTGCTTGCAGGTTGTGGATACTTTTTCGCGGGATGTTGCTAGATATAATTTCCCTAAAGTAACACCTGATTCTATTAACTATTATTATGTTTATAGTTTTTTTTTTAAGTCAATTTATGTACTATCGGTGAAACTTATTGCTAAGCAGGTTGACCGTTTTCTGAAGGCAACGGTTTGAAATTGACCCAGAGACGACAGCAATGAAATGGTTGCCAATGTGTTCACTTTAAATCATATGTGTTGTCACCAAAAGGACAATCCCGAATAACGCTGGGTATAGAAATTATGAGCATTAGTAACATTTATACCAGGGTGTCGCAACTTCCTATCGTAAGTATTGGCGTTCGAAATCCAAAACTATACCTGACTATCGTCTGTGCAAACCACATACCTTGCTCGCTCTTTTATTGTGTGTACTCTTTCACACATCGCCTGTGATTGGTTAAACAGAAATAGAGGATTAATTTTAAATTTCAAACTACGAAATTCTATTCTATTAATTTGAAAAAAAAAAATTCAACTTTTACAAAATTTGATAACTCGTATTTTGTTATTTGCAAAAAACTGTAATTTTTAGTGAAGTGACCTCGAAATCATATTTATAATGATAAAACACTGATTTATATAAAATAGGTTCATTTATATAACCACTATATAAACCTGCTTTAAGTCAAAGAATATCAGTGAGTATTTGTATAAAATTTTACCATATTTTTAACTTCTCGTTTTATTGAAAAGAGACATTTAAAGATTATATTTGTTTGACGACCTCTGTGGTTCAGCAGTTCAGCGCTTTGGTGCTCAAGCCAGGGGTCGCAGGTTCGAATCCTGCCGAAGGAACAAAAAGTTTTTCTGTGTTCCTGGGTCATGGATATATGGTCATGGACCTATATATGTGTATAATATAACAAAAATCGTAAATATACTTAAGTATAGTATTAACATGGTATTAATTAATATACTTCCTGTTTTCTGGTACCTACCTGTAACACAAGTTTTTCGGATACTTAGCACGGCGCCAGATTGACGTGGTGTGAAGCGTCCATACATATTATTATTATTATTTGTTTCAATTAATAAATTTTATTGTGTAGTGATTTTAATATGCGTGCTAAGATTTCAGATTGTAAAGTTTCTCTATTAATAATATTAGATTCGAATGTTTATTAAGGCACGCAATATTGTCTAAAACAAAGTCATGTGCTTACCTAATATATTTTGTTATGTCTGCCAGTCAGTAAAAACTTTAAATAGGTAGTTACATACCTAATAATAATTATGTAGGTACTTTATTTTTAATACTATTGTACAGTTTTACCGCATACTTATTAATCTAATTTTAACATTTAGTTTAACCTTTGTTAGTATTGCGAATAAGAAGGAATAAGTAAAATGTAATATAAATTCATAATTTGCAGGTATTGGATTCCAATTTCAAGGGCACGCAATAATAAATAAGACAACATGAAAATATTTCAAGATTCTCATTCGTATAAAATGTACCTATCTATTTTGCACCAAAGGATAACCGCTGAAGTTAATCAGGCTATGTCGTATAATTATGTGGTAATCTGAAATATTTTGGTTACCAACTTTTAGCCCTCGTATCCACGAGAGTTTTTTTGTGGTCGCGAGTCGTGACGCGACAGAAAAACTGCACTGTAAATAGAACTCTGCACTTAATCTACAATAGAGCTGAAAATTGAAGTGTCAAGTGTACACGATTTTCAGCTGTGTCGTATTAGCGCAAAGTTCTATTTATAGTGTAGTTTTATCAGTCGCGAATCGCGATCACATAAAAACGCTCGTGGGAATGTAGCCTTACTTTTGTATTTCTTTAATGCAATAAAAACGATCGTATTATTGTTGTTTATTGTTTTATTTACCTTTTTAACCTAATAATTGGGTCCTAAAAATAAAATTGGAAAAATCCTACGTATAGTTTTTTTATTTTTTTTTACATTGTAGGCTTGAATCTTTTGCAATTTAGAAGATATAAATACGTAAAAAAGCTACGGTATAATTTTGAATTTCGAAATTATTATTTTTTATTCGGAGTGCCACCTCTTAATACGTAGTATAGCTTTACATTCTCTTTGATTTATACCCAACGTATTTCAGGGTTGCCAACTTTGGTGTCATTAAATATGATATAAGCGAACCCATTGGTTAAAATTTCATTGCTGTTGACGTTGGGTTTTTAGTATGAATTTTGGATCATGACCTTTGTCCGTATCATGTTACATATTGTTTTTATATGTATAATAATATCAAACTGACATGCCATTAGCAATAATTGTGTTGTGACTGCATGTTGTCATTATAATACAAATAAATTATGAGAACACTAACTGCTTATTAAATACTTCTGCAGGCCACCAACATAAAAATGAAGAATGTGCCTATTGCAGGAACCAAATAAAAATTTAATAACAATGTTATATGTAATTTAATCTTGATTAACTATTATAACGCAATATTCTTACTAAAATAAGTGTGAAATAAATTAAAAAAAAAAACTTTTTTGTACCCGAATACAACAAAGCCAAAAATGTTAATGATTTTGGCAGTCTATGTGTGTATTTTGTTCCATGGTAGCGTCTTAACTACTGATATGATTTTATTGAATGAAGTGTCAATAGATCCGAAATAATTGGCCCGGGTAACATAGGTTATAGGTATAGTTTGCGAAGTCGGGTTATAGTTTTTAACTTTTGATGGACCACGCCACCGGTGTCATACTGTACCTTATTGTCAAGGTGATAGAGTCTACTTTTGTGTGTACCTTGAGGCAAGCCAGGAAGTACTCCATGCCGCGGTTGTCGAGGAACCGCTGGCAGTTCTGCGGCGTCTCGTCCGTCACGTTCCACATCGTGGACCACGCTACTTCTAGTACGTCGTCGCAAACACGCCGTTCCAGCCGGTCCGAGATCAGGTTCAGCATTTTCTAGAATGTTTCAGAAAATCATGACTAAAATATGTTAGAAGCCATGGCTACACTGTGACAGTAAACTGATGACTCCAAGATAATCGGAAACATTAAATGCGCAACAGAAACTTATCATAAAATAGTATCAAATATTGCTACACGCAGAGCAGTGGAACAAAACTACTTTAACGGAAAATACGCAGTAAGAAGAAATATAATCCTACTAAGTAAATGTGAAAGTTTGTAAGCATGGATGGATGGATGGATGTATGGAGGGATGTATGGATGGATGTTTGTTACTCTTTCACGCAAAAACTATTGAACGGATTTTGATGAAATTTGGTATTACAATCGTAAAAAGTTATCTCTCAATTTGCTGCAAGTAATACCACAGTCTATGGAACTTACAGTCGTCCAACGGACACGTCTAGATAGAGCAATCGTGCGGGGCGTGCGGGGTGAGAGAGGGGCGGTAGCGAGCCTGCTGCCATACACTCGCTTGGGACACGTCAGCCCGGGTTGACGCTTTTTAATTTGATTATTTTAAGTGGTTTATTATTGATATTTAAAGTTTTCAAATAAATTAAAAATCAACGATAGACACTTTTGAGTATCAATTTAAGTCTTAAATCTATAAAATGACTTTTGTTTATAACCAGAAGACAAAAAAAGATGAATTAATTTTATCAGTCGAATTAATTTGATATAAATGGTATAACAATAGTATAATAACAAACAAGGAATTTTCTTCCGAAAAACAGGGGGTCACGTGGGTGTCATAAGCCTAAGTTACAAGCCGCGTCGACGGCTATGATTAGTTAATGTCGTGTCAAATAGCAGGTTTTTGATGACCTAGGCTTGTGAAACTCTCGGAAAATAAGACCTGTGTATTTAGACTATGACTTGATGTAAGATTTTTTTACATTTCAAACATTATTTTACATATTTAAATATAAATATCAATTTTGACATACATATATCAAGCATAAATATCAATTGATATATATCATGATATATATCCGATATATATCAATTGATATAATATAATTATCATGTGAACCCTGAGCTTTTGTATACGCATTTGTAATATTTTATATAAAACTCTTCATTAATTCTTCTATATATATTTTTTTCTTTTATTCCTAGTACTCTACATACACATACTACGAATACATAAAATGTAGAACAGATTATAATAAAACACATTATTGTGACAACCCTGCAGCAATGACGAATACCTACACAAAAGCGGCATTTCGCGCGACTTTAAACGCGTTGTCCCACTGTATCTTTATTACGCTGTGGTAATACTATGAAATTTAGTATGCAGGGAGTTTTTGGTGGAGAAAAATGTATGTAGCTAAATTCTCTCTGGTAAACTCTCTCATTTTTAAGGCTTTTTTTCTTATGCTGTGCTACAATATTCAATAATTTCAATTCGATTATGTCAGTTCGATTGGCAGGTCGGTATGCATGCGCATTTTTGCTTCGTTCAAAAATTCAGAATGTGGAGAGTTCGAACTTCGAATCATGACCATATAATTTTTTTTTATTCTTTTTTTAAAGCTTGGTTATCCAGGTACTAACTTGTTATAAAGCAAGTTAACTCTCGCCAGCTATATACATACATACATACATATAATCACGCATTTTTCCCGTAAAGGGGTAGGCAGAGACCACTTTTTGCCACTTGCTACGATCCTTACATACTCGTTTCGCTTCGTTCACTTTCATTCTTACCATCCATTCCTCCTCTTACATTCAACGTAGCGAAGCAGCTCTCCATGGTCCGCTTTTCACCTCCGCGAGAAACGAGACGTGATGGGTGGTGAACCACATCGCCGCCATTTTGGATAATTAAATTAATTTTATTATTATCCATTGCGTTTCCACGGATTGGTAGAGAGGGTAGGAATAGGGAAAGGGAAGGATAGGTGGTGTGGAAAGGAAGATTGGTAAGTTAGAGTGGGAAATATGGAAATGTAGGATATTACCGCCCAGGAGGGCAAGGCATAGGACAGTAATAGCTAGGGAAGCCGGGGTCGCGTACCCGTATACTATACCACAACTACCGGACAGGTAAGTTGGGATGAGTACCCCAGCCAGCTATATATGCTTAGATATTTTCCACTACTTACATCAATAGACTGAATGATTAAACAGGAGTTTTATGGTTTTTTTGAATTGAATTTAACATAACCTCTTCTTCCCCCCGGACCTCTGAGGAGTTCAGACGTATTAAAGTAAAAGGTTATTTTAAAAGTTTTTATCTAAATTTATTTAATTTTACATCAAAAATAAAGTCAAAATAATAGGAGTGCATAAACGTGAGAAGACATCGTCCTAGTGTACGCCACCAGTAGCTGCTGCTTGTCTTCGTAAGGGGTGTGAACGACCCTACCCAATCAAGAACTCAGTGGGCGGAACGCGACACTCGTCGGGGGTAAGCGTCATCAACTACGTCATCGCAGGAGGCGTGCATTACTGCGCTGACGCAGGTCTAGTTACACTGGACGGAAAGCGTACTTGTTCCGAGACGCCGAATGCCACCAGTTTACGTTGACCTCTCGTACTATTGACTCTATTACCCCGAATACGTTAAAAAAGGATAGTTTATCCGTTTAATTATTTACACTCCTGCCTGCTGTCTGTTATCCTGGTACTCAAGAGTAACAATAATGCCCCTCAAAAGAACGCTAACTAAAAATAACAAGAAATATGTGTCAAATATAGCATCTACTGAACAGGTGGTTC
Source organism: Glaucopsyche alexis (assembly GCA_905404095.1). Lineage (NCBI taxonomy): Eukaryota > Metazoa > Arthropoda > Insecta > Lepidoptera > Lycaenidae > Glaucopsyche > Glaucopsyche alexis. The sequence goes on from FR990042.1 coordinate 6,022,851, forward strand.
ATACAGACACTATACTTAATAAATCAGCGTCGGAAACGGATTTGGCGAATACTAGGTCGAGTACTTTCCAACTTACGACTCCACCGGACTATATGTCTTTAAGAGGCAAAGGTGTAGAGACCAGATGGAGGACTCACTTTCAACACAGCTTAACGACTTCCAAGTCGAAATTAGATCTCTTTTAAAATCCTTTGCTTCTTCACAATCGAATGAGCTGAAAATTTTGTCAGATTAATTAAAAGAAATCCAACAAACAAATCAAAATATAGAAATGTCAGTAGAATATCTTACATCACAAAACGATGAATTTAGACAACGAATTGTTGAACTTGAGACACAAGCAAAGAAAGACCGTAACTATATTGCTCTTTTGGAGAATAAACTAGAAGACATGCAACTAAATAGTCGTAAATCCGGCTTCGAAATCAGGAATGTCCCAAAGTTGTCCAGTGGAAACAAAGAAGATCTCATCGATATGGCCGTCAATCTTTCTAAATCAGTTAAGTGTAACATTCTAAAATCAGATATCAACGATATTTACAGACTGAAACCGAAACCTGGTCACTCGAATGATACTCCGATAATAGTAGAAATGAATTCAGCCATACTTAAGAACAACTTACTAAAATCAGCGAAAACATATAATATTAGACACAAAATAGTAAGTTAAATACTAAACATGTTGGACAAAAAACGCAGGAAGACACTCCTATATATATTTGCGAACACTTAACCCCGAAAAGTGCACGTCTGTATTTCCTAGCCCGTGATTTAATCAAGACAAGAAAGTTTAAATTCTGCTGGACATCCTATGGAAAAATCTATGTTAGAGAGAATAAACAAACACAAATTATTCAAATTCACAATGAAAATCAAGTCCAAAAACTACTAGCAGCCCCGACCAAGGATAACCAAGGGAAGTGACTAATTATAATAATTTATTTTTGTAAAAAAATAACTTATACGATAATGTACGTAATTTGTGCAAAATTTTCGGTTAATTTTTCGATTTTTGTACATTTAAACGCAATGTTTCTAAATTCATATATAAAACAATATACTCTACAATATAACGCAATATTTGCACTCTATTTACAGTTTCAATTTAAAACATTTACTTTTATTATTCCTCTGCTCGTTACTAAACAATCATATTTAAACATAAAATTTACTTATAAGATGCTGTGTGCAGTTTGTTCCAAATTTTCAGTTAATTATTCGATTTTTGTACATTCAAACTCTTATTTTAGTAATATTTAGTAATTTTTACATGAAACCGTAAATAAAGTATCCCATGGGAACCGTACATTTCCCCGCGATAAAAAGTAAGTAGGTACCTTATTTCCTTTCCCGTGGTCCACTTTATATCTGTGCCAAATTTCATGATAATCGGCCTAGTAGTTTTTACGTCAAACTGTAAATAAAGTATTCCACAGGAACCGTACATTTCCCTGCGATAAAAAGTAGCCTATGTCCTTTGTACCTCATTTAAATCGGTTCAGTAGTTTTGGCGTGAAAGACGGACAAACACACTTTCCCATTTATGATATTAGTAGTATAGATGTATTGATGACGGACGGCCGTGAAGACGTTTGCAAAAAAACATCGATGTTGCCTGACATCGATGTTTAGAGCTCGATAAACATCGAACATCGATGATAAGCTATCGATGTCATTATCGATGCCAACATCGAGCATCCCTAACCTATCTCATATTTTTACACACAATGTCTTTCTTTATGTTCACTTTCTTAAATTGCGATAAATCGGTTAATGGCAGATAAACTTAATAATATAAGTGATATAGACAGTCTAAATATTGCACGCACTATAGAATGTAATTGTAATGATATATCTCGTCACTTGACTGGTGATAAAAACGATCTTACAATAGTTTCTCAAAATATTAGATCGATCTACCGTAACCTTGATGATTTTCTTATAACAATTTCATCTCTATCTTTTCTACCTGATATATTGATTATTGCTATTGACTGAATGCAGGTTAAGTCCAAATAAACCAGTACCTCAAGTACAGAATTACAACACTTTTTTAACTACGTGTCATTTGAACCAAAACGACGGAGTGGTAGTTTATATTAAAAAATCTATATCAGCTATGGTAACTGAAATAAAACTTCATCAAGCATCCAGTCTCCAGATTTATGTGCTTAACAATATTATAATCTGCATATACCGATCTCCATCAAATAGTAATACGAATAATTTTGTTGACTCTCTTTGTTCTCACTTAGAAACTTTAAATTTGAATAAGAACATTTTAATAACGGGGGACATTAACATCAATATTGCATCAAAACCAGCTGAGTCAACTCACGAGTATAATAATAAAACCTTCTATCTTAACTCACTCTCTGCGTACGGCATACTTTCAGGTCATACTCTACCAACTAGGGAAAAAAGCAGCTTAGACCATGTTATGCTAAAAATTAATAAGAAAAAGGTGACAGCTCTTATCGCTATTCTACAAACAACTGTAACTGACCACTTTGCTACTCTCCTTTATCTTTCAAAAATAAAACCAACGTACTGTGACTAGAACAAAGACTAAGGTGAAACTTGATAAGGCTATATTTGGTATTTGCGCCAAAAAAATCTTTCTGAATTACTTACCTACAATGACCCTAATTTGTTGACGAATCATCTTATATCTGAATTAACTGAGGCACTAAAAGATAATACTGAAACTATAAAAATTCCAAAATCTAAGATTATTCTCAAGCCTTGGGTCACCCCTGGCATCTTGCGCTGCATAAAACATAGAAATAAATTACTGTTAGATTTAAGAAAGGACACTTGCAATGAAATATAAAAAATTACTTACATTCGATATAGAAATCACTGCAATAATTTGATAAAAAAAACTTAAGCGTCAATATGATAGGGAACTACTAAGTCTATTATTAACAATAAAACATTATGGAATAATATAAAAAATATTACATACAATAGCAAATCTAAGTGTGACAATAATAATGAATTAATTAATCTCAAAACAAATCCTGTTGAATCTATGAACTTTATCAATAATTATTTTTCAAATATTGGCAAGGAACTTGCACAAAATATACAAAGAAACTACTCCATGAACAATAATTTTACCACTGAGAACGCTTCATCAACAATGAATTCCTTTGTGCTATTGGAGGCTGATGTTAATGAAGTCAAAACAACAATTCTAAATTTAAGATCCAATACCGCACCGGGCTGGGACAGCATTCCAATCAGCTTTCTAAAACATACTATTAATGAAGTTGCTCCAATAATAACTCATCTTGTAAATATATGTTTTCAGAATGGTATTTTTCCAGATTTACTAAAAAAATCTATTATTACCCCAGTTTTCAAAAGTGGTGACAGAGCTGATGTTGGCAATTATAGGCCAATATCTGTTTTACCTGCCATTTCTAAAGTTTTGGAAATACTACTTAATATTAGACTTCTTGATTACCTGAACAAATATGATTTGATATCCTCCTCACAATTTGGCTTTATGCGCGGTAAATCAACTGAGGACGCAGTAATGACACTTAGTCGCGTGGACAAAGTGTGACAAAGGACATAAATGCTTGGCAGTTTTCCTGGATCTTAAAAAAGCTTTTGAGACCGTTTCTATCCCCATTTTAGTACAAAAATTAGGAAAAATTGGAACCAGAGGCACCGCTCTTTCTTTATTTTCATCCTATTTATCTGGCAGAATGCAAAGGGTCAAGGTCCAGCAGTATATTAGTGAGAATACTACAGTGTCATACGGCGTTCCTCAGGGTAGTGTGCTAGGGCCGACATTATTCCTCATTTATATTAATGACATATGTAAAATAAAAATAAAGAATGCTAACATTCTAGCGTATGCTGATGATACGGCGATTGTGTTTTCCGGAAAAATTGGGCTATTTTAAAACAAAATGTAGAGCATGGAATGATGCAAGTGGCTAACTGGTTAATAAACAACCTGTTGACCTTAACCACAGCCAAAACTAAATACATCTGCTTTAGCATTCAAAACCGCATGCAACCTGACTCTAACTTTAACGTAAGGATCCATATATATTATATATACTTGCCATTTAGACCACTGACTTGTTGTAGCTGTCCTCAAATAGAAAAAGTTGATAAATTAAAATACTTAGGCGTGATAGTCGACCAAAGATTATCATGGCACCCACATCTTGAACAGGTGGCTAGTAGAATAAGGAAATTAAATTGGATTGTTAAAACACTAAGACAAGTTGTACCTGTAATAAAATCTAGTGGACGCCATTTTCCGCGAAATATTCTACAAGAAATATATATAGCTTTGGCAGAATCAGAATTTTTACGTGGTAGAGCCATGCTTCGGCACGAATGGGCCGGCTCGACCGGAGAAATACCACGGGCTCACAGAAAACCGGCGTGAAACAGCGTTTGCGCTGTGTTTCGCCGAGTGAGTGAGTTTACCGGAGGCCCAATCCCCTACCCTATTCCCTTCCCTACCCTCCCCTATTACCCTATTCCCTCTTAAAAGGCCGGCAACGCACTTGCAGCTCTTCTGATGCTGCGAGTGTCCATGGGCGACGGAAGTTGCTTTCCATCAGGTGACCCGTTTGCTCGTTTGCCCCCTTATTTCATAAAAAAAAAAAAAAAAAATCGATCTTAACCTACTGTATTCCTGTTTGGGGAGGTGCCAGTAAAACAAAAATGCTAGAGTTAGAAAGGGCGCAAAGGTCTTTATTAAAAGTTATTCATTTTAAAAAAAAGAGAACTCCAACTGACGATTTATATCAAATTAGTAATGTTTTAACCGTTCGTAAATTATACATTATTTCCACAATTATAAAAAAACATAAAACTGTTCATAAGTGTATTAAACCCGGTCGTAGAAAAAGAATTAAAATTGAACTCCCCAAAGTAAAAACTGACTTTGCGATGAGACAGTATACTAATATTTCTATTATCATTTATAATAAAATTAACAGTGCTATAAATATTAATGATAAAACTAGCAGAGAGATAAAGAAATTGTTAATAGAATATCTAAAGCCATTATGTTATGAAGAAACTGAAAATCTAATAAAATATTTAAAACTATATATATAATATAATAGGTTGGGGAAAAAGTCTTTTCGCATTATAGTATGTATGAGCTTGTCATAAAATATCTTGGGCTATACCAATTGTATCTGGCTGATTTTGGTATCATTAAAAAGTTTTAATTTTACAGAAGACAATTCCAAATTCAAATTAGGTAAATTTGAGATTTTCATTTGTTTTTCTTATTGTTAAAATGAGTGATTCTTATGAAGAATTTCGATACATTTTAAAATTTTATTACAAAAAAGGTAAAAATGCAACACAAGCCGCGAAAAAAATTTGTGATGTTTATGGACCTAATGCAGTATCTGTGAGAGTAGCGCAAATTTTGGTTTAAGCGTTTTCAATCCGGAAATTTTGATATCAAAGATGCACGTCGCTCTGGTCGCCCTGTTACGGACAAAACTGTTGCCATTTTTGAAAAAGTGGAGCAAGATCAGCATATTAGTAGTTACGATGTAATTAAATTGAAAAAAGCTGGGTACACAAAAAAGCTCGATATTTGGGTGCCTCATGAGCTCACTGAAAGAAACCTAATGAACCGTGTACTCATTTGTCATTCTTTATTACGACGTAATGAAACCGAACCATTTTTGAAGAAGCTGATAACTGGTGATGAAAAGTGGATCACGTACGACAAGAATGTGCGAAAAAGATCGTGGTCAAAGGCCGGTCAGGCTTCACAGACTGTGGCGAAACCCGGGTTAACTCGCAACAAGGTGATGCTGTGTGTGTGGTGGGATTGGAAGGGCATTATTCATTATGAGCTGTTACCGCCAGGCAGGACCATCAATTCTGAACTGTACTGCGAACAACTGATGAGATTAAAGCAAGAAGTTGAGAGAAAGCGGCCGGAATTAATCAACAGAAGGGGTGTGGTTTTTCACCATGATAACGCTAGACCTCACGCATCTTTAGCCACTCAGAAAAAATTACGGGAGTTTGGCTGGGAGGTGTTAATGCATCCGCCGTATAGTCCTGACCTTGCATCTTCAGATTTCCACCTGTTTCGGTCGCTGCAGAATTCCTTAGGCAGTGTCAGGTTGACATCACAAGAGGACTGCCAAAACCACTTGTCGCAGTTTTTTCATCAGAAGCCCCAAAAATTTTATAGCAATGGGATCATGTACCTACCAACAAGATGGCAAAAAGTTATCGAACAAAATGGCACCTATATACTTTAGTCACTTGTAAATAAACTTTATAAAAAAACCTTTTGAATTTTTATATAAAATGCGAATAAACTTTTTCCCCAACCTAATATGCTGAATATGTGGTAAATATTAAATATTTAAAAAAACATACACACATTCATACACATAAATAAATTTACATATACAATGCACACGAATCAAAATAAAAATATTATCGTAAGTTTAAAAAAGTTATTTTGACTATTTTATATTTTATATACAAGTAAAAACCCAAGATAAAACCTTAAAAGAATGTACTTAGATGTAATCATTAGTTTTAAGTTATTCCTATTAATTATTTACTGAATGCCTGTTTAGTTAAGAAAGAGCGTTGTTACCTGATACAGGCTATTGGCCTACTAGGTGACTTCGATTTCTCTTTCTTACTTTTGTAACTGCTTTTAAGGAAATAAAGATTTATTTATTTATTTATTTATGGGTGATGTAGAAAATTTTAAATATTTATTATTATACTAGCTGACCCCGACAGACGTTGTTCTGTCTTAAATATGAACTGGAATGAATAAATGACTACACCTACTCCTACACCTACTCCTACACCAACTCATAAACCTACTCCTACGCCTACACCTATTCCTACAACCTACTCCTTTTCCAATATAAAAAAAGGTCCAAAAACCTTCTCTGGCTCATGCACAACAACTTTGCTAAAGGTCATGATCAAATGCATAGTTTACGATTCGATAAAGGACAGACAGACATTTTTATATTATAGACTAACTGACCCCGACAGACGTTGTTTTGTTTTAAATATGAACTGGAATGAATAAATGGCTAAACCTACTCCTACACCAACCCATACACATACTCCTGCACATACTCCTACAACCTATACCTTTTTCAATATTAAAAAAAAAGTTCAAAAGCCTCTGGCTCACGCAAAATATCATCATTGCACATGATCAAATGCATACTTTACGATTATATAATAGACATATGGACAGACATTCATTTTTATATAGTAGATATCGTATTAATACAGTTAATACAGTTTTACGCGAATTTTGCGAATGGAGGAGTATGATATTTGGCAAAGTTAAACATTAAGGAAGGCGTGCAGAAGGTTATAATATTGTCACAACATTTTTTTTCTATCTAAGAGGCAACTTAGATAGGATCTTTTAAAATACAAACTTGAAAATTACACGAATAATTACAATATATTAAATAAGTGTTTCGACCACAGGGAGACCTCTAGTGTTATATTAATTTAAATAAATATCCACGAAAGTATTAGGTACATATAAATGACTTTCAAGTGGCTCAAGGTAGAGTGATATGACATTGTATGATGTTAACTCTATTATTATTATTAGAATGCAATACAAAGTACTAATATCTTACTATCCTCCTAATATTATAAATATGAAAGTTTGTGAGGATCAATGGATGATGGATGTATGGATGTTTGTTACTCTTTCACGAAAAACTACTGAACGGATTTTGATGAAATTTGCTGTGGTTAGTATCTTGAGATCTGGATTAAAACATAGGCTACTTTTATCCCTAAAAAGTACAGTGTTCCCGTGGGATACTAATTTGCGCGGGCGAAGCCACGGGCAACCGCTAGTACTATTATAAATTGGAATTTTTTTGAGGATGGATGACCGGATGTTTAATACTCTTTCACGCAAAAATCACTGAATGGATTTTGCTGAAATTTGGTATGATAGTAGTATAAGCTCTAAATAAACACATAGGCTACTTTTATCCCGAAAAAGTACAGTATTCCCGTGAGATTCTGGATGAACACGTGCGAAGCCGCAGGCAAAAGCTAGTTATGTCATAGAATATAAATATTACAGTAAAATATACACACTTTACTAGTTATCTATATGTAATTTCATTCATTAAAATATACATAAAACAGCGTGAAAAATAAAAATAGATTGCACAATTTCTTTTTCCTCAAACCTAAATCTTATAGTTCAGTTTGTCTTTTCGGTATTAGTATTTTAACATTATTTTGTATATATTTTATTGTAACAAACAAGTTAGTATTTTTACGCCATTAAACATATTATAATAACGCATTAAAATAAATAAATAAAAAAGAGTAATGTTATGTTAATTCATTTTGTCAAAAAATTGCATTCGCCATCCTTCCTCAAATTGTAAACGCAAAAGTTTGTATGTTTGTGGCTCTTTCACGCAATAATTCCAATGAACGGATTTTGATGAAATTTGGTATGGTGGTCGTTTAGACTCCGAATTAACACCGATGCAACTTTTATAAAATTAAATCTTTGCTCATTACTTAAAAGTCGCAAATCGCATAGCACGTAGAGAACTAATTTACATTAAGGCATTAAACATCTAGTATTAAGTAAAGCAATGTTAATCGCATAGCACATAGAAAACTGATTTACATTAAGGTATTAAGGATCTAGTATTAAGTAAAGCAATGTTTTAATGCTTTTCTAAGCCTTTGGTTTCTCAGCCAATTTGCAATTTTTTAGCGAAGGTTAGCTTTAAACACTTGTAGCAGCAATGTTTATATTATTTAGCCATTTGCGCATTTGCCAATATATGCAGCAAGGAGCTTTTAAAAATTACTTTTTAATTTAAAGTAAGTATTAACAAAATATGTCGGTTTAATAATAAGTCGCCATTCACAAGAGCTGCAAGATAAGTATGTCATTAAAACTTCAAATCACATAGCAAGACAGCATACAAAGGGTTAGCACTTAGCCCTTAGTTAGGTAGGCCTAACAAAGTAATATGATAATATGTTTCGCAAAGCAACGTCTCTCTATTTTGATGTTTATGTACATATATTATTATTTATTACATATCCACAATTTTATCTACAAATTATGAGCGCGCTAGTCGACGGCTCGAACTCAGTGCCAGAAAACTTAATATTACAAAACAGTAAATTATCTCAAAAATACTAGTTAAGTTTTAGGCCGCTGTTACTAATATTATAAAGACAAAATATTTGTTTCTTTGCATTAAATAAGCTCCGATACTACAGGACCTTTGACTTCGAGACAAAATGTACGGTTCCCGCGTGATATCCTTTTGCGCGCAAGAAGTCGCGGGATACATCTAGTATTGAATAAAAAGTAAAAAAATACACTCACAGCGATAGCCCCGTTGCTACCCAGGAATCTTTTCTGAGTGCCATCCACTTGGCACGCCAGGGAGTTGAGCAAGTATATCGCTATGCGCTGGACAAAGCTCTCCTGGTTCACATCTGCTACACCATTAAGTAGTATATGCACTACACGCTCGTACTCGAAGAGCTGGAAAATATAAAAAAATAAGTCCACATAAAAGTTGTCTTTTACTTTTTTTTTACTTTATTGTTCTAAAAAGTAATAAAGCTATATTATGATCTATACAGACTTAAGATGCAATCCTACTAATATTATAAATGTGTACGTTCTGTACGTAATGTGTACATCCATGCATCCTCACATGCATGGATGTACTTTGTTACTCTTTCACGCTAAAACTACTGAACGGATCTTTATGAAATTTGGTATGCTAGTAGTTTAAGTACTGGATTAACAAATAGGCTTTTTAACCCGAAAAAGTAGTGTTACCGTTGATTACTATTTACTCGGGCGGAGCCGCGGGCAAAAGCTAGTTTACCAATAAAAAACCGGTCAAGTGCGAGTCGCATTCGCGCACCGAGGGTTCCGTACAAACCTGTAGTGATTTTGTTACAGCTCAAATATATTATAGACCTGAGTATTTGATATGAATTTCAATTTAATACCTCTACGCGATCAGGAAAGTTTAAAAGTAGATTTAAAAGTACTAAAAATATTTTTATTATAATATTATTATGTAACTAAACATTTACGTTTTTCGCAATTTATCCTTTATCTGTGCTATAAGACGTTGCTTCCGGGAAGTACCCTGTAGGTTTTGAGTTTGCGAGTGTCGACAATTTCTGGAAATTTGCAGCAATGAAGGCTGTATCTTTTGATTGCGTTGGCTTAGAAGTTTGATTTTTTCACAACTCCAAGGGACAGAAGACCTGAGTATTTGATATAAATTCCAGCTTGATATCTCGGACGGACGGACAACAAAGTGATTCTATAAGGGTTCCGTTTTATCCTTTCGAGGTAACAGAACCCTAAAAATGCGAGAGTTAGTATCGATGTATGTAACATCAAAGTAAACGTTTCACGCAAAAAGCGCTGCGCAGGTTTGAAAGAAATATAACATAATATATATATACTATCCCACCAAAAACATTCTGTAAAAAACTAGCCAAGTCTCGATGGAGCTGCTTGTTTATCTCTAAAAAGTAATGAAATCTAGACAAAGTCGTGCCAAGTCTAAGGATCCTTACTGCGATTTATTTATTATTATAGTTAATGTTGTGTGACTTGGCCGTTGAAAATTCTTTATACGTTAGTGGGTACAAGTCAATTTTGTTTACACGTAATGTTATATCAGATTCTGTTGTAACTACCTATGTTTGTTAAGCGAGATAATAGCCCATACTGGTATTGGTAATTGGACGCTAGTGTCTTATTTTAGGCGTTGTTGATTGTATAACACATGTATTGGAGCAATGGTGTCATGGAGCCCCTTTTGTACCCTTGTGTACTCTTCAACGGCCAAGTCACACAACATTAACTATAATAATAAATAAATCGCAGTAAGGATCCTTAGACTTGGCACGACTTTGTCTAGATTTCATTACTTTTTAGAGATAAACAAGCAGCTCCATCGAGACTTGGCTAGTTTTTTACAGAATGTTTTTGGTGGGATTTCACTTCTTTTTGTAGAAACGTAGGAATATTGATTTATTTTACTAGATTTTAGTGTAATTTGTTTATTTAATTTGTGTAATGTTCGAGTAGAATAAAGTTAATTGTTCGACTATTTCTTCTTGTAAACTTGTAAGTATAAGTATAAAAGCCAGTCCAGTCTTAACCAGAGTTTTCCTTTAATTTCATTTATATGCGTATTAAAAGCAGAAGGGGAGGCATTCGCCCAGCAGTGGGACGCTAGGGCTAGATTAAATTAAAAGATGTGTCCTACTTCACTGGATTTTTGCAATGACAGTCGATTTTTTTATGTACCAATAGTAGAAGGGGGCATTACCATATCTCTAATCAGCTGAGACCAGCTGAGGGTTCTTCATCAGATACTTCAGACCTTCGATTTTTGACATCAAATGCACTCCCACCAAGTTGAATATTTTTTGTAAAGGCAGTATGTCGATCTCTAATAGTTTGGTTGGGCTCTTGTGTTTTCTAATAAGGGTCACCAGGTACTCCAGATCTTCGATTATCCTAGTTTTTACAGTTTTCCCTTTATGTGGCCATTAAACCTTACCTCTGTACCAAATTTCAGCTCTCTGAGTTTATGGGAAGTACTAGTTCTATTCTGATGATCATGAGTGAGTGACTGGGTGAGTGTCATAAATGCGAAACTTTGCTGTCGTTTAACTTCGGAACTAAATGACCTACAGACTTAAAATTTTGGATTTTAAGTATGTGATTATACTTTACTGGATGACGAAAATTTCTGCGTTCTGGTCTTATCCAGAGGTTCTCAAATAAGGGCCTGAAAATGCGGCGAAATGGTTCCAGTAAATAATGGTACGGCAGTGTTTGCTTCGCGCTCGACTTGGCGGGGGCACTGCCGTGCCCCCAGATCGACGTTCTGGTCTTATCCAGAGGTTCTCAAATTGAGGCCTGATAATGCGGCGAAATGGTTCCCGTAAATAATGGTACGGCAGTGTTTGCTTCGCGCTTGACTTGGCGGGGGCACTGCCGTGCCCCCAGATCGATTATCCTAGTTTTTATAGTTTTCCCTTTATGTGGCCATTAAACCCTAACTCTGTACCAAATTTCAGCTCTCTGAGTTTATGGGAAGTACTAGTTCTATTTTGATGATCATGAGTGAGTGTATAAGTGAGTGAGTGAGTGTCGTAAATGCGAAACTTTGCTTTCGCTTAACTTCGGAACTAAATGACCTACAGACTTGAAATTTTGGATTTTAAGTATGTGATTATAGCTTACTGGATGACGAAAATTTCTGCGTTCTGGTCTTATCCAGAGGTTCTTAAATAGGGGCCTGAAAATGCGGCGAAATGGTTCCAGTAAAGGATGGTACGGCAGTGTTTGCTTCGCGCTCGACTTTGGCGGGTGCACTGCCGTGCCCCCAGATAATATAGTGTCTATAATATATAGGATTAACAGGGTTAGGTACCCTTACACCTAGGATTGCCAGGTGCGCAGGAGTCGGGACGTCCCGATTTTCAGAGGTCTGAAAACCTAAATATAGCATCTTTGTATGAATAGAGTTTAATTTTATTTTCCGATTTACTTGTGATCAATTTTTGTATTTAATTGATAAATTGAACTATACCACATCAACTGGTATCTTGAACTGGCAGAGCGTGAGGCAACCGTTCCTCATCATGGTGTCGTCGCCCAGGTGCGCGTCCATGCCGTCCAGCAATGCCGTGATGATACGCCGCTTCAGCTTCATACCCATACGCTGTTTCTCCTTGCCTTTCACTATGTAGAAAAGAGTTGCGCTGTGGAAATGATACAAAGATAACTCATAGACCGTAGCCTCTGACAATTTTTTATAGATCAAGTATTATTGTATTCATTGTAAAAATATGTAAATAATTGTAATATACTAGGTGATTTTTGATTCCGTTTCGGAAATAACAGGCAGTGGCGGATTATCCTAAAGGCAAATGCCTAGGGGCGCGAGGGTACAAAGGGGCGCTCGGGCAGAATTGTAAAATAAAGAAAAATATATTAGGTATAATACAGCATAAAATTTATTGAGCCAGAAAGTATGCCACCTATTTACCCATTATAAACTATTATTTTTGCTTACAACCTCAAAATGCTTCAATTGATAGCAAAAGATAAACTTAACGGATGGTACTGACTAAACTTACGCCTACAAACAACCTTGTCGGTGATACATGATCTCTAATTAAAGTTGAAAAATACGACTTCAATGTTCTCTCAACCTTTAATCCGCCTCTGGTAACAGGGCATGTTTTGTATCAAAAATTTTTTTTTTTTTTTTTTTTTTTTTTTTTTTTTTTTATCTAGTTTTTTTACAGAGGCTTTTAACACTTAAGTGTTGATGCCAGCCTCATAGATTCAGTCATTGTTCCCTACACAAGGGACAGATCTATAAAGTTTTAAATTTTGCTTGCCGCTGGGGACAACGGCTCAGAAAGGATACAAGCCCATAAGTCACCACATGAATTTATGTTAGGAAGCCATATTATGTACTTTATCTTGTAAGAATGACAGTTCAAAATTGCTAGCTTTATGTTTTAAACTATTAGCATTCCGTTGGAAAATATTGATACAACTGTGCAAATTATTATTACTGGCCATTATTGCTTCTTCCCATGAACTTAAGCAATGTCTCGAAATTCAAATATTCTTGTACAAGATCTACTACTTCTGACCAAAAAAACTTAATCAACATTTTAAACTTATCTTCTAAACTTCCTTCTGTTACAAAAGCTTCTCTTATTTTATCCAAAATTCTTTGTAATAAATGTTTCCGTTCTTTACGATTACTACTACTAGAGCTTTGCTCATCATGGGTTTCAGTACTAGTTGTGTCCAAAATAAGAAATACATCTTCATTATGTCTTTTGCTTACACTTTTTTTCTTTGATTTATTTTTTGATTTTCTCTGAACATCGGTGGTAGATAAAACACATTCGTCTAATTCCATATTATCATCTTCATTATCTTGCAAACTTACATGAGTAGCAGTACCACTCACACATACATCTCTATAAGTAGGAGACGAAGCGCCACCGGACCTAGCATAAGAAGTGTTAGGAATAGCAATAGGTTCCTCCGTTTCTATTCTATTAGAACTCCTTTTCAGTGCCTCCTCCTTCATCTTATTCAAAGCAAATTTATAAGAACAGTTATTATTTCCCATATAAATGCGAACATTTCTCTCTCTTTGAAAAGCAGGACATACAGACTTCATTAAAGATAAATGGTTGCCTTTGCAATTAATGCATCTATAATTTTTAGTTTCGCAGTTTTCATGCTTTTCTCCACATTTAGGACAAATAGGTGTCTTGGACGGACAAACGTGACTGATATGACCGTATCGCCAACATTTGGAGCATTGAGTAACTGGATACATATATGAATCTACAGCCAATCGACAACCATAAGCCTTAATAAATCCTGGAAGACTTGAACCTTCAAACCCTATGCGAACAGTTTCAGACTTAATCCATTTACCATTCAAGTCTTTTCGCAGCAACCTTCTAATAGATAATATTTTTGTATCACATTCAAAAATCTCTTTCAAATCCTTATCTTCAATTTCAATGTCGATATCTCTGACAACACCATAACAATAATATATTTCATTAGTATTTCTACAAGTCCAATCATGATCCTTTGTAATTTTATTGTTCAAAAAATTGTTTGAATCAAAGTTAGATTTAAACTTTATCAAAAGTTTAAAGGGATTTTTATATTTAACAGTTTCTATGCCCTGAACGTCATATTTAGCCAAAAGTTTTGCAAACGCCAACTGCTTCGGTAGTACTGTAGTCTTAGAGGTCACAGAAACTTCAAAATTGTTGCTTAAATTTACTGGCGGGTTGGGAGACGCAGATGGAGGAGTGTTTTGCAAGTTCCTTCGTTTATTTCTAGTGACTAGCGTAAAGCCATCATCAGTTAAAGGATCTGGAGAACTACCGTTTTCTAGCCGCCTTTTGTTGCATGGCTGCAACATTGCCTCACTCCCGAAGTCGTCATCGAGATTATTATGATCTACGGACATACCTGCATCGTCCCATTCTAGATCTACCTCGCCTTCCAATTCTCCAGGAGATCCAAGCACTATTCTATTAATGGCTTGCGAAGACATCTCCTCACTACAAACGGGCTCCAACCCAGGTTCTTCTTCAGATTCACTCATAATCACAACACTTGTGGGTAGTTCGAAAAAAAAATTGAATGTAGGAACGAAAACTATTCACTATTATTCACTTAAACGTTGATAATAAGAATTGAGAATCCTCAAAAAAGTCATAGTTAGCAAAATTTTAATTCGCAAACAATAAAAATACAAAATTACAAAACGAAAATGGTCGTCACAGAGACTGTAACAAGAACGCATCCGAGCGTGACGGGCGTAAGCGCCAGACGGTATCAAAAATTGAATATATATTATATTGAAAAGCATTTGTCAAAGCTCCAGTATTTGAAGTTGGAGAATCTTAAAAAGATCATGAATATTGGACACCCTACTGTCCGGGAGATAGGGCGCCGTTCATACGCCGCGCACCGTGGTACAATCCAATCATGCAAGCAGATACTTTTATAGTCTATGCGACAAGTTGAAAATGGTCCAAAATAGAGATACTGCTCTTAAAATAATGTGCGATAGCTCATTGGATCCGGAATGACGTCTAGAAAAATGTGCCAAAAGCGTGTATTAGCACATAAAAAATTGCAAAAGTTAAAGATGAAAAAAATGGCTTTTCGTTTTTAGTCAATATTTAATAAACTATTAATATTTAAGAAATTTCAAAAAAAGATTCTGAAAGAAGAGGAAATTTCCAATACTTAACAAGAACAAGAACATACATACTTAACAAGATCGTACCATAAAAGTTAAAAAAATATATTTATACTTTGTTTATAACAATTTTTTTACTTGTAATGTAAGAAAGGCTCTACGAAGCGAAATTTTTTTACGACCATTATTTAAACATTTTTTTCACTTACAATTAAGACGGTAGTTCGAGAAAATTACGTTAGTTAACAATTGTTTAACTCGTTGAAAAATTAACTTTAAGTAAAATTTCCAACGGGAATAAATTATTTATAGTGTTCAGAACACACCATATTTTTTTCAAATTAAAAAAAAAAAATCAATACCTTAAATAAATAAATTAATGTGCCGTACTTGCTTTTGACGCCACGCGCGCATCCTAAAAATGTTACGCGCAGACCTATTTTCAGCGTTAAATTAAAATTAATGGAGATAGAGTTCCGGGAGTTAGGAGTTTTTTATTGGATATTTCCTCCTCTTTCAGAATCTTTTTTTGAAATTTCTTAAATATTAATAGTTTATTAAATATAAAACGAAATGCCATTTTTTTTCATCTTTAATTGTTTATAACTTTTACAATTTTTTTATGTGCTAATACACGCTTTTGGCACATTTTTCTAGACGTCATTCCGGATCCAATGAGCTATCGCACATAATTATAAGAGCAGTATCTCTATTTTGTACCATTTTCAACTTGTTGCATAGACTATTAGGCTTTTACCGCATACAGCGTCCAAAATACACAATAATAAATTAAAAAGTTAATTGTGATAAAAATATGTATTACTAGATGTTGCACGCGACTTCGTGAGCGCAAGAGGAAATCCCACGGTAACCGTACATTTTGCCGCGATTAAAATATGTCCTTCCCCGTGGTCTTATCTATATCTGTACCAAATTTTATCAAAATCGGTCCAGTAGTTTCAGAGCTTATTCAATGCAAATAAACAAACTTTTTCTCTTTATTATATTAGTATAGATAACAGAAAATGTATTTTTGGATAAATACCTACAGCTATTTATAATAATACCACATACTAATATATACAGAACCACTTCAAGTAGATACTATGTTTGTATAATAGTCACAATAATTTCAAAACAGGGAATTTATTTTTATGATGATTTCTCGCATTCATAAAACTTATCAATACTTTTATTGTTTTATCGGAAAACAATATCACAAAAAAAAACTGCAATCATAGAATGATTTAGACAGATCATTACAATTAATGAAAAAAAAATATATAGAAAACAGAAAGTGAATCAGACTGGCTCTGGCTTAGGTCCTAAAATATATAAATAGTTTTTCTTCCTTTGAAAGAAAGTAAAAGACTCAATGGAAGCGTTAAGATAATGTCATCAGAAGGAAAGCTTAAGCAAAGTAGTCTATACCAAACAAAACACGAGGGCCCAGTTAGACGAGGCGAGCGAATGCCGAGCAATTGTTTTCATTCATAGCAAATTGAGCTTTATCGACTAGGCTACAATAAACAATCTAATGCCAATCACCCTAAAGATAATAGGCAAGCGGACTGATATTTTTTTTATTGCATAAATGAATAGTACTCTTAAATATGAGTAACTTCTCAGAAGAAACCGTATATCAAAAGTCAATATTTTAAAAGGTACAGCGATTTTCATACAAAATTTCTCAAGTCTCGTAAAAACGCTCCATACTAAACTTAACCTACAAGTGACGTCACTTGTAGGTTATGGTGTATGAAGTATACGGCCGCAGGAATATACTTGTAAATATCTACGATATTTGTGCGTTTAAGTTCATACTTACCATAATGAATGTTTTTGTATATTATGATGTAAGTAAATTAAAGAGTAATGATGTAGGTTATGTTTACCAATTTTTTTGGTACTTTTTAAATGTATTTAATTAGTAAACTACACATAAAATAATATATTTTTTTACATGTACCAAGTAGTAATGGCTCAATATTTCTGAATATATTAATGAAACTAAATATTTCAAATGTAGTCCGATCCCCTATTGTTAATAATCGGTATGTTGTAGCCTAGTCGATACAGCTCAATTTAAGGAGACCGTGTTGTCATTCTTGTTGTCATATAAACATTTCATTACTCTTCACTATAGAACTCTCTCACTCTTTGAGCAGAAAGAAAGAGAATGCTATGTTCTAATCTTTACACTACTAACCTCCCAGAGATCTGTATGTGCTTCTCAGAAACATGTTGTTCCATAGCCTTTAGAACGACAGACAAGGCTCTACCCACATAGGCGTTATATCTGTCTGTACTACGGAATAGATAGTACAAGTCGTTGAGCACTCTGGTCAGCATAGCCGGCCTCTCCATGTACACTGCACCAGCTGTCAGTATCTGTTCCTCGTTTGCATCACCTGTGATCTGGAAAATAAAAAAAAAGCATGATCAAGGATACATAATATTCTATAACTAGATAAATAGCAAAGAGAGAACTTTGTTGGTGGTATTGTATTGTAGATATATCTATACTAATATTATAAATGGGAAAGTGAGTCTGTCTATCTGTCTGTCTGTTATGTACTTCTTCACGCTTTAACCATTGAACCGACTTTTATGAAATTTGGTATAGACATACTTTGGGTATCGAATGGGGACATAGGATATTTTTATCCCGAAATAGTGTTCCCGCGAGATAACTTATTTACGCGGGCGGAGCCGCGCGCAAAAGCTAGTTGCTTATACATAAATATGATTCTATTAATATTTATTATTCAAAGAATTCAGTACAGCTACTTTTTCCCTATGCCAATCGGCAGGTCAATTGTGCAATATTGCTAAAATTTAATAATTTGCAGAATTCCCTGCAATTCTGCTAAATGTTGCTAGTTCACCACTTTTGGGATTTTTTGGGGAGATTTTGAAATTTGGGGTAATATTAACCGACTTCCAAAAAAGGAGTCGGTTATACGTTCGGCTGTGTACTTATATACCTATATATTTTTTTTGTATGTTCAACGATTACTGTGTCTGTGTACCAATTTTCAAATTTTTGTCTGTCAAATGAATGCATTTCAACTTATGAATTGTATCCAAATCATATTATGAATTGGAATTCAATTAGGCCGTTTTACGATCTTTGTCATTTTTGACACAGTAATTCATAACAAGAATTGAAAATGAATTGCAAAAACGGCCTTTTTAGACCTGCAGCAAGTATTTATTTGTATGACAGTAAAAGACAGTGAATAGAAAACAAAGTTTTCTAAAATACATCGGAATATAGCCTTACTCAAGGGCGTCACAGATGGCGAAGATACATACTGTAAAGTGTAATGTGAAAATATATAATATCTTAGCTGTCTGTGATAGTTCATACAAAATGTAGTTACAGCAAGCAATATTTTATCTTAGCAAAAAATGTTATAGTATATTCACCGTCTGTGATGCCTCTTAATGTATATGTCACCGTAAAATTGTAAAAACCGTTAGATTGTAAATATGTCGAAAGATTCATAACTATATATTTATAATTTGACGAAAGATAATGTGTTAAATTATAGGAGTATATTCGCATCGGAAGTCTATCAACATTTTACAATTTCATTATTTTTATTACAATCTAACGGTTTTTACAATTTTACGGTGACATATAGATACAATATATAGTTAAGTAAGTTTAAATCTATGAGAAGGTCACTAATACCCATATATTTCAAAAGCAAATTCCATTACTTTTTCTAGCCTTATTGTTTATGTTACACTAGCTTTTGCCCCGGGCTTCGTCCGCGTGGAATAGTGTTCTTGGAGAAAAAATCTCTGCAGCAAATAACTCTACTCACTGCAATATACTTCTGTATACAATATTGAAAATGTTTTTAGGGTTTCGTGCCTAATGGGTAAAAGCGGGACCCTATCACCTCGAACTGACGTGGTGCGCGACTGCTTCGTATAATATATTTTTCGCGCTTGAATATAAATTTTTCGATATCTTCTAAATATATTAAGTAATTGAAACTGTATTGTTTAAAGGGCTATTATAATGTGTATAAGGATCATATCCATCTAAATAGCTTCTCAAAATACCATACATAACAATAAGTATGTGCTGGGTACGGGCAGCTAGTTTTATTAAGTAAACAGCTATTCGAAAATATTATGCAACTTATGAAGGCCGATTACTCGAAAATTGTTGACTTTATAAAAAAGTTATCATTTACGAAACCTTGCTTTTATTTTAAAAGACCAGAAGAAAGAAAAAAAAAATCATCCCCACTTCACATGCCCCTAGCCACCCCTAGAATATAAAATTATTATTATTTTATGATGCCAAGAGATTTGGCATCATAAAATAGATCTAGATACACAATCTATGACTATACCATATGTCATACATCCATTTATGTCCATAATTACCAACGCTAGCAGCGCGGACAGACAGGCAGCTGACAGACAGACAGACAGACAGACAGACAAACGGACGGACGGACGGACAGAGCGAAACTATAAGGGTTCCTCAAGTACTACGGAACCCTAAAAATGGATAATGTGGGTTATCCCTAAGAGATAGACATAATATGCCATTGCTGACTTTTTTATAAGGTGTACAATACTGTAGTACATTTTTAAGGTGTACAATACCATAGTACATTATTCGTAGTTCAGTCAGCATTTGCAATGTAAGCACAAAAAAGTGTTTATTTACGACATTATAATTTCAGAGGTTTCTAATGAGAAACCTCTGAAATTTAAAAAACATTGAGAAAATTTAAAAAATAATTTCAGAGGTTTCTAATGAGAAACCTCTGAAATTATCAGTGTTTCTCTACTATATTATGCATGTTATATACATAACAACCTTCCTATTGAATGACTCTTATCTATTAAAGAGAATCATATCAAATTCCATTGCATAGTTTTAAAGATCTAAGCAAACATAGGGACAGACACAAAAAAGTGACTATATTTTATGCTATGAAATGATTTATGAAGTCCCTAGTCTTGTGATGCATACTGTCTGTCCCAGTGTCGAACAAAACACAATCTACATTTCAGATTTTATTCTAATTGTTCAGTTGTTATAGCATAAACCACCACAACACAAAAACATTTCAATGTTACATATTTTATAACTGATTATTATTTTTCAAGATTAAGATAATTTTATAATATTATTTCAAATATACCAAAGAGCATAATATTACTATGTCAACATTAACAATCAATTAGTAATTATTATCATTAGAAAGTAGACTTATCTGGATAAAGGGCATTTTAAAAAGTTACATCTCCATCCAAAGGAATTAAATCAAATAGTAATATTTTATCTGCTGCTGCTATTTTAAAATGTAATACTTCATAGTTCATAGTATTACATGATGTGTTGATGACATAATAAGTATCCCCTTTAAATTGTTAAACCAACATACAGCTGTCTGCATGTACAATGAAATACAGTCTAAGTTAAGTCTGTCGTGAAAACCTATACTGAATGCTACAGAGGTGAGAGCAGAGTATAGATTACAATAGCAAATAGCTATGACTCCTTTATAGAATAACAATGAATATTTTATTAGGTGTTGTGCTCACATATTGCCATCAATTTCAAGCATATCAAACAATTACTCTTTGCTTTGAAAAACTCTTTTGGAAAGAGAAACTCTTTTATCATTTTTTTTGACAATACTTTTTAGTGACAATACTAATCAGGATAGTTTTAATAAACATCTATTTTAATATATTTCTTGTATTGTTGAAATCAAAGACTTCTAAAGACGGAGTCATAGTTTTTGAAAGTTGGTACTATTGTTTTCTGTTGCTCTGTCTTACTAACGATGTATCAATACGAGCGAATGAAAGAGCTTATCTATACTATCTATACTAATATTATAAAGAGGAAAACTTTGTTTGTATGTTTGTTTATTTGTAATGGCTCAAAAAGTACTGGACCGATTTCAAAAATTCTTTCACCATTCGAAAGCTACATTATCTACGAGTAACATAGGCTAAATTTTATTTTGGAAATCTATACTAATATTATAAAGAGGAAAACTTTGTTTGTATGTTTGTTTGTTTGTTTGTAATGAATAGGCTCAAAAAGTACTGGACCGATTTCAAAAATTCTTTCACCATTCGAAAGCTACATTATCCACGAGTAACATAGGCTAAATTTTATTTTGGAAAAAAATAGGGTTCCGTAAGATATTTGGGTTTTTCGGACACAAGGTGTAAAAAATCAACCAGAAAAGTTAACTTATTTTGCGTACGCTGCCTAAACTATAAAAGATAGAACCATAAAATGTTCTAATTAATTGTAGATCTTATAAATATCTACAAAAAAGTCCGCGACACACTATACCTATCTATGTCGAGTGAGGCACAACAACCATTTTTTTATTTAGAAATCTTGAATTTTTTTTGGACTACATTTAAACGCGTTTATTTTACTCATGCTATTAATCCTTATCAAAATAAATTATTTCATCACTAAGTACAGTTTATGTAGATAATATTTGTTAAAGAAGAAATATTCTATCCAAATTATTTGTTGCAAAATAGTTCTTAATCCAATAAAAGTCAACATTTCTAATTATAGCAATATTTTTAAAATGGCTGCTGGGAAATCTTCTGTCATAAATGAACAAATTTCCATATAAATGAGCATAAAGAAACTATTTGTCTTGGACCGCCATGATGTGGAGTAGTTGACATTAGTGTAAGACTTTTTGACATTAAATTAAGAAAACGTTTCTACTTATAGCTGTCAAAAGAAGTCATTTTGTGAGTAGCTTGGGAAGAAAATAAATTTTTTGTTTCTCATAACAACGATACATCGACCTTGCTGCCTTACAATAAGAACTATTTTGCTCCGAATGGTATTCATGTTTCTTCAATCTGTCACTTTTTCTATTCTTTGGTGTTTTTACTGTGCGTATGCTAAGCCTGCAGGAATTTACCAGTATCCCCAATACCAATATTCTTGTTATAAAAGGAAAGATTTGTTTGTTTGTTTCTATACAAATATGTATTAACACAAAGAGATGATAGAAGCTTACCACTTTAGCAGGGATGTCATGGCGTTTACAAGCTCCATGATGAGTGCCATAAAGTCCGAGGAACTCCAGGGGGTTATTTACTCTACTGACCAGGCCCGGTATATCACAGCGTACATGCATCTCTACAATATCTGTTGCATTTTCTGTCAAAGCAGGCACTGTAGCCGCACCAGATCCAGCCAAGTTTGTACCAGATATATCCAGTGATTCTAAATTCGGTAAACTTTGTATAATTCTTGCCAATGTTTCATTCGGATTAACATATTTACCGAATCTTTCATTGGCTTGGGAAATGTCCAAATGTCTGAGTTGGCGTTGAGTACAGATCCATTCTATCACTTCTTTAGACCACGGCACACAATGCAATACCAGAGAGCGTAAATTCTTCATCTCATACAAAACCCAAGCAGAACCTGACGATGAGTATTCGGACAGGTCCAAGTGGGTTAAATTGTTCAATTTCTTCAGCAGAAACAGGGGGAACATTGCTACTCCTCTGCACTGAATGGTGAGATGTTGTAACACAGGGGCTTCAATGTATAGTCCTTTTTTTGACCGCTCATCTGGTTGGTCACTAGTGTAATTGAGTGGTCCGAATTTGAGGGACACTAGGCGGTCAGCGTTGCTATTAAGAATCTCCAGCTGATACTGCGACAAATAGTCGCACTGTGTTAACTCTAGCTCGACAGGTCTATGAGCCATCAGGCAGCGCAAGCCTTCGTCGGTTATGCGTGAATTTCGTAATTTTATCGAACGTAGTGTAGTGTGTTCCGTGTCCCGGAATACATTAGCTATGTTGTCATTGACGCGATTCTTTCTTTGATAATATTGGAGAAATTTCTCGCAAATCTCACCAGGCAATATGATGTCATCCTTGAGCTTGCGCCAACGACTTGCTGGATCTAATTCTGTGATGATGTTCAAGTTGACCACAATATAGTCCATGCACAAGTCAAACAATCTGTCTGGTGAGTTATCGTACAAAGAAAATATATCTGGCTGTGTCGACATTATGAACGAATCACTATGTCTAGTTTCAAACTTTTTATACTACGTATGTTACTTTTACCGAAAATCCCATTTTGTCACGATTTATTACGTCTGCACTAGATAATTGGAAAGAAATAACTTTGATAAATTAAAAATTATTCAACACAGAATACGATCGAGAAAGGCGAAGAACTATTTTGATCGACGCAACGACAACGAGTATTTTTTTTTTATTATCTACGCACAGATTAAAATAAACTCCAAAGACTATAAACTCATTCTTCGTTCTGACATTTCCGTTTTTTTTTTTTTTTTTTTTTTTTTTTTAATTTATTCATGACCATGGATACAAAGTCCTTCAGTCGGATACATTTTGAGTTTTGACATACATATTTAAAAATCAATAAACATTAATAACAAGTAGAAGAAGTATAACATTTTACAAAATGACATTAAATATAACCTATTACACAATATGTTTATCTTTGGTTTAACTAAACCTTTCCAACAGTATTGACAATATATTTAAAAATGGGAACAAAATAAACAGAATTTTTTAATAATCCTTCAATGTGGCGGGGGACACTTAGTGAGTTTTCTTCTGCTATGCCACTAATCGCATTGTCTAACAACAACCTTTGTATGGCAAACGTTGGACACTCAAACATCAGATGATTAATGTTCTCGTCATCTCCAAAACAATGTCTACATCTACTATCGTCCAAAATATTCATTCTGTGGAGATGCGCCGCGACTAGGCAATGGCCTGATCGCAAGCGGTTGATGCAAACTATGAACTTCCTGTTAACGTACTCAAATCTATAGTACCATGGTGTTGTAGGTAAGTCCCTTTGAATATCCGCGTACCATCTTCCCTTTTCAGCTGCGACAGTCTTCCAATATTCTGTCCATAACATTTTTTTTGAAGATTTAAATTGTTGATAGAAGTCGGTAAAAGGCACTTTAAAACTGTCTAGAAGATCCACATCATGGTCTCTACGGGTGACCTGGTCTACTACTTCATTTCCCAGTATGCCACTGTGGGAGGGAACCCATACAAATTCTATTTTCTTTTCTATCAGCTTTGATAACATATATCTTATTCTAAACACAATATAATTTTGTTTATAGGAAAAAGTATTATTACATATAGAACATAGAACACTTTTAGAATCACTTATAATTAATATATTTACATTATTTACATGGGTATGTATATAAGTTAAAGCAGCTAATACTGCCCAAGCCTCTGCTGTATAAATACTGCAATTATGCGGGATTTTAAAACATTTACTTACTTTCATTTGTGGGTCATAGTAGGCAGCTTTAACATGCTCGCTTTTGGAACCATCAGTATATAATGTGTAAAAATCCCTTTTATGTTGTAAAAATTGTAAAAAGTCGAACTTATTTGTAACAGAATTTAAATGACACTTAACATCAATATAGTTAAGAATAGTTTCATATGGGTATTGGTAAATTGGCCACTTTTTACTAGTATACATATTTTTGGTAAGATTTTTTGTTGATAACATTAATATTGATATTTCAGGTAAGGAAGCAGAAATGAGATTATTAGGTGTGATGTTGGATGTTGCAGCTGACTGTGCAATTTCTGTAGAATGTAAAATTTTATCAACAATAAAATTATCATCACAAGACAATTCCTTAAGACAAAATCTCTCAGCCAGTTGTAGGCGGCGCAAGGACAGTGGAGGTATGCAATTTTCAACTTCCATGGACACAATAGGTGTGGTGCGCATGGCTCCACTTATAATTCTCAAACCCATATTTTGTATAACATCTAATTTTCTTAGTAATGTTGTGTTTGCATTCATGTAAGCTAACGAACTATAATCAAAATGACTTCTGACTATGCTTTTGTATAACATGTTTAGAGTTTTTGGGTCAGAGCCCCAAAATGTTCCTGCTAAACTTCTCATTATATTTATGCTCTTCATGGCATTCTGACAAATGTAATTTATGTGTTTATCAAATTTAAGTTTATGGTCTATTATAACCCCTAAAAATTTGTGATGATTCACAATAGGAATTATGTTGTTATTATAAGTTATGTTAACAGGCTCTATGGATTGATCTTTACTAAATATTAACACTGAACTTTTCTCTGTACTGATTTCTAATTTTAAAATATTATTATAATAATGTTGTAATTGATGTAATGCACTGTTTATATGATTGACTGCCATATTTAAGTTTTGATTTACACTATACAAAAGCAAGTCATCGGCAAATTGCAAAATCTTTACTCCAGGTATATTTACAAAATTATGGATTTGAGATGTATAAAAGTTGTACAATGACGGCGAGAGTGTGGCACCTTGCATTGTGCCTTTATTGGCCTGTTTGGGCCCATATAATTTATTATTATATTTAACATAAACTGTTAAATATTATTTTTAAATAATTCTATTATTTAAAAATTTAAAAATCCATTTCAAAGTTTTCATCGGAAATCCCATTTCTTGTAAAACCTTAATTAATGGTTCAATGTTTACATTATCAAAGGCACCTTTTACATCTAAAAATACACTTATAACATTACAGTGACTAAGTTTTGCCTTTTTTAAATCATGTATAAACGATACAAAGCTTCCAGAACAACTTTTGCCTCTTCTGAATCCGAATTGAATATCTGGTAACTTTTGTTGTGATTCAGCAAAATAATCTAACCGCAGTTTTAGCATATTCTCGAAAAGTTTACCCAAACATGATGATAGAGAAATAGGTCTATATGAGGATGGGTCATTAGCAGATTTATTTGGTTTTAAGATGGGAATGACACATTGAGTTTTCCATGACTCTGGTATAACTAAACTATTCCATAACCTATTATAAATATTTAAAAGTATTTCTAAAACATTAGGGTGTAGTTTCTTAATTAAAATGTATGGTATATTATCCAAACCTGGTGTTGTATCTTTCCTACTTTTTAGAGATATGTACAATTCGCTCAGTGTAAATGGTCTATTTATAAAGGAGTTACTATCATTTTCAATGGCATGGCTCAATATATTATTTAAATTGCTTTCATTGATCTGAGATGAATCTGATATCTTATCCAAAAAACGTGGTACCCATTCATCATTTAAAAATCTATTATGAGAAGTACCTATTCTTTTAAATCTTTTAATATATCCCCATATTCTAGAAACAGGTGTCATTCTATTAAAACTACTACACAAATCATGCCATGAGTTGACCCTTTCCTCTTTTAATATTCTTTTCTTTTGAGCGTCTATCTTTTTATAATGAATAAAGTTATTAATGCTGGGTGTAGTTCGATAATTAACTAAAGCTTCCTTGGACTTTCGCACTGCATCATCGCATATTTGGTTCCACCAAGGGGCTGGTTTTCTCATTGGTTTTGAAACTGTTTTCGGATTTTGTTTGGGGACTGTTACTGATCTTAGATTATTTAAAATACTGATAAAATTATCATATAATTTGATTGGTTTTAAATTATTACAATCTATATTTAATTGTGAAAAATAGGTTTCTGATAACTTACTATATTTAGTCCAATCTGTTTTACTATAAATATATTTTTCTTCCACAGGACGTACTTCATATATTGACGGCTTCACATTAAGGGTTACCTGAGTTGGATAGTGGTAACTGCCCATTGGATCATCATGGACACGCCATTCGCAGAGTGGAGCCAATGTGGGGCTAACAAGAGCTATATCAATTGCAGAGGGATTTCTATTTGGAACCTGAATAGTGGTGGCACTCCCATCGTTTAATATACACATGTCAAATTCATCTATAATTTTGAACAAACTATTACCTCTATTATTATTCGAGTGACAACCAAATAATAAGTGATGTGCATTAAAATCGCCCATGATGAGGCATGGTTTAGGTGTTTCAAGTAATACCTTTTTTAATTTATTTGTATCAAACCTGTTATTAGGAGGACAATATACACAAAGAATGTATATTGTTCCCATCGAAGTTTCTATGGATATACAAAGATTTTGAATTGTTTCATAAAAACTTGTATTTATAATGTTATATTTCAAGTTTTGTTTAATTAATATACCTACACCGTTATGTGAATTAACTGAATCCTTACGTATAAAATTGTATGGTGTAAAATCTGGAATTAAATTTGAGCTCCTAAGCCATGTCTCATTCAACAAACATATGTCTATATTATGTTCACAAAGAAATGTTTTTAATAAGGCTCTCTTATTCTGCAAGCTTTGTATATTAAACTGTGTTATATTTAGATATGTATCCATTAATTAATTAAATTAGCTAATAATATATCTTTAATTCTTTTATTTGTTACTGGACTATTGCTATTGTCATTTCCGAGGGTTACAAGGGATTTTACTAAAGCATTTAATATTATATCATTGTTTATGATTTGTTCTACATTAAAAGTTGTTTTGGTATTACTAACAGGTGGTACATTAACTGGTCGTGAAATAGTTGGAAAAGATTTGGGGTCAGTGAGCAATGGGACACTACTCACCACAGTGGCATAATTACGGTTAAAATTCTCATATTTTTTCCTCTTTTCTTGCATTTTCTTCTGCTTCACTGGACAGTCCCTCGAGATGGCCAAGTGATTACCGCTACAATTAATGCATACAATTTCTTCTACGTCACATTCTTTGTACGAATGGCGTCCAGAGCATGAGGAGCACATTTGCTCTCCACGACAAACTTTTGCAGAATGGTTGAATTTAAGGCATTTGAAGCATTGTAGTAATGGTGGTATGTATAAATGTACAGGATACCTAAACATTTGTATATAGGCATGTTGAGGCAAAATTGTACCAGCAAAAGTAACTGCTATTGTACCCAACGGTGTAAGTTTTCCTTCAACTTTCTTAAAAAATCTTTTAATTGAAATAACTTCTGTGTCACATGTAATATTTTTGTATATAACTTCATTTGAGAGATCTTTTGGTACATATTTAATAACTCCTGTAATCTCCGACTGGTGGGCCGGTACAAAAGCTTTTAGCTTATTTCTAATAAGGAAATGGTCCATTTTCAAAAAACAATTAGCTGGCGCAGGCTTCTTAAAAGTTACACCAACTTTATATGCATTCACTCGATGTACTCCTACTATACCCTTTACATTTTCTGTGAATAATTTTGTTAAAGTAATGGGATTTTTGTTTCCTAATTTTTCATTATTCATTGATTCCACATATACTACACAATCTCCACTATAATTTTCTGGGAATTGTCTTTTGTAATTCGTTTTTGTGAACATTCTGAAATCCACCGTACTTTCCTCCAATTTTCTTTTCTTGGAAGTATCTCCAGGGGGCGGACCCCCGTCACTATCTTCACTCATTTTTATTATAATAAATTTAATTCAATTAAAAACTACTAATTACAACAATTTTACAGTAATATAAACTAGAAAATTATATTTTACAAAACAGTGAAAAATTTAAACACCCGCTCTTTTCGACTTCCCGCCAAAAGTCCCTGACATTTCAGTTGTGTTTGGTGCTGCCAGTAATAATAATTTATGTTTTTATTCTTTTGCTCTCTCCAAAGCATGGATATAGTACCTATCTACACACGTAAGTTTTCTCGTCGTACTTAGTCAGTAATAAATAAGAATCGTAGAACGAGTTTTTCCTTGCACCACTCATTATTAAAATAAGTAAATTTCAATATTTTAATACTGGCGATTAAATTGTTCTAGTTATTTTTTATGAGTCAGAGGTTAAAACATGCGATTAAAGTACGATCGTACCTGGATTCTCAGTCTCGATCGAGACCTATTAATAAGTTAACTCTAGGCCAAGACCGAGAGTAATAGTTAAATTAACAAAATATTATGTACGTGGTAAAAATATTTATAACTCAAGAACGGCTGAACCGATTTGGCTGAAAATTGGTGGACTATCTTGAAATCAGGAGAAGGACATAGGATACTTTTTATCCCGTTCACGAGGGACTCAAAACTCGAGAACGGCTGGATCGATTTGGCTCATTTTGATTTTAAAATAATTGTGGAAGTTCAGGGAAGGCTTAGGCAGAGAGAAATAATGAAAAAGGTGTAGGTTGTAGGTGTAGGACTAGGACGTAGGATGCATTATAGGTAAAGTCATTTATTCATTCCAGTTCATGTTTATGAAAGAACAACGTGTGTCGAGACAGCTAGCTATATTATATATTACTAGCTGGCCCCGACAGACGTTGTTCTATCTTAAATATGAACTGGAATGAATAAATGACTACACCTGCTCCTACACCTGTTCCTACTCCAACACCTACTCGTACATAAACTCATACACCTATTCCTACCCATACTCCTACACCCACTCCTACACCTACATATACTCCTACACCTACTCCTACAACATACACCTTTTCCAATGTTAAAGAAAAGAATTTTTGAAATCGGCATAGTAGTTTTTGAGTTTATTCATTACAAACATACAAAAATACAAATCTTACCTCTTAATTAACACTCAATCACATATAGATGTGGTTGACATAAATAATATTATAAGTTTTAGATTTAATAATATAACATATGATAAGTATTTCTTATCACAGTTTTGTACTAGACGCATAGCTAGATGGCTATTTAATTTTTTAGTTTTAAGACAAGCCAAGGAATTGGCTAAACCGACCACTGCTTCTATTGAGCAGTGTATTTATTCTGATAACTATACAGTTAACAGCTTGGAATATGTTCCAAATAATTTAAATTAGTTTCTAAGACAACAGAGGCCCACTCTAGCGATGTATTATACAATAATATAAATTATTCAAATAAATTATCTATCTTACCTACCAAAATTGTTAGCAAAAATTGTAATTCTACTGTAAACCTGGTGCACCAAAATTTGCAAGGAATGGTAGGTAAAGAATTAGAGATTGAGTTGTTTCTTAATGAATATAACATTGATATTATGTGTATATCGGAACATTGGTTTAGAAAATATGAATTAATATTTAACTTTTGTGGTCACCAGGTTGCTAGTTCGTTCAGTCGAGAGAATGCCATTAGAGGTGGCTCTTTAATATTGACTAATAAAAAAATTAAATTTAAAGAACGAAAAGATATTGTAAGACTCTCTACTGAACGAATATGTGAGGTAGCTTGTATTGAGTTGAGCCACCTTATTATTGTAAGCGTATACAGGCCTCCATCAGGTTCATACGATTCCTTTGAACAAATCATGGAACATATGTTGACAAAAATATGTGCATCTAACAAAAAGATTTTTGTATGTGGTGATTTCAACATTAATTTATTAGACTCTAACTCCACCACTGTTAGATTCACATCATTGTTAAAATCGTATAACCTCATTAATTTGTTTTATGAACCGACAAGAATATCTGATACAACAGCTACTTGTATTGATAATATTTTCACTAATATTACTCCTTATAAAAAAGAAATAATTAATGCGCTTAGCTCTGATCACTGTGGACAATTTGCTTCATTTAATATTAATTGTGAAAATAAACCTCAAGAAAAGCTTGTTTATATTCCTGTGAATACAAAACGTATTGAGAAATTTAGAGGTAAATTAATTTCAAATATTCAACAGTTGGATGGGTTAAATAACTCAGATGAAGCATTTAATAAACTATTTAAAATAATTAGAACCCAATTTAACTCTGTATTTACTTCTAAAACGGTCAGTTTAAATAATAGAAAAAGCAATTTTAAAAACTGGGCCACTGCAGGAATTTTAGTAAGTAGACAAAGATTGTATGATCTGTACAACGAAAAGACATTTAATAGGAGTGAATCTTTTATGCTATATGTCAAGAAATATTAAAAAATTTTTAAAAAAGTTTGTCAAGCAGCGAAGGCACTTCACATAAAAGGAAAAATAATGAACTCTAAAAATAAAGTGAAAACCACTTGGAAGATAATTGCAGATGAGACTGGAAGAGGCAGATCCAGTCGTAACTCTAAATTTGAACTTTGTGTCAATGATAAAAAGGTCAATTCTGACCTAGAGGTTGCGACGATCTTCGAAAAGTTTTTTGCTGACATTCCGGTCTCAACTACAAAAAATTTAAATTCTTCACCTGCAGTTGCTGAAAAAATACTCAGAGAAAATGTCAAGGAATGTGATGTCAATTTTAATTTTAGAGAAATTGACTCCAGAGATATTATTAACACCTTCAAATTACTCAATATTAAAAGTACTACTGATCTCTGGGGTATGTCTATAAAAATTATAAAATCAATAATTGACATCATTGCCCCCTACCTAGCCTTAGTTTTTAATAATTGTATTAAGAAAGGCGTGTTCCCTGACCTAAATAAGCATAGCAAGGTGATGCCTCTTTTCAAGGCTGGGAATAAATCTGACCCAGCCAATTATAGACCAATATCTATACTACCGACTTTCAGTAAAATTTTCGAGAAAATAATATTAAATCAATTGCTAGCTCATTTTAACATAAATAATTTATTACATAGCAATCAATTCGGGTTTACTAAAGGTCGGTCCACAACAGACGCAGGCATCAGTCTTCTATGCAGCATATTTGAGGCCTGGGAGGGATCGCATGATGCACTTGGTATCTTTTGTGATCTATCCAAGGCTTTCGACTGTGTCGAGCATGCTACGTTGGTCAAAAAATTATACCATTATGGTATAAGGGATACGGCACTTAAGCTCTTAAGCTCTTATCTTAAAAATAGAACGCAGAGAGTAGAAGTAAATTCTACAAGGTCTAATGGGACCAAAATAGAATTAGGTGTGCCACAAGGGTCCATTTTAGGCCCATTTCTTTTTCTCATCTATATAAATGACCTTCCTTATCTAGTTAAAGATAAGCACGAGATAGTACTTTTTGCTGATGACACTTCACTAATTTTTAATGTGAAGCGACGACAGTCAAATTACGACGAGGTAAATAGTGCTCTCTCGAAAATGGTACACTGGTTTAATGTTAATAATTTACTTTTAAATTCCAATAAAACAAAATGTTTAAAGTTTAGCCTGCCAAATGTTAGGCAGACACAAACCAATGTACTATTAAACGATGAGAAAATGAACCTAGTGGACACCACTGTATTTCTAGGAATAACACTAGATTGTAAATTACAGTGGGGTCCCCATATTGCAAATCTGGCTGATAGGCTTAGTTCTGCAGCATATGCAGTGAAAAAAATTAGAGAAATTTCCGATGAGGACACAGCGCGGCTAGTTTATTTTAGTTATTTTCATAGTATAATGTCATATGGCATTCTTCTATGGGGAAACGCTGCGGACATTAACACAATATTTGTGCTGCAGAAGCGAGCTATACGTTCTATTTATAAGATGTCATATTTTGAATCTCTAAGAGATAAGTTTAAAGAAATAGGTATTCTGACCGTCGCTTCTCAATACATTTTGGACAATGTGTTGTATGTCAGAAAGAATTTAAATAACTTTAAAAAGAAAAGCGACAATCATTGTAGGAATACTAGAAATAAGAACAAGTTAGAAATACCGGTGATCAGACTAAGCAAAGTAAGTAAATCGTTTAAAGGTTCATGTATACGCCTTTACAATAGAATCCCAGAAAACGTTCAAAATCTTACCATTAATAAATTTAAAAAAGCTGTTAAAGAACGTTTGTGTGCTAAAGCTTATTATAAAGTCAGTGATTTCATTAACGATTGCACACCTTGGGAATAAGATGGCCCCCTGCAAGGCTGCTTTTATTTACTTAAGTATGCTCTATGTACTTATGACTTATATAGATTAAGTTACAACATTGTAAAAATATTTTTTTTTGAAAAGAACAATTTTCCCATCTTTTTGCTAAAAGGTGGCCCCGTGCGAGTTTCTTACGCCGGTTCTTCTCGCCGGGCTAGTTTCCGAACCGGTGGTAGGCATCATGTAGGACAATTCTATAAGTGTTATTTCATAACCTATATGGAAATAAAAATTTTGAGTTTGAGTTTGAATAATATTAGTATAGATTAGTCATTAGGGGTTATAATAATTTTTGAATGAAATGAATGAATTACTTTACATAAAAGATCTATGAGGAATTTGTGGTAGGGTAGGGTAGGTATTTCTCTTAATATAAAAATTAAACAATGTCAAAAAAGTCAATAGTTTTTATTTAAGTAGATGTTTCAAACATTCTTCATTCACTTCAACACATTTAAAAAGTTAAACAGTTAAAATACATAACATATCAATAAGAAACTGGCCCGTCGAGAAGAACTGGCGTAAGAAACTCGCACGGGGCCACTTTTTAGCAAAAAGATGGAAAATTTGTTCTTTGATTAATTACCTATGTATCCAAAATTTATGTTTACTGAGGTTTGCGGTTAGGGTTAGCTGTCACCCTATTACTCCCAACCACTCAACTATGATTACCACTCCAAATAACAACTAAACTAGTCGTTTAGTTTATAACCCTAAAACTTCAACCACTAAGTAATATCTCAGTAACTGTGAGTTTCCTGATGAGGGGAGTGGGGGTTCAACCCTCCCCCTCCCCTTCCCTCTTAACTCCCTCCTCCCCAAATCGTGGAATCGTGGGATATTATACTAAATTTTTACCGAAAAAACTTTAGTCAGTATATTTTGGTACTAAATTAAATAGCAACACTAAGACAAATATGTTTTTAGAATTAAGGTACGAATTATGTAAAAAATACAGATTTCATCTCACTTTCTATGGAAAATATGACTGTATTTACATCCATATATCATCATTCTTATGTTATATGCAATCACAAACTAAAAAAACACGAGCTATAGCTAATTACGAGTGAAAGGTTACGGCAGCACATTTTCGTTCGCTGCGACTTTTGCACCTCAAAATACTGCATCCACACATTATTAAAATACTTAAAACTACACGGAGTCTCTATCTCAAAAGCGTATATAACATAAAACACACCAAAAAACACAAAAGAGTTCAATTATCACGAAACCTCACTCGTCACAGTCATTTGTTTGGCACAGGAATGTCAAATTTGACAGCTTTGTGCCAAAAACCCGGTTACAGCGAAAGGGACAAAACATAACATTTTTATTTTTGTCTCGTTTCTTCACAAGTATTGACCAATTTACGTTCTCTCTCTAACAAGCTGTGACGTCAGGAGCTATTCTGCCCTGGTACCTATGGATAGAAGACTTCGAATTTTGTAATTGCTAAAAAGAACTGTATTTCATTAGTAATAGAGTGTATTTCACAATGCACGTATCATAGAAGCAAATCCGAGCCGAGCGTGATATCCAGAAGGGAGGCTGTGTGTCTCGTTCTTGCATGTTGCCAACCAGAAAAATGTTGGTATTTATAAAAAGTAACTTGAAAAATCTTAGATAAAACGAGTGTACTTTATTATTATTTTAACAAATGTTTATAACTATATCATATTCTTATTAAAAAAGTTAGAAATAGTCATATAATTCTAAATAAAAATGAAGTTTACATTAAATCCTTTTCCTTCTTTTTTTATTAGATGGTATCATTCGCAAGACAATAGATACGCCGTTACACATATTTTATGCTGAACACCGGATAATATTAAAATTGAAAATAGTTTTTATTTCTTACTTCATGTATCTCCGTAACTATGTTTTTATTATTTATTTGATGATTTAACAGTTAAAATGGTGAAAAATTTTGTGTATATTCTTGTCGAAGTGAAAGTTATGCTGGTTGCAATATTTCGTTTATTAGTAACATTAGTAAGTTAATTGTTAATGTTAATCTAGTTATCTACACTAATATTATAAAGAGGAAAACTTGTTTGTATGTTTGTTTGTTTGTTTGTAATGAATAGGCTCAAAAAGTACTGGACCGATTTCAAAAATTCTTTCACCATTCGAAAGCTAGGTACATTATCCACGAGTAACATAGGCTAAATTTTATTTTGGAAAAAAATAGGGTTCCGTAAAATATTTGGGTTTTTCGGACACAAGGTGTAAAAAAACAACCAGAAAAGTTACTTATTTTGCGTACGCTGCCTAAACTATAAAAGATAGAACCATAATATTATAATGTTCTAATTAATTATAGATCTTATAAATATCTACAAAAAGTCCGCGACACACTATACCTATCGATGTCGAGTGAGGCACAACAACCATTTTTTTATTTAGAAATCTTGAATTTTTTTGGACTACATTTAAACGCGTTCATTTTACTCATGCTATTAATCCTTATTAAAATAAATTATTCCATCACTAAGTACAGTTTATGTAGATAATAATATTTGGTCTTTGAATGATTAAAATTGGACGTTTGGTTTTGAAGTTATGGCGAAATCTGGGGGCACGGTAGTGCCCCCATGCCAAGACGTCAAGCGAAGCGCAAGGGCACAACCAAACCACCTTTTCTCGAAGCGTTTCGTCGATTTTTGAACCCTCATAACTTGAGTTAGGATTGTACCAGATAAATGAAACTTTCAGGATTTGTTCCCATCAGCGGTCTCATTAAACATGTCAAGTTTCGATTACCTACGTCTTATACTTTAGATTTTATTGATATCTAAAAACCCCTGATTCCGTCACTGACTCACTGATGATCAACAAAATTATATCGTACTTCCGGATGTTCTCGAAAGCTGATATTTGTTACGTAAGATTGTATTAGTACACAACCAACATAAAAATTCTCAAAATTGGAACTTTCATCTTCCAACCCCTTAAACAAGAGAGTTAAAGTTAATTATGAATGAAAGCGCCATCTATCGCGTTATTATGAACTATATAAGTTATGTCGTCGTTCATCGCTAGGCTTGTAAACTAATTGACTAATATGGATTGAAATAATTATTTCCCGAATATTCTGAATTTGAACGGAAAATTTAACATAAATGCAACATTCATTTAATTATGTTAAGAATTATTAAGGTAAGAAGTCTCATATAAACTTTTATCCTTCAACCCCTTAAACTACAGGATGGAAGTTTCTATAATATTACCACAAATTTAGCTAGAGGCCTGAAATTTTTTATTGTTATTAGGGATCCGATAATAACAATAAAATTTAATAAAATAACTATGTATCCATTTATTAACAACAAAAAACACAACATTTTTTTAAATCTTTATCGACATATTTTATTGCACTTGTTAATGTTACCCGTATGTATTTTCCGTTTAAATTACTAAATAATACTCGGGAAATAATTAGGTATTTAAATATTACGTCAATTAGATTCCAATTCAAGCGACGAACGATCAACGAACACATAACTAAGATAATTCGTAATGTACGAGATAGATGTCACTTTTACACAAAACTATAAATATATTATGATTTATCATTAAAACGATTAATAATAATTGACTGAAGGGAATGAAATAATAAAAAAACTATGTATCAAATTACAGTTACATACTTTTTAGTATCATCAAAATATTTACAGTATCCGAGTAACTTAGAATAAATAAAATCTAGTAAAAGCGCCACCTAGCATAGCTTATAAACAATAATCAATTATAAATGGGCATTCAAGTAGTACTTACTGCTACCGACAGATATCAGTGCTTCGACTCCTAAACCGCGCTAACGATGTTCTTTATTACATAAGTCATAAGACATTATAGAACGAGAGTAAAATTTTTTATCCTGAAAGATTCGGATAGTTGTTTGTAGTAACTAGTACCTGGGAGACGGGAGTCATGCTCAGGAGTGACCCGGGAGATCGAGCTTTGCTCAGAGTTTAAACAATAGTACGGAAGAAGAAAAAATTATAAAAGGAATAACCTAACCAAAAGCATGTCAGGACATGTCTAAGGAGGGTTCCGTAACTATAAACGCGTAATAGCCAATAGGTATTTATTTAAATTACTTCAAAAGTTATTGTCCGTTTATTTCAAATAATTTTCCGAAAGAATAAGTAACGACCACTGTGGCGCTGTGGTGAGCGCGTTTGCACTCAAGCCGGAGGTCGCGGGTTCGAATCCCGCCAAGGAACAAAAAAGTCTTATTATTTAGTATGATGCAAAGGGAGGGGAGGGGGGGGGGTGACTTGTAAACCACTTTAGATGCCAGTTACTCCAAATTGTTGACTTTGTAAAAATGTAATGTATGAAACCTTGCCTTTATTTTAAAAGACCTATTCAACGATACCCCTCACAATAATGGCTTACAATGAAAAAATATTTTTCATCCCCACTTCACATGTATGAAGCCCCTGAAATATAAAATAAGTATTTTAAGATGCCAAAACTGACATTTAAGTTACATATTACATAACTGTTCCAAATTTCATCAATTTATATTCATAACTAGCTGTTGCCCGCGGTTCCGCTCGCGTAAATACCGTATCCCACTTTTTCAGAATAAAAAATTGCCTATGTTCTAATCCAAAGCCTAAACTACTACCGTATCAAATTTCATTGAAATCCGTACAGTAGTTTTTTGTTAAAGAGTTACAAACATCCATCCATTCTCACAAACATTCACATTTGTAATATTAGTAGGATAACAGAAGCTGAAACAACGGACAGACAGACAGACGGAGACGGACCGACGGACACAGTAAATTTATAAGGTTTCCTCGAGTATTACGAAACCCTATTACATAGAATAATAAAAAATATAGAATTAAAAAAAATCGTCTGACTGGGATTCGAACCCGCGATCAATTTGCCAATAACGCAAAAGTCTGTCGCTTAGTACTGAAATACTGAAAGCCGTTTCCGAGAATCTCAATTCATATTTACAAGATTTGCTTGTTTGAAGTACTATCAGTTAATGAGTATTGTAATTTGTATTACGTACGTTGCTGTGCAATGTATTAAAGTTATATTATTACTAGCTGACCCGGCAAACGTTGTTGCCTTATTAAAAGTTAAAAACACTATAATTGATCAGTTATCCAGCGGGATGAAAAATGATTAAATTACTAAAATGGCTATAAAAAAATAAAAAAGGTGATAAAAAAGTAAAAATTTAGGATTGTATGTATTTTTTAATGCCACATTATAAAAAAATAAAAACAAAAAATTTCATCCAAAAATTTAAAAAAAAATTTAAGGGTGAACAACCCTTATCACTTAGGGGTATGGAAAATAGATAGTAGCCGATTCTCAGACCTACTGAATACGCATATTAAATTTGGTAAAAATCGGTAAAGCCGTTTCGGAGGAGTACGGTAACTAACATTGTGACTTGGAAATTTTATATATTATTGGAAGAAGATAGATAGATTGTTCCAGTGTAATATTACGGAAATACCGTGATATTATTATTCAATATGATAAAAGGGAGCAAACGTGATACGCCTGATGAAAAGCGACTACTGTTGCCCAGGAATACCCGCGACACCATAGTAGTTGTAAGCAAGTCATTTCTATTTCACTTCTCACACGATAGATGGCACTTTGATGAAGTTTTATTATAGAATTGAAGTAATAAAGTTATTACTAATGAACTAGCACCTGTAAAATCAAAATTTGAAATAAAATCAAAATTTGAAATCATCAATAGAGCATTTGTTCATCGCGAACAGTTCTCGATCTGTGTTGCGTACGCTATCACCATTCACAAAAGTCAAGGGCTAAGATCGATTAATGCTCTTATTGATATTGAGTCACCTACGTTCTCTTGTGGGCAGGCTTATGTAGCACTCTCTAGTGACCAATTCGCAAGGCGTTCACCTAGTTAAATATTGACTTCAGTTGTATTAAAACACAAGAGTCAGCTGTAGTCGAATATAATCGACTAAGTGCCAAGTATCGCCCTAATCTGCCACTTAATGTAAATAGTAAGCCAACAAAGAAAAACCTAACCAAGAGCATGTCAGGACATGTCTAATGAGGGTTCCGTAACTATAAACGCGTAATATGCTTTTTTTTAATTACTCCAAAAGTAACTATCCGATTTGGTTCACAATAATTTTCCTAAAGAGTTTTTAGCAAGTTTCTATCTCATATAGTTTAAAAATGCAAGGGGGAGGGGGACCAACTTACAAACTACTTTGGTGGCCGATTACTCGAAAATGGTCAACTTTATAAAAAAGTAACTTATGAAACCTTGCCTTTATTCTTTATTTTAAAAGACCTATTTTACGATACCCTACACGATGGGGTAGAGTGAAACTTCACATGTATGGAGAGCCACTCTTAAAATATAAAATTATTATTTTTTTATGATCCCAAAACCGTGATCTATACACAATCTATAACTCCACCAAATTTCATTAATTTATATTCATAATTACAGGAGCTAGAGGCGCGGTAAACAGACAGACAGACAGATGGACAGAGCGAAACTATAAGGGTTCCTTAAGTACTACGGAACCCTAAAAAAGGCAAAGAGAGAGTGGGCAGAAAAAAAGCGTCTCTGTTGTGAAAGAAATACACCCAAAAAAATGAAAAAGAAAATAACAATTCTGTTATAACAACTTACAAAAAGAAGTGAAATCCCACCAAAAACATTTTCATGTAAAAAAAATATGCGAAGACGATACCATATGACTAGCACTGTCAAAAATTTATGAAATCTCATGTAAAACCAAGCTTCTTACCCTACACGCCTTAACTCTGCAAACGTAACTTCACAAACTCTACACCTTAGTCATTTTATGTGGCTTGGCCATTTCGTTACTATAAGAGAGTATAATAGAAAAACAGTCGATTATAATTTTTTCTTCTTACGGCCAAGTGAATGTAGCGAAATGGCCAGGCCACATATAATGACTAAGGTGTAGAGTTTGTGAAGTTACGTTTGCAGAGTTAAGGCGTGTAGGGTAAGAAGCTTGGTTTTACATGAGATTTCATAACTTTTTGACAGTGCTAGTCATATGGTATCGGCATAATTTTTTTACATGAAAATGTTTTTGGTGGGATTAATATATTACGATTTCTGCTGCACGGCCCGTTGCGAAGTGGGTGACATTCTGTAGTATTAGTATCCCACCAAAAACATTCTGTAAAAAACTAGCCAAGTCTCGATGGAGCTGCTTGTTTATCTCTAAAAAGTAATGAAATCTAGACAGAGTCGTGCCAAGTCTAAGGTTCCTTACTGCGATTTCTTTATTATTATAGTTAATGTTGTGTGACTTGGCCGTTGAACATTCTTTATACGTTAGTGGGAACAAGTAAATTTTGTTTACACGTAATGTTACATCTGTTGTAACTACCTATGTTTGTTAAGCGAGATAATAGCCCATACTGGTATTGGTAATTGGACGCTAGTGTCTCATTTTAGGCTGTTGTTGATTGTACAATACATGTATTGGAGCAATGATGTCATGGAGCCCCTTTTGTATTCTTGTGTACCCTTCAACGGCCAAGTCACACAACATTAACTATAATAATAAAGAAATCGCAGTAAGGAACCTTAGACTTGGCACGACTTTGTCTAGATTTCATTACTTTTTAGAGATAAACAAGCAGCTCCATCGAGACTTGGCTAGTTTTTTACAGAATGTTTTTGGTGGGATTTCACTTCTTTTTGTAGAAACGTGGGCATATTTTACTAGATTTTAATGTAATTTGTTTATTTAATTTGTGTAATGTTCGAGTAGAATAAAGTTAATTGTTCGACTATTTCTTCTTGTAAACTTGTAAGTATAAGTATAAAAGCCAGTCTAGTCTTATCTAGAGTTGTCCTTTAATTTTATTTATATGCGTATTAAAAGCAGAAGGGGAGGCATTCGCCCAGCAGTGGGACGCTACGGGCTAGATTAAATTAGAAGATGTGTCCCATTTCGCTGGATTTTTGCAATGACAGACGATTTTTATGTACCAATAGTAGAAGGGGGCATTACTATATTATCTCTAAATCAGCTGAGACCAGCTGAGGGTTCATCAGATACTTCAGACCTTCGATTTTTAACATCAAATGAAGTGGCCCACCAAGTTGAATATTTTTTGTAAAGGCGGTATGTCGATCTCTAATAGTTTGGTTGGGCTCTTGTGTCTTCTAATCAGGGTCACCAGGTACTCCAGATCTTCGATTATCCTAGTTTTTATAGCTTTCCCTTTATGTCTTTATGTGGCCATTAAACCCTAACTCTGTACCAAATTTCAGCTCTCTGAGTTTATGGGAAGTACTAGTTCTATTCTGATGATCATGAGTGAGTGACTGAGTGAGTGAGTGTCTTATATGCGAAACTTTGCTTTCGCTTTACTTCGGAACCAAAGGACCTACAGACTTAAAATTTTGGATTTTAAGTATGTGATTATAGTTTACTGGATGACGAAAATTTTTTCGTTCTGGTCTTATCCAGAGGTTCTCAAATAGGGGCCTGAAAATCCGGCGAAATGGTTCCAGTAAAGGATGGTACGGCAGTGTTTGCTTCGCGCTCGACTTGGCGGGGGCACTGCCGTGCCCCCAGATCAGTATTGTACCCGTGCGAAGCCGGGGCGGGTCGCTAGTTCTAGTATAAAAGTGTTAACATTAAAGCAACTGACGTTATTAAGAGTTTTAATTGTACTACGTTTTGTTATAAACTAGTCAGTAGCGACTCGCCTAGAATCGTAGTAAGTACTGAGAAAAAAATGTGTGAAGTCGAGTAAGGCCTTTAATGATAATATAATACCGTTTTTATAGATTTCCCAACAATGAAGAAATGGCTCAATAGTGTTTAAGTAAGGCAGAGAATTACATAAAAATCTGTTAAATATTAATGTAGCCGTCACTTCAAACCTTCTTGATTTTACACTATTCAATCTAGTCGACTTATAAAGCCTCAGCTGTATGCAAGGAATTTGTAAGTATTATAATATTACTTACAAATTCCTTGGCTGTATGTCATTCAGTGTTTCACAATTTGTCTGACACAGCTTTGCAGTTTGCCACAGCAGAAAATATTATTGTCACCCTACTAGAAAGGGACACACGGCCTCTCTTCCAACCTCTCGCTCGGCTCGTTTTTTTGCTCACAGTATTCGGTCCTGTTGTTATACTAGGTCCATTCTCCAAAGTTATAAGTTTTTTAACCTCGTCATTTATATGTCACCGTAAAATTGTATTAACCAACTATAATCTGACGTCTAAAATTGTAAAACGAACATTTTACAATAATTTCACTAGTTATATTACAATCTAACGGTTTTTACAATTTACGGTGACATAGGTATACATATTCTAAGTATATGGAGAATAGATGTAAGGAGCACCATCTCTATAGGGCTTAAAAACTAAAAAGTGTCCGACAAGACTAGAGTGAGAAGGGTGTGAGATAAGAAGTTAGCAATATGAGATGGAGAGAAGTTAGTTAAGTTTAATAATAATAATAATAATAAATAAATCTTTATTCTGCCATTTTTAACATTACACCACCATAGTATACACATAGATAACAAAGGTACAATTAATATTAGCATGAAAATAAAACAAGCAAAGAAAATATACCTACTTACAACTAAAGTATTAATAAAAATAACAAATCCGTTGACTTGTTTCAAACAACTTATGTATCTGTGTGACCATTAATAACAAACATATAAAGATTAAAAATAACAAAATAATTACGGCGGTGCAACACCTAAAACGCGCAGAATCGGAGAT
Organism: Glaucopsyche alexis; assembly: GCA_905404095.1. NCBI lineage: Eukaryota > Metazoa > Arthropoda > Insecta > Lepidoptera > Lycaenidae > Glaucopsyche > Glaucopsyche alexis. The sequence goes on from FR990042.1 coordinate 6,066,175, forward strand.
CCACTCAGGTTATGACGACATAGGAAAGTCGTCTCTGGTCTTCCGTGGACCCCTTGTTTCCGGGCAGGGGACGAGCAAACTACAGCAGTCTCTTAAACATATAATTTAATAATAATATAATAAATTACAATTTTTACGGCAACACACAATAATATTAAATACCTACTGAGAACCCAATTTATCGCCTTTTTTTTCAAATTGCAATCTATTCAATATTTACGTCGCAAAGTTGAGTGTTTAGTAAATACAGTTTATATTTATTTTTAAAATTACAAACAGTCTTCAGAGCACGAAACGGTGGAGGCAGATTATTCCAAATTTTGCTGGCGACATGTCTGAAACTACCCCTAAACGCAGCGGTATGATGTAGCTGTGAGATCATTAGGTAGCTCGACCCCCTCGTGGTCATATTTAGTTGTTTTTGACTTGCCCACTGCAGTTTACCGTAAAGATAAGATGGAATTTGAAAATTAACTACGCCAAACAAAAGAGTAGCAAAATGCAATTGCCTACGGTAATCCATTCGCAGCCAGCGTAAACTGTTGATGTATGGCGTTACATGTGCGCGAGGGGGAATGGAACAACAGAATCTGGCGCATGCATTTTGCACCCTCTGAATGAGTTTTTTTGACCTAGACAGCAAGCAGGGGCCTATAACTGCGTCCGCGTAATTTAATTTAGATAAGACTAGAGATTCACATAGTTTTACACGCAAATCCCTAGACAAGAAATTTCTAATTTTATATAAGAGTTTTAACCTATAAAAACAATTCCTAACGGTCGCAATCACATGATTCTCAAATCTTAATCCTTCGTCCATTAATATTCCTAAATTTTTTGCTTCCCTGACCCTTTCAATCTTCTGTCCCTTAATAGCTATATATGGCTCAGCATTACAAATTTTTCGCACTTGATGTGTAGTGCCTAATACCATGTACTTGGTTTTTGAAGGGTTTAATACTAAGGCATTGTCATCAGACCACTGTGATATTCGCGCTAGGTCTTCGTTAAGTTTATTTAATGCTTGATTTAAATATGGGAGTTTAAACGAAATATACAGCTGAATGTCGTCTGCATAGATGTGATGTTTACAATGTTTTATATGTTGTGTAACATCTGCACCGTACAAACCGAACATTGATGGTCCAATGACAGAACCCTAAGGCACGCCCCTATCTACGTGGCACGGGTCAGATCGCGATAGGATGCCCTCATTGTTTTCTACTTCAACAATTTGAGTACGGTTGTTCATGTAACTCGAGAACCAGGCAATTGCGTTTTCGTCAAAACCATAATATTTTAATTTGGAAAGTAGTAGGGGTATATTTATGGAGTCAAACGCACGAGAGTAATCGAGAAAGACTAATACAGATCCCTCACCGGTATCTTGTGCACATAAAATGTTATCGATAACATCAATAAGAGCGGTTGTCGTACCATGTCGCTTACGGAAACCTGACTGGACTGTAGGTAAAATGTTGTTTATTTCTAAGTAGGAAGATATTTGCATGCACACCACCTTTTCCAGAATCTTTGACATGCAAGGCAAGATACTATTAGGTCTTAAGTCCCTCAGCTCAGTCACAGTGTCTTTTTTAGCTAGGGGCTTAACAATAGCACGCTGCCATAATTTAGGAAAAGAATGAGAAGTTAAAGATTTATTAATTAAAAAAGTAATTATACAGAGACAAGAAGGAACACGGCAGGCCATAAGTAGCATATCCAAGGAAATACCGTCAATTCCTAGCGCGTTAGAATGAAGTGATTTTAAAATTTTTAACACATCTTCATCAGTAATAGTCGTAAAGCTAAATGACGATGAGCTAAATTTATGAGACTCAGACCTTCGATTTTTAACATCAAATGAAGTGGCCCACCAAGTTGAATATTTTTTGTAAAGGCGGTATGTCGATCTCTAATAGTTTGGTTGGGCTCTTGTGTCTTCTAATCAGGGTCACCAGGTACTCCAGATCTTCGATTATCCTAGTTTTTATAGCTTTCCCTTTATGTCTTTATGTGGCCATTAAACCCTAACTCTGTACCAAATTTCAGCTCTCTGAGTTTATGGGAAGTACTAGTTCTATTCTGATGATCATGAGTGAGTGACTGAGTGAGTGAGTGTCTTATATGCGAAACTTTGCTTTCGCTTTACTTCGGAACCAAAGGACCTACAGACTTAAAATTTTGGATTTTAAGTATGTGATTATAGTTTACTGGATGACGAAAATTTTTTCGTTCTGGTCTTATCCAGAGGTTCTCAAATAGGGGCCTGAAAATCCGGCGAAATGGTTCCAGTAAAGGATGGTACGGCAGTGTTTGCTTCGCGCTCGACTTGGCGGGGGCACTGCCGTGCCCCCAGATCAGTATTGTACCCGTGCGAAGCCGGGGCGGGTCGCTAGTTCTAGTATAAAAGTGTTAACATTAAAGCAACTGACGTTATTAAGAGTTTTAATTGTACTACGTTTTGTTATAAACTAGTCAGTAGCGACTCGCCTAGAATCGTAGTAAGTACTGAGAAAAAAATGTGTGAAGTCGAGTAAGGCCTTTAATGATAATATAATACCGTTTTTATAGATTTCCCAACAATGAAGAAATGGCTCAATAGTGTTTAAGTAAGGCAGAGAATTACATAAAAATCTGTTAAATATTAATGTAGCCGTCACTTCAAACCTTCTTGATTTTACACTATTCAATCTAGTCGACTTATAAAGCCTCAGCTGTATGCAAGGAATTTGTAAGTATTATAATATTACTTACAAATTCCTTGGCTGTATGTCATTCAGTGTTTCACAATTTGTCTGACACAGCTTTGCAGTTTGCCACAGCAGAAAATATTATTGTCACCCTACTAGAAAGGGACACACGGCCTCTCTTCCAACCTCTCGCTCGGCTCGTTTTTTTGCTCACAGTATTCGGTCCTGTTGTTATACTAGGTCCATTCTCCAAAGTTATAAGTTTTTTAACCTCGTCATTTATATGTCACCGTAAAATTGTATTAACCAACTATAATCTGACGTCTAAAATTGTAAAACGAACATTTTACAATAATTTCACTAGTTATATTACAATCTAACGGTTTTTACAATTTACGGTGACATAGGTATACATATTCTAAGTATATGGAGAATAGATGTAAGGAGCACCATCTCTATAGGGCTTAAAAACTAAAAAGTGTCCGACAAGACTAGAGTGAGAAGGGTGTGAGATAAGAAGTTAGCAATATGAGATGGAGAGAAGTTAGTTAAGTTTAATAATAATAATAATAATAAATAAATCTTTATTCTGCCATTTTTAACATTACACCACCATAGTATACACATAGATAACAAAGGTACAATTAATATTAGCATGAAAATAAAACAAGCAAAGAAAATATACCTACTTACAACTAAAGTATTAATAAAAATAACAAATCCGTTGACTTGTTTCAAACAACTTATGTATCTGTGTGACCATTAATAACAAACATATAAAGATTAAAAATAACAAAATAATTACGGCGGTGCAACACCTAAAACGCGCAGAATCGGAGATCCACTCAGGTTATGACGACATAGGAAAGTCGTCCCTGGTCTTCCGTGGACCCCTTGTTTCCGGGCAGGGGACGAGCAAACTACAGCAGTCTCTTAAACATATAATTTAATAATAATATAATAAATTACAATTTTTACGGCAACACACAATAATATTAAATACCTACTGAGAACCCAATTTATCGCCTTTTTTTTCAAATTGCAATCTATTCAATATTTACGTCGCAAAGTTGAGTGTTTAGTAAATACAGTTTATATTTATTTTTAAAATTACAAACAGTCTTCAGAGCACGAAACGGTGGAGGCAGATTATTCCAAATTTTGCTGGCGACATGTCTGAAACTACCCCTAAACGCAGCGGTATGATGTAGCTGTGAGATCATTAGGTAGCTCGACCCCCTCGTGGTCATATTTAGTTGTTTTTGACTTGCCCACTGCAGTTTACCGTAAAGATAAGATGGAATTTGAAAATTAACTACGCCAAACAAAAGAGTAGCAAAATGCAATTGCCTACGGTAATCCATTCGCAGCCAGCGTAAACTGTTGATGTATGGCGTTACATGTGCGCGAGGGGGAATGGAACAACAGAATCTGGCGCATGCATTTTGCACCCTCTGAATGAGTTTTTTTGACCTAGACAGCAAGCAGGGGCCTATAACTGCGTCCGCGTAATTTAATTTAGATAAGACTAGAGATTCACATAGTTTTACACGCAAATCCCTAGACAAGAAATTTCTAATTTTATATAAGAGTTTTAACCTATAAAAACAATTCCTAACGGTCGCAATCACATGATTCTCAAATCTTAATCCTTCGTCCATTAATATTCCTAAATTTTTTGCTTCCCTGACCCTTTCAATCTTCTGTCCCTTAATAGCTATATATGGCTCAGCATTACAAATTTTTCGCACTTGATGTGTAGTGCCTAATACCATGTACTTGGTTTTTGAAGGGTTTAATACTAAGGCATTGTCATCAGACCACTGTGATATTCGCGCTAGGTCTTCGTTAAGTTTATTTAATGCTTGATTTAAATATGGGAGTTTAAACGAAATATACAGCTGAATGTCGTCTGCATAGATGTGATGTTTACAATGTTTTATATGTTGTGTAACATCTGCACCGTACAAACCGAACATTGATGGTCCAATGACAGAACCCTAAGGCACGCCCCTATCTACGTGGCACGGGTCAGATCGCGATAGGATGCCCTCATTGTTTTCTACTTCAACAATTTGAGTACGGTTGTTCATGTAACTCGAGAACCAGGCAATTGCGTTTTCGTCAAAACCATAATATTTTAATTTGGAAAGTAGTAGGGGTATATTTATGGAGTCAAACGCACGAGAGTAATCGAGAAAGACTAATACAGATCCCTCACCGGTATCTTGTGCACATAAAATGTTATCGATAACATCAATAAGAGCGGTTGTCGTACCATGTCGCTTACGGAAACCTGACTGGACTGTAGGTAAAATGTTGTTTATTTCTAAGTAGGAAGATATTTGCATGCACACCACCTTTTCCAGAATCTTTGACATGCAAGGCAAGATACTAATAGGTCTTAAGTCCCTCAGCTCAGTCACAGTGTCTTTTTTAGCTAGGGGCTTAACAATAGCACGCTGCCATAATTTAGGAAAAGAATGAGAAGTTAAAGATTTATTAATTAAAAAAGTAATTATACAGAGACAAGAAGGAACACGGCAGGCCATAAGTAGCATATCCAAGGAAATACCGTCAATTCCTAGCGCGTTAGAATGAAGTGATTTTAAAATTTTTAACACATCTTCATCAGTAATAGTCGTAAAGCTAAATGACGATGAGCTAAATTTATGAGACTCAAAGAAAGAAAGTGTGGATTGTGGCACGACGTTAGGACCAGGAATATTTATAAAATGAGCATTAATTATTGATGGTTGACATAGATGTTGTGGAAGTACTAGATCAGATTTGGGTTTGTTTATAACAATTTGTTTTTTAAGATTCTGCCACATCGATTTAGGATTTTTTATACTAGAGTTTATAAACGTATTAAAATAAGCTACCTTCTCCCTATTAATAGCACTTGATACCTCATGTTTTAATTCCTTATAGAAATTAAAATGCGCGATGTTTTTAGATTTTCGTGCTCTCCTGTGTCCCGCATCCCTTTGTTTCATCAAGAGTTTGATATTATACGTAATCCATGGGTACTGGTATTCCTTTACGACTAATGTTTTGACAGGAGCTAGTTGATCAAAAACCCATAGTATGTTTGAATTGAGATCTCGCACCAGATCGTTAATGTCTGTAGCGTGTGTTAAGTTGTTCCAGTCAATCATATTCATAACATAATCGAAATCACTAGTCTCAATATCTTTTATGGACCTATAAGAAATCGTTTTAGCTATAGGTTTAACTTTAGGTATGTTGATATAAAAGTATATGAAAGCGTGGTGGCTAAGATCAGGAATGTAATCGACCCAGACTCGATCCATATATGCGTTAGCACAGACAAGGTCGAGAAGAGTTTCAGTGTCGGTGCTGAAGTGAGTGGCTTCGGTGGTAAATTGACGCAGATGATGTATAGATAAGAAGTCATCAAGCATTTTGTATTGGTTACAGTTAGTGTTTAGAAAGTCTATGTTGAAGTCACCTGTTAAATACATGAAATCGTAATAGGGTAAACTAGTAATTGTGTCAGTGAGGGCTTCAAGAAATACATTTGCAGATAACCAGGGTGGCCGATAAGCAGTACCCACATAAATAATAATAAGTTTAGTCATTTATTTTTTTTGATTACTGTAGTATTTAGTAGTCTATTCAGAAAAATTTTAAATCATGAAAATATTGTTATAAATGTAACTGAAGAAGATGCGACGATTATATTGTGTTTAAATTTTGTCGCTTTACATTCTTGCGACAGTGGCGCCACTCTCATTTGATGCTATTTAGCGGACACTTTTCTATCTCAGAGATGGTTCTCCTTCTCCATGACATATTATGATAGCGATTTTATCAAGATTTTATCCTATAAGCCCTTGGGCAGGAAAGTCAATTATCTATAGACCCGCAGAAAGTGACACTTTTTCGCTTAGAAATTAGCTGTCATCGCGTCTCCGTTTGGTTGGATGCTCTAATGGCTATAATATTCCCCGGAATCCGGAACGCCGAGAAAAATACAGAGCACTGAAAATAGAATCTCTGCGCTAATACTATACAGTTGAAAATGGAAGTTTCGAGAGTCGAGTTTTGACATTGACATTTGACTCGACACTCATGTGTTCGATTTTCAACTCTATAATAATAGCACACATTCTATTTTTAATGCTCAGAATTATCTACGGCCTGCCGGATTCCGGTGGGTATAGATATAGTTCCAGCCTTAGACTGATTTAGACATTTCAATTGATGTAATTCGGCTGCTCCTTGGCTGCTCTGTCCAGGGGAAGTTTCAGATCATGAAGTATAGATACCAGGAGTCTGAAGGGTATAGGCTTTTCCTTATTATTTATGTACACATTAATAGACCCAGATCTAAGTTCTCTTTTCTACCACAGGCTGCGCTAGATTCAAACGAGTGCTTCTTTTAATGTGGCGCGCTCTACCGGCAAAAAATCTGTCCCCTAAATTATTGAGACCATATTTATTTTAACATTACGTTCGGACTCGTATCTATACTTCGTGTTTCAGATGATGAAAACGCTATTATTTATTATAATTTGGGTTCAATTAATAATTTAAAATTCATTTATTACATTTATATTTAAAACATTTACAATTTTTTTTTATTAAATAATGTGTATCTGGCTGTGATATATCTTTATTTTATTTCTATGACCAATATGTATATACTGAAATTGTGTGATTTATTTAAATATTATTTAATTTGTTATGATTTATAACAATTCTTGATGTTCCTTAATGTATATTATCTATAAGTATTTAATTTAAATCCGATTTGTTACTTAAATTTGTAAATGTTAACTCCACACACCTAACACCTTGCATGAGGATATTTTGCGCGCCATTGTGATGGTAGAATGTTGGAACCCAGCTAATATAATATTTTTATGACCTTATGTATACCACATTCTTGCAATAAAGAATTGATTGATTGATTGATTGATTTCAGTGGCGTAGCGTAGTAGGGGCGGGGGGGCGGCCCGCCCCGGGCGGCACTTTTAAGGGGCAGCAAAACCTAAGTAAAGGGGCGGCAAAACCTAAGTAAGAGGGCGGCAAAACCTAAGTAAGGGGGCGGCAAAATTGGCGTCCGCCCCGGGCGGCAGACACCCACGCTACGCCACTGATTGGTTTAATATAAAACCTTTTAGCTTGTAGTGTAGTGAGTAATTATTGTCTTTATAATATTTTATGTTTATTACGTCTATAATTTCTTAGGTTAGCATTTTCCAGTATGTATTATTATATAACATTAAATAATCCTATAAAACAACAAAATCTGCCTGGCAACACTAACAATAACTCACTGCGCTATGCGCATGTGTGTGTTGCATTTATTGATTTGTACGGAGATAGAAAGTTATGCTTTTATATTTTTAGCTAGGTGTGTTGATTATTCCTAGAATTCCCGGTGCATTGTTTAAGTACTCCCAGTCTAGGTCAATCTGATTACGCAAACAGTGTTTATCCATCATAAACGCAAAAGCTTTCTATGACGCTATTGAGTTAGGATACAATGAGGAAATATTTACAGTGCGTCCATTGCGTAAACAATGTTCTATTTTAATTTCTGAAAGGTTTTACGATATCTTTTTCACCTTTTTAGGGTTCCGTAGTAGTACTGTAAGGAATCCTTACAGTTTGGCTGTGTCTGTCCGTCTGTATGTCTGTCTGTCTGTCTGCCCGATTGTCTGTCCTAACTCCTAATTATTGCAAGTAAATATGAATTGTTGAGAATTTAGTAGGTACAGTTATAGATTGCGTTTAATATATTTTATTTTTGGCATCACAAGAGAAAAATATTTTTAGAAGTAGGTAAGTATGTAAGTATAGTGATGAATTTTTTTCTTATTCAGCGCCATCTTGTGTGGGATCTCGTCGAAATTCGAATAGATTTTTTAAAATAGAGGCGATGTTTCATACACGAATTTGAATCTCCACTAAACATGTATCCCCATACATGTTTAGTGGGGATTCAAATTGGACCCAACCCTAAAATACAAAATTATAATTACCTGTAAACGTCTAATTTATATCAAAAATTTGTTACCGAAGTTAGCAAGGGAGGACGAATGGAAAGTTCCGTAACGGACTAACCTTAGTGGTTTATGGAATGTACAATTTCATAAAATGTATGTTTCTTTAGGAAAATAAATACCTAAATAAAAAACTACCACCGCGCAATAGGTTATTTTAGAGTTCCGTAGTAACTACAAGGAACCTTTATAGGTTCGCGTCGCTCTGTCTGTCTGTTTCTCTGGCAGCTGTCCGCAGACATTTCCCGATATGCTTTTGGTTAGGTTTTTTTATTAATCATACAAGTAACTGACAAATCACTAAACCATTTTGTATAAAAATGAATGTTTATTTGTATGTCCTGTAGAATCGTAAACTATGCATTTGATCATATTATTGTGTTGATCTTTAGCAAAGTTGTAGTGCATGACTCATGACTCTCATGAGCCAAAGGGTTCTGAGTACGTACGACAAATTTTCGACAGATGGCGCCACTGTCATTTTTAATTCTCGGTACTCGGTACGTTCACACAATGACGTAGTACAATAATTTTATACATATTTTGTATAAACATATTATAGCTACGTAACAGTGAAACATAAATAAAGGGACAGGATAATATTTTTTATATTAAATGTGTAGTATAACAACTAGATCAATATTAATTAGATACCAACATATTTATGCAAATTAACTAATTTAGTTTTTTTCTTTTTTGTTAAAATAATTATAAATAAACCTAGTTACACTTACATCATTTTAGTAGACCGTTGTGATCAAAGGATAACTAGTTAGTTATAATTTACTTGCAACTTGTAGAGTCCACTGCTACAATAGGGTATTTTCCAAGTTTTTGAAAAGTATGTCAAATTATTCCTAATACCAAAATACATTAGCAGTTTGAACCATTCTTTGTGAATTTCTTTCTTTTCCTTGCAAATTAGCCTAAAAGTTTAAATTAATATTATTGGCGCGAAAACGCTATAATGAGTTGTCATGACGTCACATTCTTGTAACCATAGAGTATCTTGTAACATTGTAACTGTCAAGTGTCAAATTACACTGAGAATACCTACTATTTACGTTTTTAAATAAATGTTTTAAGCCTATTAAAAATGCCTTATAAATGGTGCGTAGTGCCAAAATGCACTAATACGTCTATTAAAACACCGGGGAAAATCTTTGTGACCATACCAAAGAACACTGAAATGCGGAAAAAGTGGCTATTACTCACTGACGCATGACGTTAATGATTCTAATGCTGGCTATTCTGGAAATCGGGAGGCCATTAATAAAAGAAGAAGAAGTACAAGAATATGACGTCACATTCCAATCTAGTGCGTTTTAGTCACGTGGTCAAACGTGAAAAATTCATAATTTTATTTTTGATATTTTATAAAAATCATACATATTTTTGTGTAAAAAGTTGGTTAAATTGGTTTAAATTAATGTTTAGCGATAAAATATCAACAATCTGAAGTATATTTTCATCATAGGATAATACCCTATTACTATCTGGTAAGTAAGTAGTCCCCTTTTTTTGATCTCGCAGGGGAAAGGTCGTTACGCCCTTCCCGGGTTGGGAGACCCGGAGAATGTGGGACTCCCGACGCGACTCGCCGGTTTAGGTGCCCACAAAAACTGAACCTGCAGATTGCCCTCAGCCGCTATAAGGGGAGTGTCCTGGATCTGTCTAACACAGGACACCCCCCGCGACCGGCCGGTCTACATCTCTCAAAGGGACCGGACTTCTAACACTGTTAGGGGCGACTCCGGCAAACTGGAGCGTCCCTCTCGGCGCCGGGACTAGCTAAGCCGGGAGGTTCCCATCCTCTCCCGGAGCACCGTTAGACAAGAGAATGAAGGTTCGCAAAGCGACGCCTCCGTACTCCTGTCCTTACGCTGGCGGAGCGGAGCAGAGGAAGGATCTATCTCTCTGTCCCGCTCCGCGGCCTCTTTCTGAGGGCTTCGCAGAAAGAGACCGCCGCCGCCTGCCATCTGGTAGTCCCTATGGTAATATTAATTGTACTAGTGTCGAAATCATAATATTTAATTACTGTTGATGAATTATAGTTATTCTTAGTTACTTATAATTAAAAGATTTTTCGGTTCACGCTATAAAAATTATAAGCAATATAAATAGATAAAGCAAAACGATTTTGGCTATGAAATATGTACCTACGGTGGACTATGATCGCAATGACGTCACACAGTACAGTATTTCTCTCGATTTCGTAATGCGTAAATTATATCACATAAATAATTTGAATTTTCCTATTTAAAAAAAAAAAAAAAAAAAAAAAAAAAAAAAATTTACTAAACCAGCCTCTTGTTTCATCTTATACTTTAAACGAGACATTCTTGTATATAATAGGTTGGGGAAAAAGTCTTTTCGCATTATAGTATGTATGAACTTGTCATAAAATATATTGGGCTATACCAATTGTATCTGGATGATTTTGGTATCATTAAAAAGTTTTAATTTTACAGAAGACAATTCCAAATTCAAATTAGGTAAATTTGAGATTTTCATTTGTTTTTCTGATTGTTAAAATGAGTGATTCTTATGAAGAATTTCGATACATTTTAAAATTTTATTACAAAAAAGGTAAAAATGCAACACAAGCCGCGAAAAAAATTTGTGATGTTTATGGACCTAATGCAGTATCTGTGAGAGTAGCGCAAATTTGGTTTAAGCGTTTTCAATCCGGAAATTTTGATATCAAAGATGCACGTCGCTCTGGTCGCCCTGTTACGGACAAAACTGTTGCCATTTTTGAAAAAGTGGAGCAAGATCGGCATATTAGTAGTTACGATGTAGCTGAAGAACTGGGGATTGACCACAAAACGGTTTTGGCGCATTTGAAAAAAGCTGGGTACACAAAAAAGCTCGATATTTGGGTGCCTCATGAGCTCACTGAAAGAAACCTAATGAACCGTATACTCATTTGTGATTCTTTATTACGACGTAATGAAACCGAACCATTTTTGAAGAAGCTGATAACTGGTGATGAAAAGTGGATCACGTACGACAAGAACGTGCGAAAAAGATCGTGGTCAAAGGCCGGTCAGGCTTCACAGACTGTGGCGAAACCCGGGTTAACTCGCAACAAGGTGATGCTGTGTGTGTGGTGGGATTGGAAGGGCATTATTCATTATGAGCTGTTACCGCCAGGCAGGACCATCAATTCTGAACTGTACTGCGAACAACTGATGAGATTAAAGCAAGAAGTTCAGAGAGAAAGCGGCCGGAATTAATCAACAGAAGGGGTGTGGTTTTACACCATGATAACGCTAGACCTCACACATCTTTAGCCACTCAGAAAAAATTACGGGAGTTTGGCTGGGAGGTGTTAATGCATCCGCCGTATAGTCCTGACCTTGCACCTTCAGATTTCCACCTGTTTCGGTCGCTGCAGAATTCCTTAGGCAGTGTCAGGTTGACATCACAAGAGGACTGCCAAAACCACTTGTCGCAGTTATTTCATCAGAAGCCCCAAAAATTTTATAGCAATGGGATCATGTACCTACCAACAAGATGGCAAAAAGTTATCGAACAAAATGGCACCTATATACTTTAGTCACTTGTAAATAAACTTTATAAATAAAAAATTATAATTTAAAAAATTTAAAAACCCGACTGCGTAAAAAGTGAACTAAACAAAGTAGGTACATAATTAAAACTGAAAAGAAAAAAACAAGCACTTAGATATCCGGTGGTCTAGAATTCTATAATATATTATTGAATTAATACTATTGGAAAATAACAACTAAACAGTCAGGATCCATTGAAAAATTAGATTGGCTGTCGAATAATGGATCCCGACTGTTCACTTTTTACGCAGTCGGGTTTTTAAATTTTTTAAATTATAATTTTTTATTTTATACTTTTTAGTTATGAGTACCTAGCTAGCTATTTACCAGACTGGATTTCCTATCAGCATCAGTCCACATCACAATTGCGCTGGAATGTGAGAATGGTTGTTACGCAACTTTAAATCGATATAGATCCTAAACGGTCAGTCGAATCGAAAAATGTTGAGAGAAAACTAACAATGATTTTTAAATACCTATTCAACGATACCCCACTTGATATAGTTTGTTGACTTTCATTTTTTTCATTTTCACAATATGGCGTCCAGTAGTCGCCATATTGAATTTTCACTAACGTCATGTCTTTAATGACACTCGCCGGACTAAGAGGAATCGATTGACGTGTGAATCATAAAAATCGGCCCAGGCGTTTGGTCTGTATAGTGCTTCAAAGGAACATACATACATACATACATACATACATAGGCTGATAAACACATTACCACTCCTTTGCGTCGCGCAGTCGGGTAAAAAACCTTTTGAATTTTTATATAAAATGCGAAGAAACTTTTTCCCCAACCTAATATATAAACGTAATATCGGAAAAGGCTGCAAGTATAATTACTTGCAGCCTTTTCCGACATTAACTTTAACTAAGTACATGAAATTTAGTCTGCAGGGAGTTTTGAATCTACTAGAGCTCCGTGTAAAGCTCGATTACCCTGGTTCTTTATCATAAAATTATTAATTGCCAAACAGTGCTTCATAATAATAAGATAGACAACAGATTTATCTTTTAGAGTAAGTTCTCAAAGGAAACAGTATATAAAAAGCTCCATACAAAAGTCGTACCTGACGTCACGTTAGGTAAACGTTTTCATACACGTTTATCTAACCTAGATGCGTTTGTAAATTTCTTCGACATAATATGTGGTGCGTTTAAGTTCATACTTACTATAATGAATGTTTTTGTATATTATGATGTAAGTAAACTAATGATGTAGGTTTTTTTTACTATTTTTTTTAAATTTTTTGATAAGTATAAAAACTAAATTAGTAAATTTAGTTTCATGTGTATCCTATTACTAAAACTACACATAAAATATTTTTTATGTTTATCATAACTCAATATTTCTAAATATATAAGGTTCGGTAAAATTAATTACGGATATTTTGGGTATAATATGATCTACTGCTTATGTAAAGACGTTTAAGCGGAAAAATAATTGTCATACTCGAAAAAATTTTCTTTATATGGGTGAGTTTGCGTTTTGCGGAGAGTCACCCATACATAGATGATTTTTTACTTTGAGTATGACAATTATTTTTTTGCCTAAACGTCTTTACATAAGCAGCGGATCATGTATCCGAAGTATCCGTAATTGATTTTCGGAGACGTTATATAAATTTAACTAAATAATTTACATGAATCTTCTTAACTATATCTATTATTTTCCTCCGTATTATTATAGTTATAGTAGATTTGGGTACAGACCTCTTTTTTATATTATACATCTATGATGTAAAAAATGTACCTACGGATAAATTATTCGTCGTCGTCATCGACAACTAATTATATGGCGATGTTTTTCGGTAACGTGAAGAGGATTACCCTAACCTTCTGCGCGGTATTAGCTATCATTATTAGATGGCGATGGTGTCTAAATTATTACATTTTTTTATTCAAAGTTACTTTGTTTTTATCAATTTTAGCCGTAAAATAAGTGAATTTCACCTGGTGGTGCGTTCAGTTTGCCTGTTTTAGATTTTTTTTTAGGTTTGATTTTAAAAGAGGACGATTATGTTTTAATGTATGATAAAATTTAATTTACATGCCGTGTGTCTCGGCTTTATATTGCATTTTGGTATTCGAAAACTATGCAACTACGAGGGGCTACGACCTACGATTTGCGGTCTTCGTAGCGCGGGCTACGGCGTAGACTTTGCATCGGCGTGCTACGAGATTTGCAAGATACGAAAGTAATAGACGGGATACAGCCTACAATGTTAAACGTAATATTTTATTTTATTTATTAATAGTTTTCTAACTAGTTAACCTAAAGTGAATTCGTAATATCTAATTTTATATCTTATACATTTATAATGTCTAATTTTTATTCAGGGGCCATTCAAGGATTACTTAAGCACAATAGGGGGGTAAGGGGGTCTTTGCTTTGCTTATTTTTGATGACATTGGGGGTGGGGCGATCTAGATGGTGATTACGTCAGCAGTAATTATTTACTTTTTTACACGTATGGCTACCCACACGTTGCTTAAAAACGAAATGCGTTTTCGGGGATTCTTATAAATAATGAATACAATCCTCTATTCCAAACTCCAAATTCTAGACTTATAACTGCTGCTCATGAATCAATCAATGAGCTAGATGAGTGTAATTTTTTTATAATGTATAAAAATCAAAAATAAAATCTAAAAAATATTAGTGCAAGAATTTTTTCGATATCTCAAAAACTGAATTTTTTATAAATTTTTAAAGTTGGATGTTTTTAAAATCAGCGCGAGCTTGACCGCTCAACGCGTGACGTCATTTCGCCCGCTCTGACCGCCGCGGTAAGGAACTCTTGCAGTAATTTTGAAGTTTTATTGAAATTTTTGGAATTATGGTGATAAAATAACATATAGATATAATTGTATAACACCTTTATGTATAATACAACGGTTAGCACTCCAGAAAAATACTTTTTTCATGTGCCCAACGACAAAATCTGAGAAAATTAGTTGTGTAAAGTGTTGAAAAAAGTGTTATAGCTACAAAAATCAGTAGACATTTATTGCGAAGAATATTTTAATGTGAGTACTGAGTAGGTACCTAAATAAATACGAAACATCTACCTACATTTTTTTTTTGCATTACTAAATGTTTAGTTTATAGAATATGCTCAGAATGAATTCAGTATTTTAGTGACAATGTATTTTAAACAATGGGTTTTACATAGAGAAATAAAACACGAGTCACGCAGATATGTTAGGTACCTACTTAAAAAATATATTTAATCAATTGAATGAAACTTGAAAGATGAAATAAGACAATACAAAAAACTCCGTACCTACTTGTTCCTCTCGCTTAAAACTATGTTTATGGTGTAGTCACTTGTTTGAGATCTCGACAAAAAACTTTATGAACAAAATGTCATAGATTGACTATTATATTTTAGTATTTTTTAACCGACATCCAAAAAAAGGAGGCGGATATACGTTAGGGCTATATATATATATAGCCCTAACGTGTATATATATATATATATATATATATATATATATATATATATATATATATATATATATATATATATATATATATGTATATATATATTAATTTCTCACCTTTTGAACTTTCCCTGAACTGATACAATTATTTTAAGATCAAAATCAGCCAAATCGGTCTAGCCGTTCTCGAGTTTTAGGGGCCATCCATAAATTACGTCAGACGAATTTCATGATTTTTGACCCACTCCCCGTCCTTGTCACATTTGTGAGACCCCCTCCCTCCCTAGCGTGACGTCACATTTTACAATTTTACATCTAGAAATAATTATTCAATTAAAACAGCAGTTCCGAAATTTGTTTAATTTGAATTGGTGGGACGGATGACCGACACGACTGTCGAGAGATTAGGCACAGGTCCAACTTTTATATGCCCATCTGACGCATGGATCGTCTTTCGATCGATCCCGTGGCCCGCCAAGGGTGGTATGGAGTGGAGTACCGCCGAGTTTTTATTGAGTAGGGGCTGCGCCCATTCACCATCTTTTCGGGTGCAGCAGAGTCTCACATACTCACGGGTAGGACCGCTATCCCCTAGTGGGATGCTGAAACGCATTTTCTCGGCGAAAAAAAAATAACTTATGTAATAAAAAAACAACATTATGATCTCTTAAACATCACTGGGGCTGGGGGGTCTCGACACTGGGGCAATAGCTATCATAATATCATATAGCTATTACTTATGATTACTATATTAACACTTAGATTAAAATAGATTTTGAAATGTGACGTCACGAAAATTAGGACCCTCCTACTCCCTTGTCACACTTCGTCGACCCCCTCCCTCCCCCCTAACGTGTGACGTTATTTATGGATGGCCCCTAATTTGAAATTGGCCCTTTTAGACTTTAGTCACTAAAGTGGAAACCTGATGATGGAATCCATGAGGAATCGAGGGAACTCCTCAAAATGTATAGGTATATGTTTAAGAATTTGGCCAATGTGAAGTTAATTAAGCATATCATACCAAAAAGTAAAATTTTGTGCCAAGGGTATACCCTAGATCCAAAAGCATTGAACAGAACTCAGACTTTAAAGACACGTGACTTTAAAGACAGGCATGATCTATTAGCATAGAAGCTTACAAGTTTCTATCTCTTATAATTTAGAAATTCTAAGGGAGGGGGGACCAACTTACAAACCACTGGAGGCTGATTACTCGAAAATAGTCGACTTTGTAAAAAAGTAATGTTAAAAGAAACCTTACCTAAATTCTAAAAGACCTATTCAGCGATACCCCACAAATGGGGTAGAATGAAAAAATATTTCATCCCCCCCTTCAGAGCTACCCCTAAAATATAAAATTATTATTATTTTATTATGCCAAACCTAAGATCTACACACAATCTATAACTGTACCAAATTTGATCCATCAATATTCATAATTACGGAAGTATAACAGACGGACGGACGGAGCGAGCGAAACTATAAGCGTTCCTTGTGTGCCCTAAGTGGAGCCCTAAAAATGGAAAACATTATAATTTTGAAACAAAAAATGAAAACAGACTTCCAAAGTAAAAACGCACAAAAAAGTATGAAAAAAATCTTATTTTCTAAATAATTCCCTTTTTAAATTCGGCAAAAATTTTAATTATTTCTCTCATAGACGTATACTATCTCCAGTTAAATGGTCCCATTTTTGAGATTTTTGGGGACATTTTGACATTTGAAGTATGGTGAAAACAAGATGGCTAACATTTGAAGTATTGTGAAAACCAAGATGGCGTAACTTTTACTTGATAAAGATTTGTTCTATCAAAATAATGTACTTCATAGCCTATTTTGAGTTTGAAATTTTTGATTTCTCTACTCGATTTTCATAATTTTGAAGTTGGTTGCCAACTTAAATGTGAGTTCTATAAAATATTGTTTTATCAGGATATTGTTTGGGCTGGCACAGACTTCAAAATTAAGAAGATTGAGTAGGGAAATAGTTAAAATTTTAGCCGAATTTAAAAGGAGAATTATTTTTAGAAAATAAAAATTATTTCATACTCTTTTGTGCGTTTTTACTTTGAAAGTTGGTATTAATTTTTTGTTTAAATTTAACAATTTTCCCTATTAAGTCATATTTATTATAATAATATATAAAAATGAATCGAAATGAACGAAGGTAAGTTTACAGAGCGCGTGTCAAAAACATACTGTATGCACATTGCATAGTTAGCTAGCTACGCACGGCGATGTGACGTCACAGCCATTACTCGACGGGCGCAATCAGTTTTCGCGCGTTCCCATATTGATTTACTTATAAAAAACTCAATTTTCGTGATATCAACACAATTTTTTCACAGTTAGTCTTATTATTGCTTAAATTTTTTGTTAGGGCTGAAAAAGGGGAATAAATTTTGATTGACATCTTCCTCATTGTACCATTGTTTACGTAAGCATGGGGGAGGGGCAAGAGCTTTGCTTACTTTTACTGACGAAGGGGAGGGGTGGGTTAATAATAAAAAAAAAATGCTCATGTAATACACGAACGGCCCCTCATAGCCTTTTGTATATTTTTTCGTTGTAAAATATTAAATCATATTGATGGTAAAAAATAACAAACCATATACATAGTAATATTTATTTAAACAGCAACTACAATAGTTATTTTATCTCCTTATGACAAATACTATAGCTACAATCAGCGTCCTCCGATTGAGAGATATAAATAAATCATCATTGTAGTATACTAATTTAAAGCATGTTAACTAGAAGAGACCATTACGAGGAGTCGAAACTTATACTGAAGTTAGTATAATTGCTTTAAGCAAATTTGTCGCCAAACGTAGCCTCTTTAATAAAATTCACTAACTCTATCAGTTACATTTTACATAAATACATTTCGTACATTTTCATTTCCACTATGATATACACGTTTCCAAGTCTAATGAGTGGCTCATAGGTTTGGAACATTCACACAGTCATCACATTACACATATATGGCACATGCTTTGGTATCAGACACCGCTATGGGACCTATTTACACGAATTTAGTTGCGACCGACCGAAACAGACTCTGCCCGCTGCCTAGTGCGAGAGGCACCCAGGCGAGGCACTCAGTTTATAGGCGAGGAGCCAGCAGCACGTTCACTGTGTATTTGTGTTCAGCTCGCGCAGGCGCAGATGTTCCGATAGGGACTGCAGCTCTCTCCTCTCGTCCGGCCACTTTACCACCACGTTCGAGTTCTCGGAGGGCAGCGTGACCGGTGGCTCGACCAGAACCGGTAGCCCCCCCTCGCGTTCAGGTAAAACATGGCCGATTATCTTGCCGAGCCGTTGATACGAGAACTGGCGGGGTTGAACTTCCCTGCCGTCGATCATTGGAACCCTCTTCTCCATCTGGGCGACAACTATGACGGGGGTATCAGGCTCTATGTCGTTCAATGTCCGGAACGAGGTCAGGGGCCCTTTACAATTCGAGGTACCGATGACCCGCGTGTTCATTCTTTCCAAATTAGCTTTGAGGTCGAAAAAACGGTCATCGCATAGCACAGGATTATCTGAAAGAGCATTACATATAAAACTATCCATGTTTATTAAGAATATGTTTTAAGGGAATTAAAGTAAAAAAAAAAGAATGTATAAATTGTGATTGATTTATTCCTTTAGAGATATATTAAGGCATGACTCTTGATCATGTTTTTCGAAACTTAGAACATGAAACACATAGAACATGAAACAAAAACTGTTTGTTTTCATACACAAGCTGCCTCAAGGTATAGAAAATGTTTTTGATTGAAACAAAATATTTTGTGTAGAAAAGATCATGAGTTCCGATGAGGAAGACGTACTCAAGGTTTAAACGATTGCATAATATGCACTATCTGGAAAAAAACACATATTTCGAGTTAGGCCATGTTTATTGACCCGTAATTTGAATATTTATCAGAAGTAACAAATAGAAGAGTGATTTGCGATTGATAATAATTTCTTCCGTATTTCTATGTATAATGGTCATGTGAGTGGTGTGACAGTTATTAAGAAATGAAACATCTTTTCCCTTCTCTACCCGGGGAATGTTTTCCGTCCATCTCGGAAGACAAAAATATTGTTTATTTCTACAAAAATGTGTATAGCCACGCCCAAATGTTTCGATGTTTTTGTGTAATATTTTGAAAAAACACGAGCAGGAGACGCGCCCTTATAGGTACATTAGGAACATGTCTTAGATCTCTGAAGGAATGTAAATCTTAAGAAGTCCGACAAGGCAATTAAGTTTGAAAAAATATTTGGAAGTTTACTGACATTTTGGGAACAATTAATGTTTAATGATCAATAAGGTACATTCTGTTTTATATCATAACGTATAAGAGTATTACAATGCACAATATAATAATACTTGTTTTTTTTTCAACATAGCTTAGTTATTTAATAAAAAATCGCACAACAGCATATTTTTTTAGTATTTCAAAACACAAAACATTGGAAATATTGTGTCTATAGTAGTAACAGCATTAGAGAGGGTGTATAGACACAATCCTTAGACTTTACACACAATAATTACTCATGCGGCTTATCACTAAATAAATGTACAATAATAATAAACTGTCTCATTTTTTTAAACAGCTTAGCAACAGGAAAGCATTTACCAAATCAGGGAAGAGAAAAAAACGCAAGCAAAAATTTTAATTTTGCACAAAAATTCGCAGCGCATAAATTGCGAAAAGCGCAGCATAAAATAATACAGCATAGCAGACTATATATCTAGTATCAATTTCATAATCAAACCAACCTTGAAGATATATCTTAAGCGTGCTAGGTACACGATTGATTGTACAACTGGATTTCGAGACTACCATCTGATTGACCGACTTGATATTATTGTACGAGAAATCGGCTGTGCACAACGAAGGCAGACCATGGAGGTTTTTGTCCAGGACAGTCACATTATTATGATGTGCAATGAGTTCCTCCAAAGATGGCAGGCATCTCTGAAAAAACAAAAAAGTTTCATGACACAGAAAACAAAAATGACGCCACAGCATCATTCGCAAAGCGCGCGAGCTCTAGTTGCAAACAAACCTTCGATGTTAAAAACGACGTAATATGGTTATACGACACGTCAAGTAAATCTAGTCTGTCCAAGCCGATCAGATCGTCAGAGGAGATTTGCTGCAA
The DNA here is from genome assembly GCA_905404095.1 of Glaucopsyche alexis. Taxonomy (NCBI): domain Eukaryota; kingdom Metazoa; phylum Arthropoda; class Insecta; order Lepidoptera; family Lycaenidae; genus Glaucopsyche; species Glaucopsyche alexis. The sequence continues at coordinate 6,087,095 of FR990042.1, forward strand.
CTGATTGTTACTCAGATTCAGTCTCATGAGCCCGTGGAGCCCTTTCAACACGCTGCCCAGAGTGTGAATATAGTTGTGGTCCAATCTCAGTTCCAATACTTTCGTGTCGTTGTAGAAATCCTCCTGTAAATGCAAGTATCGAAATTAATAAGCCGACTCTGCGAATTAAATCTTACATTAATCAGGAAGTTTCAGACATGACTTTATTATAGTAAAAAAAAATGTAAACCATTTTCGAGTAATCGACCTCCATAGTGGTTTTATAATGTCTCTCCGCCCTGGCGTTTCTAAACTATGAGACTTAAAAACTTGCAATTTTGTATAGATTATGCTAAAATATACTCTTTAGGAAAATTATTTTTAACCAAATCGGACAGTAAATTATGAAGTAATTTGATAAAAAAAAATACGCGTTGATAGTTACGGAATCTTCCTTAGACATATGTCCTGATATGCTCTTGACTAGGATATTAAGTTATGCAGTTGTAAAAAAGAGTGCCTAACCTCTAAAAATAATAAAAAGTATTTAATAATAGTATATTGTAGACTCACCTTTATATTACCCGTGATTTGTGTAATTTTATTATAGGATAGATCGATGAGGGATAGTTTCGTTAACCCCTTTATCTCTTGTAACGAGAATTCTGGCAGATGATTACCAGTGAGATTCAGATACCGTAGAGATACGAGACTTCTTAATGAGCCATTCAGAGAGACCAACTGATTGTTAGCTATATCCAAATGCTCGAGAGAATGCGCTTCTTCAAACTCATCTTCTGCAAGCTAAAGATTTTGATGTTTTAGTTACAAAAATACCATTCGACACATACTTAACCCTTAACACAAAGGGGGTTATCACATAAAAGATTGACGCATATCTGTATGTATGTAGCATTGTAGCTCATAAGCGAACAGACAGATTTTCATGCGGTATTTCATAAATAATAAGCTGATGTGATCCAGATGGTCTAAGCTTAAGCTCGTCATCATAAGCTCGCTTAACATGCGAGAATGATTCAGGGATTAACTTCAATTTTAAAAACAACCAGACGAGGATGAACTTGAAAGGATCAAATTAGGAGGTCAATTTACGTTTTTAATTTTAAACATTATACACTATCACATTACCTACTATATCTACAATCTACATCTATGTGTACAATATCGACAAAGTGTCTGCTCGACCAGTTTCTAAACATTTTCCTTGCCACTAGGACAACTCAAAGTATTTAAACACATAGGAAGTGACCGCAACGTCAGCAGACGTGGTTGAACTACATATTTACACGTGAATATGTGTTGCGTGCGCATGATGAGCGATTTTGATCTTAGGCCTGGTCGAGCGGCAACTTGTCCGAAAGTAGGTACCTACTTATGAATTGATACTTACAGTTTTTATTAAATTGTCCGCCAAAGTCAATTTGATCAGATTCGAGGACTTTTGTATGGCTCCGTTTATATTTTGTATTTTGTTGGCGTAAAAGTAAAGAGACCTCAGCGACGGCATAAGTCTCAGGTCTTTCGGGAGTTCCTGGAGCTCATTGTAGGGGGCATGAATTAAATCGATCCCTTTGCTTTTCTAAAAATGAAGATATCATGAAACTATAGTCGTTGCTGTTTTTAAAACTACGACTTAATATTGCGAACTAAGTATAGGCTAATTATGGACACATTTACACCTTACTGTACTAGGTATATTAAAATTAGATATCTAGCTATGCTATACTATAAAGCACAATAGTATAGCGTAGTCTGAAGACTTCATAGTAACTACAGCCTACATCGAGAGCCAAGTTCAGAGGACTTAGCCAACATGCCATCGTTATTTACAATGACGATCTTCGAAATAGAAAATCTACGGGTTTGACATAACGTTTAATAAGTGGCGTGTGATACATCAATATCATACATTTTCGATTTCTAACGATTTCTATCTTCGTCATAGTTATTAGCGAAGACATCTCCACAGGGTCAAAATCTTTCAGTAAACGATTACTTATGAGAAATTATTTTACTTACAATAGGTAATTCGTTGTCGAGGCTATGTATATTATTATTATTAATCAGCATCCACTCCATATGTTCCATGTCTCTTAGTGTCCCGTTTAAAGTGACTAGATGATTTGCGGCCAAGCTTATACGTCTTAGGGCTTTAGGCAATGCGTCGGTGTCCATTCTTGATATCTGATTACCAACTAGCACTATATGGTCGACCTCCTGTATGTCCTGAATAAATAAATCAATATATTATCATCAATAAATTAAATCATTTTTCTCTTATGACAAAATTGTACCTAGCCTATTGTATATGGGAGATTTATCATATGACTCGACGTATGGCGAAAATCAACCCATGTAAATCCCGCATTATAATTTATAATAAGATTCTATCCCGAACATTTTGATAGAAATGAAATAACTTCATCTATACTAATATAATAAAGATGAAAAGTTTGTTCGTTTGTTTGTTTGTATCAAATAGTCTCCGAAACTACATGACCGATTTTGATAAAATTTGGCACAGGTATAGAATAGACCACGGGACCTTACCCGTTGTTCTTATGTCCTTACATAGGCTACTTTTTTTTGCGGCAGGATGTACGGTTCCACAGATTTTCTTTTGTCGCGCAAGAAGTCGCGCGCAATATTTAGTAGGAAATAAATTCATCTAGTCTATTTCTTTATTCAACATTAGCTGTCCTGACGTTACTATGAACTGGAATAAATAAATAACTACACCTACACCAACATCTACAACTAAAACCTACACCAACACCTACCTACATTTATATTTTAAAATTGCAATCCATTTATATATAATAAAAGAAGATCTATTATCAATTACAAAACAAAAAAAAGTTTAAATTATTAACTTAGGTATTAGTTTCCTAGGAATACCTTGAAATCCTCTTTTGTGAGCTTGGTTAACTTATTCTTGCTCAGGTCAAGCGTATGCACATGAGGTATATGCCGTAGGATATGTCTCGGCATCTCAGGTAGCAGATTTTCTGATAGGCAGAGGTAGTTGATTAGGTCCAGTTTCAAGAAAACGCTTTCTTTTAGGTCACTGAAAAGAAAAAAGGGCATTGTTAATATTGCATTAATACAAAGTAGTAGATATTGAAATTAATAAGAAAAAAAAAACAACAACAGAAATGAGGGTTTTTAAATTCGTGACATCTGACAGCTTTTTGACACGACAAGGACTGTTTTGCTACCAAGCGCGGCGCCGCCTGGTGACAGAAAAAGAATCGAAAATTCTTATTGACCGTTTTTGATACCACTTACGCCATCAGATGACGCTTTATGTGCGTGCGGCAGAAAAAATATCAAACACCCTCATTAGAGCGAACGCAGCGCCTGGTAAATAAAAAAGGCAATGAACTATTTACCTACCAAATATTATTAGATATTATATTTTTTTCCTTAGTTTTTCTACTCGGTTGAAAGAGTATATTTCGTTGCGATAATAAATGAGTAGTATCTAAAGAAATATCTTAAATATAAAAACGGTCAAGTGCGAGTAGGACACGCGCTCGAAGGATCCGTTCAAAACGGCAAAAAAACAAACACGTTTGTTGTAAGTATGTATGTGATTTTTTAGCACTTATTGTTATAGCAGCAACAGAAATACACCATCTGTGAAAATTTCAACTGTCTACTGTCTAGCTATTACGGTTCATGAGAGTCCTGGATACAGACGGACGGACGGACGTATAGTGGATAGTAATAGCTGGCCCCGTTTTTACCCTTTAGGTACGGAACCCTTAAAAAAATGATGTAATCTATATATATAAAAGAAAGTCGTGTTAGTTACACCATTTATAACTCAAGAACGGCTGAACTGATTTGGCTGAAAATTGGTAGGAAGGTAGCTTAGAACCAGGAAAAGGACATAGGATACTATTTATCGCGGGAAAATGTACGGTTCCCATGGAATACTGTATTTACTCTTTTACGTAAAAACTACTTAACCGATCATCATGAAATTTGGCACAGATATAAAGTAGACTACGAGAAAGAACATAGGTTACTCTTTATTGCATAAAAATGTACGGTTCCCGTGGAATACTGTATTTACGCTTTTACGTAACTACTTACCCGATCATCATGATTGCACAGATATAAAGTAGAGCACGGGAATTGAATGATGAAATTTTGCACATATATAAAGTAGAGCACGGGAAAGGACAAAGGCTACTTTTTATTGCAGAAAATGTACGGTTCCCGTGGAATACTGTATTTACGCTTTTACGTAAAAACTACTTAACCGATCATCATGAAATTTGGCACAGATATAAAGTAGACTACGAGGAAGAACATAGGTTACTCTTTATTGCATAAAAATGTACGGTTCCCGTGGAATACTGTATTTACGCTTTAACGTAACTACTTACCCGATCATTATGAAATTTTGCACAGATATAAAGTAGAGCACGGGAAAGGACATAGGCTACTTTATATTGTAGAAAATGTACGGTTCCCGTGGAATACTGTATTTACGCTTTTACGTAAAAACTACTTAACCGATCATCATGAAATTTGGCACAGATATAAAGTAGACTACGAGGAAGAACACAGATTACTCTTTATTGCATAAAAATGTACGGTTCCCGTGGAATACTGTATTTACGCTTTTACGTAACTACTTACCCGATCATCATGAAATTTTGCACAGATATAAAGTAGAGCACGGGAAAGGACATAGGCTACTTTTTATTGTAGAAAATGTACGGTTCCCGTGGAATACTGTATTTACGCTTTTACGTAAAAACTACTTAACCGATCATCATGAAATTTGGCACAGATATAAAGTAGACCACTGGGAAGGACATAGGCTACTTTTTATCGCAGGAAATGTACGGTGCCTGTGGACAACTGTATTTACACTTTTACGTAAAACAACTTAAACGATCATCATGAAAATTGGCACAGACATAGAGTAGACTACGAGGAAGAGCATAGGCTACTATTTATAGCAGAAAAATATGTTTGGAGATTTAGTAAATAGGGGATTTAGGGATTTACAAATAATGTGATTTACGCGACGATACTCAAAGGAAAATTCGAAGGTGAGGAAGTTCTCATTCCGAAGATCCCGATGATCCCTACCGAATAAACGGCATATCGGTCGTTTGAGTTCAAACGACTTCAATTTCCGATCTGTCTTGCATTCGCCATGACCATTAATAAGTCACAAGGTCAATTCTTGAAAGTTTGTGGTCTGAATCTACAAAATCCATGTTTTTCACCTGGTCAATTATATGTGGCATATTCACGGATCGGAAGACCATCTGCGTTATTTATTCTTGCGCCTGATAATAAAACGAAAAACGTCGTCTATTAGAAGATGCTTTACTGAAGATTGCAACCCATGCAACAAAATACATGGCCCATTTTAACGATCATTAAAATAATTGATTTCTTTTTAATTATATCTATTATCCTAATGAAAAATTGCACTTAATGAAATCCAAAATCTGCTCATTTATTGCCTCTAAGGTAGAACAAAGTTTGCCGGGTCAGCTAGTTAAAATTAAATTAATCAGAGCGCATTGTAATAATATTGACGACTAGCTGTTGCCCGCAGCTCTGCCCGCGTAAATCCTATTATAGGAACACTGTACTTTTCGGTATGAATAATGTGAAAGATTGTGGGGATGGGTGGATATTTATTACTCTTTCACGCAAAAACTTATAAACGGATTTCGATGAAATTTGGTATGGTAGTGGTTTAAGCTTTGGATTAAAACATAGGCTACTTATTTATGGCGAAAAAGAACAGTATTCCCGTGGGATGTTGCATTTACGCAAGCAGAGCCGCGCGTAAAAGCTAGTAGACGATATAATCGAATTAGTAATATATTGTATTGTTTCTTTATTCATGTTCGCAGTGAAAATGGCAACGAATGAACAAACTGTGTTAAATAATATTTTAAGCGTCTAGTTCAACAGTGAGTAAAAACTATATTTATCGTGCGTATGTTTATAAATAAATCTAATGTTACAATTATTATTGTATTAAATAAAAATCATTCGTAGTAAAGTTGATAAACGATACACTTTCCAGCAGAGTTTCGGTATCAGCTATCGGGTATAAATAAAATTCATGTTTATATACCGATTTTATCATGTAATAGGTACACTTATTAAATGTTACCTACCTACTTATTTTAATTAACTGACTTTAAAAAATCAGGAGGCGGTTATACGTTCAGCTGTATATAATTTTTTTTGTATGTTCAACGACAACTCCGCCGTCTGTCGACCGATTTTCATAATTCTTTTTTTACAGTAAAGGACATAATTTTAAATTAGTCTCGTTGTTAAAAAAGTGGTGACCTTGTGATGGGTTATGGGATCCATGAGGAATCGAAGGAACTCCTCGGAATTTATATGTACCCACTACACATATAGTGATTTCAACTTTTTCAGAAGTAGTCTGAGCATAATATGCTACTAAAAAGTAAGATTTTGTACCACGGTATACCCTGGATCATATTTGGGGATTCTAGCGTTGTTTAAAGACCTACAAGCATATGTCATCATACTACTATCAGTAATCATCATCAGGATGACATATATAGGTACTTACTCACTACTATCAGAGGTTTTTGCACCGATATCAATGTCTCATCATCACTATATTTAATGCTTACTGCTACATTTTTTCCGCCAAATACTTCTGTAGATAAAAAATATTATTTAATAAAAAAAAAAAAAAAACTTAGACCTTTTCATCCGTTAATGGATGATTTATACAGTATTCTCCAAGCGAAGTAACCACTCTTGAAATACTGTAGTGCCTGGGACAGTTGGTTTTTAAATGTCGTATGGTTGCCCAAGCACATACAGCATTCTCACAACATAGTGGGGGCCAACCATGTGCGGGTTTCCTCACGATGTTTTCCTTCAACGTTAGAGCGTTCGTATTGGTACACGCCACAATCTGGGATTCGATAAGGGAAAGGGAAAGGGAAGATATAGTATCTAATCATTATTATCACTGGTGACTGCTTATTAGGTCCACATATCGGTAATGCTTATTTGGGGAAATACGACGGCCTCTCAGAAAACTGGCACAAATTAACGCCGAGAGAGTGAGAATAGCGAAAGATTTTATGGATCTATAACTTTTTTAAAATGTGTTAATAATAATAATATAACTAATAAATATAAATAAAAAAAGTTTTTTTTTGTTTTGTTTTTTGCTGTATGCATAGTTATTATGATAATATAAATAAGTGAAGTCATACATTATTTGCTGCGGCTGTTATAGTAACGGCAAGAGTAGTGAGTGTAACAGTGTCTACACATGCATGGATTTGGTACGGAGTGGACAGCGGATTTAGTACGCTCCGTACTAATTTTTTTTTTTTTTTATGAAATAAGGGGGCAGACGAGCAAACGGGTCACCTGATGGAAAGCAACTTCCGTCGCCCATGGACACTCGCAGCATCAGAAGAGCTGCAAGTGCGTTGCCGGCCTTTTAAGAGGAAATAGGGTAATAGGGGAGGGTAGGGAAGGGAATAGGGTAGGGGATTGGGCCTCCGGTAAACTCACTCACCCGGCGAAACACAGCGCAAACGCTGTTTCACGCCGGTTTTCTGTGAGCCCGTGGTATTTCTCCGGTCGAGCCGACCCATTCGTGCCGAAGCATGGCTCTACCACGTAAAGTTCCGACTGTGTATAGGGCAGTCCGGCGAACATAATTATTATTAATTGAGTTCGCCGCTGTCCGCATCGGATATGGTCCGCTTCGAACCAAATCCGTTCGTGTGTCTCCAGTCCGGCGATTAGGCCGTACAACGGTCTCAGTGTTGCCAACTTAGGGATTTTCCCCCCAAAATTAAGGAAAATATCTACGGGGTTTATTAGGGGCAGGATTTTTAGAGTTTACTCTTTATGAATTATCAATCAGATTTCAATGGACAATAATCCCACCGACTTTTTTAAAAATCTGATATTTTGACGCGAGAATTTTCGATATTAAGACGAAATAAGGTGAAAAAAATAAATAATTTTAATAAAAAAAATTACAGTGTGTTTGGGACATATTATGAGGGTAAGTTTTCATCTGATTCGTGTTTTTTTTATAAGATAAAAATAAAAAACCAAAAACTTGGTTATTTGAATTTTTCACATACATTTGAGGTTATGTGAAAAAAGTGCCCATACAAATGTTGTTGATATTTTTATTACCTACAACTTTGCCATTTGACTTCTTTCCATAGGACCTGTACTTTTGCCGGAAATAGAGATTAACCGTTTTTTACCCTTAAAAACTCACACCGATTAAATTTCATTAAACTTCCCGACCTCAAATCGCCCGTAAATTATTTTTCCTTTCATTTTTGTTATGTTCTCTTCCTATTCCAATAGGTTTCATCCTATTATATATTTTTTTCACTTTTTACCATTTTCCTAGGCTTCTCCTTGTGTACAAATGCCCAAATTATACGTAATTGATTTTACCGAACATTATAATATACAGGTTTTTTTCAAGTCAGTGACCAAACTTTCAGAAGTGAATATACTCTTGAATATAATCAATTTATACATTGGTGTCAACTTTCCTACTTGAAAATAAAACAGCTTGTTTCTTACAAAATGGCTATGGCATAGGCTTTTGTACGAGTAGAAAACAGCAGATTTTTTGTATATAACCTAACCAACCAACTACCAAGAGCATGTCAGGATATGTCTAAGGAGAGTTCCGTAACTATAAACGTGTAATATGTTGTTTTCAAATTACTTCAAAAGTTACTGTCCGATTTGGTTCAAAATAATTTTCATTAAGAGTTTTTAGTATGATCTATCAGCATAGAAAACTACAAGTATTCAAGTCTTATAGTTTCGAAATGCCAGGGGGGAGGGCAACTTATAAATCACTTTGGAGGAGGAGAATTACTCGAAAATTGTTGATTTTAGTTAGTTAGTTATGTATGAAATCTTGCCTTTATTTTAAAAGATCTATTCGGCGATACTCCACAGAAAAAAAATATAATCCCCACTTCACATGTAGGTATGGAGAGCCACCCCTAGAATATAATATTCTAAAATAGAGATCTATACACAATCTATGACTATACCAAATTTCATCCATTCATATTCATAATTACCCACGCTAGACGCGCGGACAGACAGACAGACAGACGGACGGACGGACAGAGCGAAACTATAAAGGTTCCTCAAGTATTACGGAACCCTAATAAAAGGAGATGTCCTCACTGACTGATTGACTGACGTATAGACGCTCGAACAGCCGTAACCACCAATGGTAGAAACGTGAAATTTGGACAGTCTACCCCACGGGGGTGCAATGGGGTTCCACCCGGTCATGATATCCACAAAAGTGCGCGGAAGAACAGGTAAGTGCACTATGATGCATCCAGTATACATGTGATACGTTAGTAAACATGAATGTGAAAGGTCGGCAGCGGGTTATCGCAGCGGCGTCGTACAGACGCACATAACACGCTGCACTTCTGGTAATTGTTATACCAGGGATGACTAACTATTAGCGAAAGCTATGTCAGCACCGTACATTTTGTTTTCAAACTTCGTCATCGTAATTAGCGAGGGCGTGTTGGCTAAAGGCCCAGGGATGAATAATATATAGCGAAAGTTATGTCAATATCATACGTTTTTGTTTTCGTATTTTGTCATCGTAGTTAGCGTTGACATTGTGACTAAAGATCCAGGGCCTTTAGTCAAGATTTTATACGGGCAATTGGCCCACCACACTTACCCACCACTGCAACTCCTGTGTAGCCAGGATCGACAGTGGTAACCAACCACAAAAACCCTTTGATATGATCTCAGGGGTCTCAGGGATCTCAGGGGATAGGCGAATCAAATCGCAAGCGACATGTCACTTAACGATGACTTATGTCAAATCTCATACATTTTGATTTCGAACATCGCCGTCGAAATTATCGAATGCGTCTTGACTAAAGGCCCAGGGATGGACCAAGCGAACGTTATGTCCTTAGGCAAGATGCTTTCGCTAAGTACGATGAAGTATCGCTCGGTGTGCGTTATTTACTTAGCGAACTCTATGTCTTTCCCATTTATTTTCAATTTCAAAGATAGACAATACATATAATTGACGATGGCATGCCCTTTAGTCATGATGCCATCGCTAATCACGATGACTTATCGCGCGCTATTTACTTAGAGAACTCTATCTCAATCCCATATATTTTCAATTTCGAAGATCGTCATTGTAATTAACGATGGCATATTACGCATTTCTATTGAAAACTGTCAAATGTATGTTTTCTAATATGATGAAATCAGATAAATGATAACCATTTCACGATTTTTGTACGGGAAAAAATATATGAAACATAATATTATGAAACACCTAAATTAGCTCTTTTAGACCCCGTGACGACATAGTGAAAATTAATATCCCCGAACATGACACACGTGTGCAGAGTTTCGTGTTCAGTGATTGTGAGTTGTGACGTCCCTACTGAGCCAATAAATTGTACGCCCATGTTTTCTAATATCTAAGACATAATATGACATTAGCCCTGAACTACGTAATCAGTGGACACGCAGTGGCGCCAAAATGTTCGTTAGCTCTGAATCAGTAGTAGTAGCAGTACAAATTACAATTAGCCCTCGTTCCCACGAGAGTTTTTTTGTGTGCGATACAAAAAAAGAAACAGCGCTGCAAATAGAACTCTGCGCTAATACAGTAGAGCTGAAAATCGAAGTGGCAAGTGTCGAGTTATCAAATCTGACACTGATTATGATTCATCAGTTAACGACATGAAAAACACAATTTAACTAGCAATTACGAATTCTTGGATAATAATTTGTTTATCGAAGTTATTATTCTAAGGGCCCCCATACACGATCCGATTTAGCTTCAAATCGGCCTGAACGGATGCAAAATCGTATCATCTGTGTGCTATTTCGAGATCGCATCAGTCGTCGATCGGATACACTGAAGCGATTCGTTCCAGTGTTGCCAACTATGTTCTTGCGCAACAACTAAACTCGCGTCGCTTTCTACTAAAAACTGCTAAAAGAGTACCGAAAACTATAGAAAAGCTACTAAGCTCAGGAATCCCTTAAAAACACAAAATACCACTGCTCAGTTTTTCTAAATTGAAAATATTATCACAATTTTTACCTTTTAATAAAGAAATATTGGCAGTTATAGTTACTGTCGATAGATGTGAAAAGTTAAAAAGAATATTAATATTTCCTCTGACCGAGATTCAAACCCGAGACCAAAAGAGACTTCAATTTGCGTTACGCGTATAGGTCGCGCAACGAATTAAGATCTTTCGACAAAAGTAGAGGGGATATGCGCAGAAGTCAGTTTTTAGGTGTGTTTGGCGGTAGCGGGCTCGGGCGGGGAGGTGTGGATGCGCCGAACGCATGCCGAACGTGGCTGCCGACACGCTATTGGTAGGTTAGTAACATATATTCTTTGCTATTGGTTGTAACTAATATTTATTCTGTGCTATTGGTCACATGCGCGAACGATCCCCCCCACTTTCACTGAGCGCTCATAAACCGTTGCGCGACCTGTATCTGACATTAGTACACAGAACACTATTACCAGGGGTGGTCGACTCTGTATGAATGACCTTGGACCAAAAAGGGGGCAGTTCGGTGCGACAAGAATGGTTATATTTCAATATATCGCTCTCTGTCTTACATGGTTAATATTACATAAAAGTTACTTAAAAACCACAACAGATGGCGCGTAACAGACACTATGCCGCTTCTAGATCGCGCTAGCGAAAACACTAGACGTATGTATATATAAGGGCTCACGAACGGTTTGTAACGTAGTGACTATTTGGCCGTGGAGGTGGTTGCTCGGTTTTGTTGAAATGTAAAATTTAACTCTAAAGAGAAATTTAACGCTAACTTAAACTTTAATTACGTATCTTCAATTTCCCGCCATATTCATATAATCAATTATATAGTCCTCCTTTGTTGGTAGGCGGTTAAAAGTTTGAGGGGGCAGCTCACTAGAGGCGCTAATTTGGTCCCAATTTTTTTGTATGAAGTCGACCTTCTTCTCCGCGAGTAATAGTGTTCTGTGACTATTACTCGCGGAGAAGAAGGTCGACTTCATACAACAAAATTGGGACCAAATAGCGCCTCTAGTGATCTGCCCCCTCAAACTTTTAACCGCCTTCCAACAAAGGAGGACTATACATTTGATTAAATGCATATGGCGGGAAATTGAAGATACGTAATTAAAGTTTAAGTTAACGTTAAATTTCTCTTTAGAATAAAATTACAAAACCGAGCAACCACCTCCACGCGCAAATAACTACTGCATTACATAATTTTCGTGCGCCCTTATATGTAACATAGGTCTAGTGTTTTCGATAGCGCGATCTAGAAGCGGCATAGTGTCTGTTGCGCGCCATCTGTTGTGGTTTTTAAGTAACTTTTATGTAATATTAACCATGTAAGACAGAGAGCGATATATTGAAATATAACCATTCTTGTCGCACCGAACTGCCCCCCTTTTGGTCCAAGGTCATTCATACAAAGTCGACCACCCCTGCGCTATTGGTAGGTTAGTAACATATATTCTTTGCTATTGGTTGTAACTAATATTTATTCTGTGCTATTGGTCACATGCGCGAACGATCCCCTCCACTTTCACTGAGCGCTCATAAACCGTTGCGCGACCTGTATCTGAAATTAGTATTCGAAATAGGGAATATGCATAAAATATAAATATAGCTTAAAACATAATAATATGATACTAGACTGAAAAATAAAGGAAATGGCGAAAAAAATTTCAATATCTGTTGATAAATGAGCAAGATATGAGCGGTCAAAGTTTGTACTCTATCTCTTTCTAGCAAAACGAAATTTAGTATGCACTTTCTATGAAAATCATGTTACGTGACGTCACGATACACGTCCGATCTCTCTGTCTAACAGACTACTTTAAACGTTCATATCTTAGTTATTTTTAATGATATCAAAAAACTGATTTTACCATACGATTTAACAAACAAGATAGATCTATATAAAAAAATAAAAAAAATACGTGCATATTCCCTATTACTCATATCTTGTTTGTACAACACGACGAAAGAAATAGGCTCTACATTGGCCGTACGCCGTACGGCGTAACGCTTTTACGTGACAGAAAAATCGTGTCATCATCAAAATCCATCCAATCCATATTGCATGAAAAAGTATCAAACATACATACAAACTTTCGCGTTTATAATTTTTAGTAAGGATTAATACCTACTCATGGGATACTCATCCCCACTTACCTGTCCGGTAGTTGTGGTATAGTATACGGGTATGCGGCCCCGGCTTCCCTAGCTATTACTGTCCTATCCCTTGCCCTCCTGGGCGGTAATATCCTACATTTCCTTTTTCCCAATCTAACTTACCAATCTTCCTTTCTACACCACCTATCCTTCCCTTTCCCTATTCCTACCCTCTCCACAAATCCGTGGAAACGCAACGGAGAATCATAAAAATAATTTAATTATCCAAAATGGCGGCGATGTGGTTCACCACCCATCACGTCTCGTTTCTCGCGGAGGTGAAAAGCGGACCATGGAGAGCCGCTTCGCTACGTTGAATGTAAGAGGAGGAATGGATGGTAAGAATGAAAGTAAACGAAGCGAAACGAGTATGTAAGGATCGTAGCAAGTGGCAAAAAGTGGTCTCTGCCTACCCCTTTACGGGAAAAAGGCGTGATTATATGTATGTATGTATTAATACCTAAGTACTAGCTTTAGCCAGCGGCTCCGCTATCGTAAATATAGTATCCCACGGAAACATTACCTATACTTTTTCGGTTTAAAATTAGCCTATGTATTAATCCACAGTCTGAACTACATTATTAGTACAGATAGTTTATGTATGAAAGAGTAACAAAAGTCCATTCATCCATCCATGCATCCCCACAAACTTTCACCTTTATGATACTAGTAGGATAAAGTATTTTACAATTCAATAACGTTTATTTCAGACATACAAAAACATAGCCCATATTAATAATACAAAAATCGAATAAAAAGTGAATAATATCCTTATAACTAATTAGTAATTATGTACGCATATTGTGAGCACGCAATTGCGTCCACTTCCTCATGAATGGGCAATCGGTGTCCTAGAGTCGCAATAAGTTGTTGGTAAATGTTGGAGCTGCCGCGTATTCGCTGCATCAGGGATGCGGATCTTTTGCGCAGTATAGCTACACTGCGCATATGATTCTCTGATGTCTTATGTTGTGGTATGTTCGCAGACGCCGGATTGGACGGCTTTACAGAAGCCTTCCAGTCCGGCGTCCGCGAACATACCAGACGCTCTGAGAGGCGGATTATCCTAAAGGCATACTAGGCATGTGCCTAGGGGCGCGAGGGTATATAAAGGGGCGCTCCGACCGAGTGAGGTGGTATGCTCAGTCAGGCCGAAGCCCTGGGCGGTCGCCCCCCCCCCTCCCATGACAAGTTATATAGGGGTGCCGATGACATATTTGCCTACAGCGCTCTCAACGTTTAATCGGCCTCTGGAAACGCAGCAGTTCCATCAGTGACCGGAATCCATTATTATATTGGACCCTTGGACCCAGGGGACTATAAGCCGTTTGCGTATGCTTGACCAATTACTTGCACGTATAAAAAGCGTGACAATAGGCTCGGAATATTGTCACATATAAAGATGGTCATGGTGGGGGAGTGGGTGGGGGGGATAAATATGAGTAAAAAGTTGTCACGTAGTATGAGTAAGCAGCGATAGAACTTCCAAATAAACTATCCGACACTTATTAGAACATCATATAATAAAAATATTTTTAATAATTTTAAGCTTACTACCCCTACAAATTACAATTACTCGATTGTCGTAATGGGTGAACTTTTACTTATATACCTACAGGTTTGTACGAAACTGTCTATACGCGAGTCCGACTCGCACTTGGCCGGTATTTTTTTATTTAAAATATCTATCGTTTTTTGAAATTGATGAACTTTACGTTTTGTATTATAGCTTCTATTAAATTTAAAATTATACCTGTATGTTTTTTAATGATCTTTTATTATTTTATACTACTTTATACAGTATGTAGTTTGATGGGTCTTTTTCCTGAAAATAAATGTGATTTGATTTTACGTCAAAAATACACGTTTATCGATATTAGTCCCAGCGAACAGAGTAGCGTGGGTCAACTAGTATGTCATAATTTAATAAGAGAGAAGGCCGAGTACAGTTTGTAATTGTCTGCAGGCCAAAGGGTAATTAAATCACAAAATGGAGCCAATTGGCGGACTAGCTGCGGTCCGTGATTGCACTTGGACCTACATAATACTGCGAGTTACTTTCATGAAGATAAGATAGATGGATATAAATCTATTTATTTGCATCACACATACAACAATAATAACTAAACGATAGGACATGTACAATAACCTAACCACGAGAAATCCTAGACATGGCCTGACATGGGCAATGTGCGAAAGCAAGAGACCTGGTATGACCCTCATTCCTTTGAGCCGCTGGTGTGGGATGCTACCTGTGTAGACACGCTGGCGGTGTCACACGTGACGGCCACGGCAAGGGTAGCGGGGGCGGCAGCTGCACACACCGAGACCCACAAAAGGCGGAAATATGAATCCATCGGTGATAGTTACATTTTTCTGCCTTTTGGTGTCGAAACTAAGGGTCCGTAGGGCACAAATGCCAAGCTCCTTTTCAAAGATTTGACCTCAGATCAAATAATAAATCAAGATAGCGCATGGCGTTTGTTTGAACTGAAGCCTAAAAAACTACGCTACTTCAAGTAATCAAATGCGCTCACGCACACACAAGCAAAAAAGTACGCTACTTTTCGACAGTATCGAACGAGTCGTCGCGACGACTAATCTATACTGACAAAAAGTAAAGTACTTTTTTGCATGGGTGTGCGTGAGCGCGTGTGTAAACTTGAAGTAGCGTAGTTTTTTTAGGCTTCACTTCAAAATAACGCCACTACTTTACTTTTGAACTAAACAGATTATTTATTTATTTATTTATTCTTAGGTACTCTACCCGCAGTCTCCGACATAGATACAGTTTTTTATCTATAGACCCTGTTTTATTTATTTTTTATTTAGATAATAAGTTATTTATAATTTATATATTTTAACTAGTTCTTAAATTTTTTACAAGTTGTAATATGTAATAAATAAATAAAAATTGTTAAAATTTATTTTGTGTCTAACTTGACAATATGATCGAGAGTGTTCTTAGCTATAATTCATCATTATTTCGACAATTCAGCAGTTACTTAAACTTTTTAATTTTGTTAATTTAAACCTTGTTTACGAAATGCTCTAGAACTCATGTGAATACACGCTTGTCCGATAAAATAAATAACAGTAACTAATTATTATTATCAACACTATCAGCTGTACGTACAGAACACATCTCAAAGAAGCAATTATATAAATAACTAAATATCTCACTGTTCTTACTCATACTCTTGTCATATTTATATTTTTATACGTTATGATTATTTTAATAATAAACGAATCATTGAAATATCTTCTGTCACTATAAATATGAAATTGTGATTTGTGACTGAGTGGGCATACCTAGATTCTTTACCGCCTCAACATATTTCTATAATAGAACGTGACATAGTTGTTTGTGTGAAAATTGTTGAAATATTTTCAGGTTCATTTCATCGAATTAAAGGTGTACCTATGATTCATCGGTTGCACAATAATTTTGAGCTTTCAAGTTTTTATCGTAAAATCTAACGGAATCACTGATCGATCACCGCCGTCCATGGAAATTAAACTCGCAACACCAAAAGAAGTTGCCGCCCCTATGTATCTAACATTATGGACTGAGATGCTAGCCCCGCCAGACTCCCCTTATGTTCTTACTGATACAATCATATTGTAGTATCAGTGTGTACAATTAACTTATCCCGCTAATTTGTGCCGTGGACCAATTTTTAGGTACAAAACTCAATAAAGACATTTTTTTTTAAACTAATTATGAAAAGAAATAATATACTGAAAGGTTAGAAGTTTAATTCCCAAAACAAAAATAAGTTATCGATGTAAGTTTCACTTTATTATTTTTATTTATATTTTTGTACTGTAATATTCAATAGTTAATAGAATCAGGCGTTACTTTGCGGAAATCCATAGCATTAAATTAATTAATATTATGTTTATAGCAGTTTTTCCGCTAAATAATACCCACAACCTGCAAGCAAATGTATGAGTGCACGCATAAGCATGCGTAACGCACCTCCCTCCTCCCACACTGCTGCTGCACTAACGAACTTTAGTGCAGCAGCAGTGTGGTGTGGGGCTTTGCACGATCTTGCCGACATTGTTGCTTGTGTGGTGGTGGTGTTTGCACGATCTTGCATCTGAGTGCACGCATAAGCAGTGTGGGAGGAGTGAGGTGCGTTACGCATGCTTATGCGTGCACTCATACATTTGCTTGCAGGTTGTGGGTATTATTTAGCGGAAAAACTGCTATAAACATAATATTAATTAATTTACTGTAATATTCAATCAAATAATCATTTCAAGCTAGCTATAAAGGCTATAAAAGGTTGTAAGAAAAGCATTTTTTGTACCTGAAAATTGGCCCACGATCAGACTAGCGGGTATGCATAACATTATGTTCCTTGTATAATTTATAATACTACAATAATATGATTTACATATTATCAGTAAGAATATAAGGGTAGTCAGGCGGACCTGGGATCCATTACTTCCTTCGATCTCAATGCAATCTTAATAGATGATTTGCCTTGACATTCTATGATTTTAATAATATTGTAGAAGGAATAAACAATAATATTATAGTAGTTGATTACATGTAAAATATTTAGTTTTACCTATTCAGAAATATTGAGTTATTTTTTCTTGATAAATGTAAAAAAATCTATAAATGTTACCTATGTGTAGTTAAGTAATGAAATACATCTAAAAATTAAAAAAAAATACAAAAAAGCTGTGTGGTGTCGTGGGACACCAGATAGGAACATTATTATTTTTAAACAAAAAATTAAACCGACTTCCAAAGTTAAAATACACAAAAAAGTATGAAATAAAACTTAATATCTTAATAATTCCCCTATCAAATTCGGATAAAATTTTTACTATTTCTCTACTCAATCTTCTTAATTTTGAAATCGGTACCAGCTCAAACAATATCCTACAATATTTTATAGAACTTACGTTAATATTTGCTGGTACCGACTTCAAAATTAATAAGATTGAGTAGAGAAATAGTAAAAATTTTAGCCGAATTTGATAGGGGAATTATTTAGATATTAAGTTTTATTTCATACTTACTTTTTTGTGTATTTTTACTTTGGAAGTCGGTTTAATTTTTTGTTTAAAAATAATAATTTCACCCTTTTTAGTGATATATTTTGTTAAGTTATTATTAATACGACTTAAGAACGTCTAAACTAAACGATCGAATGTATAATTGAATACGCGCCAAGCTTCCATTAGGTATTGTTATTAAGACGATGATGATGATTACTGTAAGTTATAAAGTGACATATTATGCTTGCAGTTCTAAAGAACGAAATCTCAATGCCGAAATTTCCAAATGCATATCTTTAAAGACTGAGGAGTTCTGTTCAGTGCTTTTGTACCCAGGGTATACCTTGGTACAATATCTTATTTTTTGGTAGCATATGTTTGTGTTACTTCAGTAAAAGTCAAAATCACTATATGTGTGGATATAAATTTCGAGGAGTTCCCTCGATTCCTCATGGATCGCATCATCAGGTTTCAACTTTAGTGACTAAAGGACCAATTTCGAATTAAACCCTTTACAACAACAAAATAATTTTGCAAATAGGTCCATAAACGGCAGAGTAATGTTCAAAGATCTCCGTGTTAGTGTAAAATACTATGAGAAGTACCTTTTATATCATCATAATCTGATGATGTATGGTGTGATAGTGGTGATGATGATGATTACTCTAACTGACAGGATGGCATATGCTTGCAGTACTTTAAACAACGCCGTAATCCCCAAACATGTATCTATAAGGAGTCAGGAGTTCTGTTCTGTACTTTTGGATTCAGGGTATACCTTGGAGCAAAATCTTACTTTTCGGTAGCATATGCTTGAACTACTTCAGAAAAAGTCGAAATCACCATATGTGTCCATATAAATTTCGAGAAGTTCCCTCGATTCCTCATGGATCCCATCATCAGGTCACCTCTTTGATATCAAAAGGACCAATTTGGGATTACACCCTATACATCCCAGAAAACATTTTTAAAGATCGGTCCACAGCCGGCGGAGTAATCGTTGAACATACAAAAAAAATAAAAAAATATATACAGCCGAACAAATAACCGCCTCCTTTTTTGGGAAGTCGGTTAAAAATTCCTAATTAAACAATATTTATTTCAAGTTCTATTTGAGGTTCATAGAAAGTTAGCATTAATTTCCTGCGGCTTCGCCCCCGTAAAAACATGTTTTAAACTTTTTTTAGCTTTTCTCTGATATGACCACATCTCACAATGTTGGAATTGTATTTCCTGATGTTGTCAATATCTTTTTGACAGAAAACAGTGGTAAAGTTTTTGTTTTAAAGGAGTTTTCAGTTGGTGCAGAGTCAACTTCCTGGGGCAGCATGATCGCATTATTGATGTTTTTTTCCATATTACCCCCTTGAGGGTTGAAAAATCCTTCCTTAGTCGATGCCTACGCCATATGAGAAATACTCGTACGTATGCAATACCTATTTAAAATTTCTAAAGGGTTTGGTCTGTGCGTTGCTACATTAGTCACAGCATTCATCAATCAGCTTTTTATACATTTACTAGCTGTCCCGGCAAACTTTGTACCGCCTTAGAATTTTATTTGTTGCCGTACTGACAGCAGTGCCACCTACCGGGTCCGATTTTAAATCTAAACCATTCTTGAATCCACCTGAAGACACAAAAAATGTCATTAAAATCGGTCCAGCCGTTTAGGAGTTCAGTGACATACACACGCACAAAATATATATTTATATAAAGATAATATAATAATGATAAAGATATAAAAAGCTAATTCCGGTACCGTGAATCGAACCCGAGCCTCCTGGGTGAGAGGCATACAGAACGTTTCAGAACTTGCGAAATTTTGCTTCAAAGGGTCTTTCGAACTGTCTCAGAATATCACAATAAATAAAAATCTTACGGCTTTATTTAACGTTACGGACGTTTTTAAAAAGCTTTTATTTAACTTGCAATGTATGTATGTGTGTATGTATGTGTGGAATCTTGCTACTCAATTTGAAGCAGCTGATATCTTAACCGATTGAGCTTAAATTTTGTACACACGTTTAGTTTGGATGACAATACACGATAAGCTGTGTGACTTCATTCTAAATCCAATATGGCGGACCATCAGAGATGGCGGAATAGTTATTTTTTATGCACTTCGGCAATATGGGTATCAAATGAAAGGGGTTGCCGAATATAATTAGAAAAATATTCTGACATCACTCTTAACCCAATATGGCGAATTTTTGAAGTTTTATTTTTTGCTTTCCTATAGTATAGGTATTAAATGAAAGGGTTCGCTGAGAATAAAAATGCAGGTTAAAATAACTAAAAAGTAAAAAATAAATTAAAAGCAAAAAAAAAAGTTTTTTTAACTTTATTTAAATAATTATAAAAATCATTAATATCATATAAATTATAAAGACGTTATTAAGTATAGTTAAAATTTTAAAATAAATTTTATTTTCCTCTTTTTAAAGCATTTAAATAAAAGCCTTTTTAAAAAAAGGAGAAAATTCTAACGTTAATTATGAATATATTATATAGACGAAATTTTGTATTATTGTAGGTATACAGACATTTTGTATTTAAGAGGTGGCTCTCCATAGGTATTCCTCATCTCGTACGTGTGAAGTGGGGATGATTTTTTTTTCATTCTACCCATCATGTATTCCACATTACGTCATAGAATAGTTCTTTTTCAAATAAAGATAAAGTTGAAAAAACTTTTTATACCTAATGTAAACCATTTTTGAGTAATCGACCGCCAAAGTGGTTTACAAGTTGGTCCCACCTCTGACATTTCTAAAATATAAGAGCTAAAAACTATTTTAAACGAGATCTGACAATAAGTTTTGAAGCAATTTGCAAAACGCGCAATTCGTTTTGCGCCTTGATAGTTACAGAACCCTCCTTAGGCAAACGCCTAAGGGTTCCGTAACTATCTTGTCATGATCTTGGTTAGGTGGGAAAATACAATATTTTTTCTGAGAACTTACTCATATTAAAAAGTAGAGAGTAGGTACCTACTATTCACTTATGCATTGAAAACTGCAACTGAAAAAAAATTGTCAACAAGCCTATAAAAATAACCCCTGAAACAAAAGATGTCAACAAAAGTTATCAAAAGAAAATTATCACGACTAACTTCGCCCCAATTTATATAATTTTACTAGATGTCCCGACACACGTTGTTCTGTCTTAAATATGAACTGGAATGAAAAAATAATTACACCTACAATGCAACCTAGGTCCTAGTCCTACACCTACACGTACTCCTCCAACCTAAACCTTTTCCAATATTTCTCACCCTTTAAACCTTCCCTGAACTTCCACAATTATTTCAAGACTAAAATTAGCCAAATAGGTCCAGCTATTTTCGGGTTTTAGCGAGATAAATTAAATTGTGTAACTAGCACTTTTTTATACAAGTGTCTTTTGTATATATAAATAATATATTATATTTATCCTGAATTAGTGGATACCTAGCAGAAATGTTTTTTTTCTATCTTTGTTTGCACTGGAATTATAACCGATTATATTGAAGGTACTTTTGGATCACGCCTCGTATGTTTGGCGACCAGTAGAGCATTGTATAGTGTATACCCTCTTCCTTGATTGTTGTGCTTCTTTTCTGCGGAAAGCCAGTAAAGTCAGCCTCCTACGATTTATACGCATTTTACGTAACAGATAATAATATATTATGAATATCTATTTGTACCATAGATATCGTTATCGATTGCATGTCTATGCTGGAGTTAAGTGTTAACCTCAAGAGGTCAATAAACATTGTGAATTTGTTGTGAATACTCTTCCTGGTTTCAGAATCTGATGTTTTATTTGAAATTATTTTCTTTTAAAACAAAAATGTCAATATAGCATTTTTTCGTATGTTTCACATTTACAAGGCAAAGAATTACTAACGTAGGTAATCAAGGTGAATTTCTCAAGTGGGCGATGAGTTTAAATTCTAAAACTATGAGGAATAGCCCTCTTTTTAATATTATATATCTATGGGAATAGCGAAAAGAATTTACAGGATATCGTAAATCAAATCTGATTTATTTATTTTATGTTAGAAAAACTGACTTAAATGGAATCTGATTTAAATATTGAAAAATCAATATTATCCGTGAATAAAATTAAATAAATATTACAAGTTTTCACATCTTATTCTTATTTTCGCGTTTTATTGTTATTTAATTTAGATTGGTCCTTCGTATGCGCAGAAAATATCCCTATAGTTTTGTTTTATCAAGATCGATCCAGTATTTTCGGAGTCTATTCAGTGCAAACAAACAAACAAATCTTAGGTACCTATTAGTGGCGTATTCCTTTCCTTTTCCATCGGCTCTATTCCTATCGGCTTCACTTCCCAAATCCCAATTACCTTTTGATCTAATACTGAGACTAACATCCAAATCCCTATCTATTATACCTACAGGCTAGGGCTTCCCAGTGAAGAAGGGCCAGCCTTTGCCACTGGTACCTCTTTATAATAATAGTGTAAATTAGTTCTAGTATGCAGGAATCCAGCGGACGTTCACATTTTCTTTACAATTATCTTCTTTAATCGTGTTATGTTTAAGAAACTGTAAACGAGCTGATAATGACAAGTCACGTGACGTGTCCCCCACATCTTGATTTGATAACATTTGAGTACCATTAGACATATAATTATAAACTTACACATAAAATTCTCCTGTCTCAGTGTTTGTTAGATAACTCACCCGTAACGGTTGACAGATTTTTATGAAATTTTACAGGTGTATTCGGATTTCGGTATGTATGAAAATAGGTTTTAATCTATTTTTCAAATCCTTGAGTGATGACTTGATGAGGATGGCCAATGTCATTTTTTTTAATTATTAAACTTTATCGGGTCAGCTAGCAATAAAAATATTGCTAGCTGATCCGATAATAGTAGATTATGCATCAAGGGGATAAAGCAGTGTCTTACGTCACGGGCAGCATATTGGACCCTGAGCGTAACGAGGGACTCTAGAGTTAAAACTTAACTCCCGAGTGAAGCGAGGGAGTTATGTAGAGTCCTGAGTGAAGCGAGGGGTTCAAGTTGCCCAAGACGAAGACAGGCTTTATCCCAGAGGTGCATACTCTACTTTTCATACCTACTGCTAGGCAATAAAAACCCAGGGCTACAAAAATATAACATTTATTTTGTTGAAAATTAATATTGATATTGGACACATTTGTCCAGTTATGGAGGGACAGAGTAATATTTTTATTAGGAACATTTATGGAAGTTGTGGTAGAGTTTATTTGAGCAGTAAGTACTTAAAGATTCAGGAACTTGTGACTGACGATTATGACATTAACACGTGAAAATGTTAAAATTATATGTGGCCAGATCGATTTTCGAATAAACTCTCAGCAATACCATATTGTTATTGAAAAACTCTATGATAGATACGTATCTAATAAGAGTTTTCATACGAATTTTAACGTTCCAAATTCAAATCACTTTAATCCCTTGGGAGTTTCATACAACATTATCTCCCTTGGGAGTCAATGACTTGCTTTACGTTGAGATTGCGTGATATATAATAATCGGACATTGTCGAGCAGGTGGTATGAAAAAAACTTTTCATACCACCTGCTCGACAATGTCCGATTAAAACTCCTAAGGGATTAAAGTGATTTGAATTTGGAACGTTAAAATTCCTATGAAAACTCCTAATAATACGTATCTATCATAGAGTTTTTTAATAATAATATGGCATTGCAAAGAGAGTTTATTCGAAAATCGAACTGGCCACCTATAACAAAAGAAAAACGCGATTGAAAAAATTCAAAACAAAAGGAATGTTTTCTTTAAGTATACTGCTCATAGATATATAATATTAAAAAGAGGTAGATATGTTATAAATGCGTAAAAATCTCGAATTGGCCCGAGTCGGGCCAATTTTGTTTAGTGTGCTCTGCGAGTAATAGCGTGTTTCGTGTTACTATGCGACGTTGACATATTGACACGCGTGACGCGTCCCATTCAATGTGTGTCGTGGCACAGAAATATTGTCAGTTTTGTAAGGATATAACATATCTATGTAATAATTAATCAAAGATACTGCTCAAATAAACTCCACCACAACTTCCATAAATGTTCCTAATAAAAATATTACTCTGTCCCTCCATAGCTGGACAAATATGTCTAATATCAATATTAACTTTGAACAAAATAAATGTTTTATTTATGTAGCCCTGGGTTTTTATTGCCTCGCAGTAGGTATGAAAAGTAGAGTATGCACCTCTGGGATAAAGCCTGTCTTCGTCTTGGGCAGCTTGAACCACTCGCTTTACTCAGGACTCTACATAACTCCCTCGCTTCGCTCGGGAGTTTTAACTCTAGAGTCCCTAGTTACGCTCAGGGTCCAATATGCTGCCCGTGACGTAAGACACTGCTTTATCCCCTTGGTGCATAATCTACTATTGCCATTGTATGTTTTTTTAATGCCACATCATATAAAAATTATAAATAATAAAATTTACGAAAAAAAAAATTAGTGGTAGGTCACACATCATTTAGAAGTAAATTACGATCGATTCCCTGGCCTACCGAATATGCAAAAAAAATCACAAGAATCGGTCAAGCCGTTTCGGAGAATTGTGTCCCCGAACACTAAGACAAGAATTATATACCTATTAGATTTTATGATTTTGTCATTACATTAAAAAAAATAAACCACCGAAAATAGTTGAAAAGCAAAATATAAAAAAAAACAAGCCTCAGACCGAATAAAATCATTAATTGCCAGCTGCTTTGCCCGCATGAAATTAGGTTTTAAACTTTCATCTCCTATTTTAACCCCTTGGGGGTTGAATTTTGAAACAACTTTCCTTAGTGGACGCTTACGTTATATGAGAAATACGTGTGGAAAATTTCCAATTTCTAGACATAATTTGCCAGTGCGTTAATACATCACATCAATCAATCAGCTATGCCTTGTACAGCTACGAGTATATTCGATCAGATCGATCAGAGCGAGCTAGCAAACTTTTTTTTTATTTTATTTAAATAAAAAAAAAAGTTTGCTCGCTCGCTAAAATTTTGTTAAGAAAAATCCTATCTGAAATACTGTATAGCTCATGTTGGTAATTAATCGTAAATAACAAAAATTCTAATTTCTTGCGCTAGCTTGACAACACAACTATGGGGGCACGAAAAACCCAAAACCCGAAACATGTCGATAAAATAGAGTATACGGCAGCTTAAATAAAGTTTACAAACATGGATGTAATAATTTTAATAGTGCGAATGTGATATCTATACTAATATTATAAATGCGAAAGTGTGTCTGTCTGTCTATCTGTTACCTCTTCTCACTTTAACCGCTGAACCGATTTTTATGAAATTTGGTATAGACATGATTTGGGTCCCGACTCCCGGAAAAGGATATAGGATATTTTTTATCCCGAAAAAGTAGTGTTCCAGCGGGATAATGTATTTACGCGCAAAAGCTAGTTCTCTATATTGAAGCTTTTGCATGAATCCAGTGATAAACAATATCGATAAAGTTCGTGCTCGACCAGTTTCTAAACATTTTCCTTTGCACTAGGTTGCCTTCAAACACAAAGAAAGTGATCGCATCGACTGCAGACGTGGTTGAAGTCCGTATATTCACATGTATACATGCGCAAGATTCATCAGAGCTGTTATGCGATTGTGATATTATGCCTGGTGGAACGGCTACTTGTTCGATAGTATACTAACTCCCCACACCGATTTCGGAGATGGTGGCCAGTTTCATCAGTTACGCAGGAGTAATTTTATAGTGCCCAAGTGTGTGCGCAGTACACAAGAGCACTCGATCTCTCTTCCTTTACCCTCATAACCCAGTGGGACGGAAAACCGACACGACTGGCGAGAGATCAAGCGCAGGTCCGACTTTTTACATGCCCAGAAACAACATTTTTTGTTATTCCAATGCGGGAATCGAACCCACGACCTCCGAGTCGAGAGCCACGCTCTAATCTAACCACTAGACCGCGTAGGCTGTTCGTTAGTACCGACTAGATAGTAGTACATAATGATTCATTTTAATATAAATATTCGGTAGTAGGTACATCACTCGACTTTTTCCAGAAAATCTAGACTGAAAACTGTTAAACTACTCACTGTCAATGCACGTATTTTGTTTGTTTTTAACACAACACTGGCAAAACCCAGCCTATCATTTTTATCGGGAATGTTAATTGACACTCGTTCGTTTAAACATAAGTATTGTAGAGTACATTTTTATATAATAGACCAGTGTTTTACAACCTTTTTCATGATGCGACCCTTGTATGAAAAAATATTTCGCGACCCCCCGACCCTTCGCTTTTTTATCATGTATGTATGTTTATGTTACAGTGTTACAAATATTCATTCCATACTACGTTTTTATGCGTCTCCATAATTAGGATTTGGATATAAGTACATATAATATATGTACTACGCCAAACACATTATTTTACAATTACATACATCGATGATCGATTTATATGAGTATATGCTTTTGTTAAAATTCTCTTACTTAATAAATCAATCTTTTCAATCTTTATTGTTTTTTCTCTCGACCTACGGCGACCCCCCTACAGAAGCTTCGCGACCCACGTGGGGGGTCGCGACCCACAGGTTGAAAAAACACTGTAATAGACCATACGAGCGGACAGACTACAGATGATAAGCACTGCACAATTTTGGCCCTGAGTTACAAGTGCGTTAACCCCCACCCCCTTGATAGTTTAGAGTTAGACTACACATATCGCAGAAGTCTTTGTGAACACACAGGTATCAAATCTTTCCTCTTTATACTCGTAATATTAGTAAAAAAGTACGTATACATAGTAGAAGTTTGGTACAGTAGCGATAGTACTTTCTATCCTACTACCACAGCCTATAGAACTATTACCTACAGTCGTCCAACGGACACGTCTAGACAGAGCAATCGTGCGGGGCGTGCGGGATGAGAGAGGGGCGGTAGCGAGCCCAAGCTGCCATACACTCGCTTGGGACACGTCAGCCGGGGTTGACGCTTTTTAATTTGATTGTTTTAAGTGGTTTGCGACAGTGTTTCGTTTGAGTTGTATGTAGGTACTTATTTACAATGGTCAATTATATGAACAGCTAAAGAAGATTAATTTTAATACAAAACCATGCGCCTGTTTCCCGTCAGAATTTTTAATAAAATTGTATCTACGTATGAGAATTTACTAACTACATCGTCAAATTCAACAATCGCAATCTAAAAACTAGTAAATCCAAATGTCGAAAATACCTTTCAGTTTCGCATTTGTAGCTTTTGCAGGGTTCGTAAATATCCGATATTTATAACAAATATCAAAATATGATATCTTTGATATATATCCGATATTTTTGATTTTTTGATATTTTCAAAATTACATACAAATCTCATAGGTACTCTGATATGTTTTTTCGTAATAGTTGAATGGAAATAATTTGTATGTCTGATAATTTGAAGATAGGGAAGTAAAATTAAACTCATTATTTATTATTGATATTAAAAGTTTTCAAATCAATTAAAAATCAACGATAGATACTTTTGAGTATCAATTTAAATAAACCATAAAACCATAAAATGACTTTTGTTTATAACCAGAAAAAAAAGTGTATTAATTTTATCAGTCGAATTAATTTGACACATGGTATAAATGGTATAACAATAGTATAATAACAAACAAGGAATTTTCTTCCGAAAAAAAGGGGGTCACGTGGGTGTCATATGCCGTCACAAGCCGCGTCGACGGCTATGATTAGTTAATGTCGTGTCAAATAGCAAGTTTTTGATGACCTAGGCTTGTGAAACTCTCGGAAAATAAGACCTGTGTTGATGAAGATTTTTTACATTTAAAACATTCTTTTACATTTTTAAATATAAATATCAATTTTGATATAATATATCAAGCATAAATATCAATTGATATATATCATGATATATATACGATATATATCAATTGATATAATATATCATGCTAACCCTGAGCTTTTGTATAGGTACGCATTTGTATTTTTTATAATAAAACCCTTCATTAATACTTCTATATATATATATATATTTTTTTTGTTTTATTCCTAGTACTCTACATACACATACTACGAATACCTACACAAAATGTAGAACAGATTATAATAAAACACATTATTGTGACAACCCTGCAGCAATGACGAATACCTACACAAAAGCGGCATTTCGCGCGACTTCAAACGCGTTGGACCACTGTATCTCTTTATTACACTGTGCTACTACTATCCTACTAATTATAAATGTGAAAGTTTGTGAGGATGGATGGAAGTTTGTTACTCTTTCACGCAAAAACTACTGAATGGATTTTGATAAAATTTGGTATGGTAGCAGTTTAAGCTCTGGATTAAAACATGGGATACTTTCTATCCCGAAAAAGTACAGTATTCCGTGGGAAATGTATTTACGCGGGCGGTGCCGTAGGCAGCCGCTAGTTAAGAGTACAAGAGTCATCCATCCATACATCAATCCTCATAAACTTACGCATTTATAATTAGTATTATTTATGTAGTGAGATTATTATTCTTAATTATAATAGTAGTTACGGAAAAAAATATTATTTTGACACCAGATGATTTAGTACAAAGTATAATTTCACAATTACCAGATGGATTTAAGAATCTACCTCAGTGGGCCACAACTGTTGACTCATAGATTTTTTAGAGGTACCTATGACTGGCCCAAACATTCTGCCAAGATGACCCTTAATTTTTTTCAGAAGGAACATTTCTCCCTAGGACCAGATTTTGAGACGAGCGAGATATCGCATAACCCAAACAACTCACGAGTTCTAACACTCCCAAAGTTTGTCGACTGGTCAGGGTCTGTTTATCAATCTAACCTATATCGTAGCGTTATCGTTGCGTTATTTTTTCTGTAGCGCCAGCGACCTTTGAACTAGTAAGATTAGGCTAAATAAAAAAAAACAACTAAGTAATAGCTTTTTTAAATAATACCGCACAATTTTATAATGAACACTTTCACACCACAATCTGGACCCGTAGTAAGGTCTCGAAGAACTTGGCCTATTATAGTTAAACAATCCGCGAACTCTGGCCCAAGCGACACGCTAACCACTGAGCCACAGAAATCAACGGACATGGGAAATTTGACTATGGAACAATTAGCCAGGGATATCAATAAAATCAGACTTATCTGATTTACTATACTTATATGATGATTACGTTTGTAATTGCATCAGGATTGCAACGGAAAAAATACTGTAATATTTTAACTTATTTCAACGAAAATCCATATAAAATTTTTGATTATCTCCACTTTAAATCTGAAATTAAATAATTATGGGAAATTAAATGTGAGTGAAAATTATCTAATCTTAATGTTATTAATAAAAATATTAATAAGATTGTACAATTATAAGACGCTGACTAATAAAAATAAATAATACGTGAAGTAAAAAATTTTTACGAGTTTCGTAACAGGCAGTTTTACGAGAATGTGCGAACGGAGAAGTATGATATTTGACATAGTAAAGTTTATGTGAAGGTGTATTTACACCACGGATACGCTAGTCCATGTCGATGTTATTGTAATAATAAGATAAGATAAGAATCATTTACTCCTCTCTTCTAAAACACCATGAATAAAATATATATACAATAAAATATAATTATACAATAAAAAAACAATAGTAAAATATAAAACAAAATACGGTTAATTAAACAAAAATCATTCTCCATAATATGGCAATTAGCGGTGCAATGCCCAGAAAAAAGGAAAAGGGGATCCCTCAGGTTATGACAGCGACTTTCGCCGCTGTCCCTGGTCTTCCGTAATCCCCAATCCCCGTATTAAAGTCGAACTATAATAATAAAAATGGAAAAAAATGTGTATAGGATAGTACCGTAGTAAATAAAATAACAAAATCTTACTTAAAATAATGTTCACGAGTTCAAACACGAAAAAGTGAGAAAAGATGACAATATAATTTATACCCAAATAATTATTTTCTTAATACCTCGAATATAACTTGAATTTAATATTTTATAAATTTTATAACCACATGGTTTTTTATTAATAACGTGGACAACGTCTTTCATTTAATTTTATTCATTGATCTTAGCACACGATTCTAATTAGTTTTTGACGTTAGGTACTTAAAATTAGGTGCCCCTTTTTCACTGGCTCCCAATATTACTGGTTGGCATAGAACGTCTTTTCATTTTAAGTAGCATTTTATTTTTATTTTTCGTGCGGTTGTTCACTGGTGTAAAGACGAAAAGATAAACAGCTACATATTAGCTTTACATTTGACTGCACTACTATTTGGATCGATTTAGATCGTTCTATGATTTATGAAAGCTGTTTCTCTGTACGTAAGTATATATCACACCAAAAACATTTTCATGTACAGTGATGCCAAGACGATACCATATGACTCGCACTGTCAAAAAGCTTTTAGATCTCATGTAAAACTACGCTTCTGACTCTACACGCCTTAACTCTACAAGCCTTACTTCACAAACTACACCTTAGTTAAGTTATAGGTATGGCCTGACCATTTCGCTACAGTCGCTCGAGCGTAAGTAAAAATTCACGGCACGCGTGCGTAAGTCACTGATCACAAAATTCTATGAGTACATAGTATGTAACATACTTATGTACTAAGAAAGAAGTGTGTATAATATTATATTATATAACAAACTTATTCTTAACGTTAATTGTCATGTATTTTAAAAAATAAAACAAAGGAACGCCTCGAAGTCTAGTTAATACCTACTATATTTTTACAGTTTTTAGTGTTCCGTACCTCGAAAGGAAAAAACGGAATCCTATAAGGATCACTTTCTGATTTGGGCAACACTAGTTGTCCGTCCGTCTGTCTGTCAAGACCCTTTTTCTCAGAAACGCGTGGAGGTATCAAGCTGGAATTGATATCAAATACCCTGAGTATTAGTCTACTGTCCCTTGGAGCTGTGAAAAAATCAAACTTCTAAGCCAACGCAATCAAAAGATACAGCGTTTATGACGCAAATTTCCGCAAATTTTCGACACTCGCAAGGGAATCAAAAACCTACAGAGTACTTCCCGTGAACTGTCTTGAAATTTGGTACGAAGTAACTTCTTATAGCACAGATAAAGAAAAAAATGCGAAAACCGTAAATTTTTAGTTACATCATAGGATAAAAATATTTTTAATAATTTTAAACTTACCTATTACCCATTTCCTCATGAATGCGTAGAGGTATGAAATTGAAATTCATATCAAATACTCAGGTCTATAATACCTTTAAGCTGTAACAAAATCACTACAGGTTTGTACGGAACCCTCGGTGCGCGAGTCCGACTCGCACTTGGAAGGTTTTTTTAAGTGCTCAGACTTTCAGATAGGATTATCTTAATTTAGATTGCTATGATAAGCAAAAGTTTTCTCGCTTGCTTCGACCGCCTTTGTTACCTACCTCTATACCGAAATATTTTTTTAACGTGGTTAAAATGCACAGTCTTTTAGAGTTTAAAATTTAAACAGATTTAATTTCTAAAATGGTAAAAAACATTTCTTTATAAAAATGGCACGTTAATACGTAAAGGTTCACCATAACCTGACCTAATCCTTTTGGCCTTTTTAATTAATCCTTTTTTATCCTTAGCTACTTACAATTTGGCCCCCCTATCCTAGGGGGGCCAAATTGTAAGTAGTTAATAATAATAGTAAAAAAGTAAAGGAAAATTATAAAGAGATTTCAAAAATATACCTACATAATTTTATATTTATCTTTAATTGCAGTCGAGTTTTTTTTTAATTAATTGTTATTTTATTAATATCATTAATTTTTTCATACTGCCTCTCCTGTTATATATTAGCAAATAGTTGAAGAATTAAGTATATGCATTTGTGAAGTTGTGAACCTCTATTATAAGTTATAATAGACGATCCAAAATGCATACAATTCTTCTTTTAATTTATAACATATCCATGCACTAACTTGCCTTAAAGATCACACCACTATTATTGACTCTACATTTAAATTTATTAAGGGCAAATACCTGATAGTAAGCCAACAGACTACTTATAATAATAATATTATAATCAGTGTATTGTTCTGTTGTCATTTTTTTACTTTTTTAGAGTTCTGTAGTACCCTACCCTAATAGTTTCAGTATGTCTGATTTCTAACTTCTGTAATTATAAATTAAAATCGATGAAATTTATTACACTTATAGATTGTGTATAGGTAGGTATATAGATTTCCTTTTTGGCTTCATTAAATTCATTTTATGTCCTGACATGCTCTTGGTTAGGTTATTTTTTTATGAAGGATACAGGTTGGTTAAATTGGACAAATAGATCGCCTGATGGCATCAGATTGTCGAAAAGAGTGTAAAGTGTTTCGACGGCGTTTAATGCCCTAAAAATGGTCGATATGGTTTATCACGCGCTAAATATACAAACAAACACTTATATCCATTGAACAGTGTCAGTATAAGTGGAATAATTAAAGATCGCAGACACTTCGTATCACGAATAATAAGGACAACAAAAAATGATACCTTACATTGATAAGAGTGTTACAACATCAAGTATAATGAGTTTCTTCTTCGATAGTATAATCATCATCAGTCCGGTGCTGTGTGCAAGTTTTTGTCACTCGCTGTTAAGATGATAAGTTCTACAATTTGAATGGCATCGAATTAGTTACCAGTACCACTGTTTGCCACTAGGGGTGTTGTTTCGATCCCATACAAATAGGCTAGACAACTGTATATATTCATTGCACATATGAATATTACTCTTAAATATGAATAAGCTCTCAGAAGATACATTATACTAAAAAATAGACGACAATATTTCCAGAGGTACAGAAATTTGTTTCGAACGAAAGTTTTGTGAAAACGCTTCATACAAAAGTCGTTCAGGACTAACTATGAGTGGTTTATACAAGGATAGAGCTTTTCTAAATAATTACTTATAATTTCAGTCGAAGCGGCAATAATAGAAATACTAGTTCGACAAACTAGATTATAGAGTTCGATAGGTAAATCGTGTATCGTTTTATACCTACTAAAATCTTATCTTATTAACCTTGATAAAATATATTATAAAACCATTTGTTTTATTTTTGTTGTATTATTTACACGATAACTTGATTAATATAATTTGCAATTTTTACTTCCTTCTTAGGTACACTGTTTGACCTAAATATTACAAACTACCCTCAATTTGACCCTCTTATTTCGATTCGAGTTTTAATGCCATTTTTTCAACTTCATTTTACTTGTTATTTATATACTTCTAGAATTGTTATCATCAACGGCAACAAAGTTGGAGAAAAACATTACATGTTTTTATCTTTACACTCAATTATACTCGAGATTTCGTAGAAACTCTACCAACATACAACAGAAAAAAATAGCAATGCGAGTATTGAAACATAGTTCTTCTTCTGTAAAGGCAATACACCTGCACAGCTTTTAGGTTCGTAGGTAGTCGTATTTCTCAAAGTTCTGCACCCCTCTATCTCTAGACAAAACTTATTACAAGCGAAAACAAACAATAAAGCCGTAATTTGTTGGTTCTGTTAATGGGCAAATATAGTGAATACGACACGACGAATGCGATATCATTCAATTTTACTGCTTTAGAAGCGACCCGCGATAACCCCATCCCGCAAACTATCACACTGCCTCTAAGAACAGATCCTCTTACAAAAGTGGAATTCGTCTGTGGCAAATAATCCGCGGCAATAGCAGTTAGTACACACAATAAATATTATGAATGAAGCTATACAATGTAGCTGAAGAATGAAGCTAAATACAACGAGTGTGAAAATGGACGAAATTATCAAAATCACATTAGAGTCATGAGCGAGAGTGCCGACAGCAGTGACTCACGATTCCACAGAAATTAATAGCGATTGGGTTACAGAAAAATTATTTAACAAGATGACTACATAATTTGCCCATGCCGTGTTGATTTGAAGATCATGAGAGATCAATTGTGGTCAATAGGGGTCGGCTGGGTCACGGACAATTTTATTGTTGTCTTTCGGTTGTCTTAATTACCGAAACATTATCTAAGCTCCGAATGTTCTCCTAGTATATTCTTGTTTACATTCACGAATGCTTGCTTATGATACGCTTTCAATGTTGATAAACCACATACACTAATCGAAGGGAAATTTACTGACCCGGGTCTCTAAGTTAATCTATCGGCGAGTGTGTCGGCTCGGCGACAGCTTTTCGACTCGGTCCCGGCTAAGGCCGCCCACACCTCTGATAACGATCACTACAGCTTCTGTTATCACAAACCCATTGTTTCTCTTCAACTCGCGCACTATTTTGATGTACCATTATCACGTTTTACACAACAAAGAGTTCTACACGTTTCCTTAGGGAGCTAAACTTGCCTTAGTAAGTCGTGAGTCATCCAGAGCTTGGTGATCGAGAGTCCGAGCTCGCGAAAGCTGTGGTCCTCGAAGTCGGGGAGCTGAGAGTAGGAGACGCGGAGGTCGATCTTAATTTCGGGGCTGAACTTGTTGGTGAGAGCCCTGATGATGTCCTCGAAGGTGTTGATTTTGTTGCAGTGGACGATGATGGTGCCGGTGTTGGGGTCGTTTTGGGTGCAGGTACAGGGGGAGATCTCTCTTCTCATTGCACAATGTAGGGTGGCTCCGGCTCCGGGCTGGCCGGCCAACGCGCCTAGCAGTGCGGCTATGAGCGGGAGCGCGTACATCGTGTGTGCCGCGCGGGGCTGCTCGCGCTACTGAAGTGCGCGCACGCACGCGCGGCGCCCACCCCGCTCCACTGCCAGCCCGCCTGCACCTGCAACACACCTCCTAGTTTGATAAGGTGCCACGTTTTTTCACCGCCATTGGCGTTTCACCTCGGCAACCCTTTATTACATTAACAGCTGCAGCGGTAACACTTCTGGGCATGTGCCCATAAGTATGTACTTACACATATTTTTGTGACACACCTTTCTGTTTGGTAAGGTGCAACAGACAGCAGCGCATCATACCACTACTGCAACTTCTTTGTAATAAGTAGTAAGTGGCACATATTGTCAAACTTATATATCTTTTATAATGGACATCGGCCCACCCACCATCAGTCATCACACATTTCCAATTCCACGGTAATCCCTGGGTAGATTGACAGTAGCAATGCTGGTTATTTTTATTTTTTTATTTTTATTTGAAACTAAGCTTTTTTTAGTCTGTCCATCACACTTGATCACTACTGCTACGCCTTCAACAGCGGCACCTCTAAATATGCGGCACCTATTGTCACAAGTTCACAACTTATTCACACATTAACCACCTTACTCTATCGGCGCGCCGAGTAAGCGAAAGGGATAGTCATAGTGTGTAATTTCAGTCAGTAACTATTAGCATTCATATTACCCAAGTCATATAGACTCTTATAAGACTTACTTATTTCATGCTTTAAACGAGGAGAAGGTGGTTAACCTCCACTTAACTCATCGAAAGGGTCAGTGGCGGCGCAAGACCAACACTTGATGTGGGCAAGATACGTTTAGCGAGGCCCTCTGGTGGTGTCCCGGGCCAATTTATTTTACCGCCCCGTTAATTAGTGTTGAAATTTTAATCATAATGCGAGCGAGAAGAGCGACAATGCAACATTTTTTTTGATTATTTACAGGTTCTAAAATTAAAATCTGTTTTAACTTCAAAACCTAAAAGTATGCGCTTCAAAAATATACAATAAAATGAAAAGCTTAAAATAAAACGTCGTGACTATAGACTAGAGCAAAAGCCTTTGAATATATAGTAGGATGAAACCCAAAAGGAAGAGAATATAACAAAAATAAAAGGAAAAATATTTACGGGCATAGATGTATAATATTAAAAAGAGGTTTACGGGCGATTTGAGGTCGGCAAGGGTAAGGGAGTGAGTTTTTATGGGTAAAAAACGGTTTATCTCGATTTCGAATCTCGAAAAAAATCAAATGGCAAAGTTTTAGGTAATAAAAAGATCTACAACTTTTGTATTTACACTTTTTTCACATAACCTCAAAATTTATGTGAGAAATTTAAGAGCATTGATCGGCGCGCGACTCAGATTTCACGAAAAACTTTTCAAATGCGTCTATATCTAACAAAAACTGGTTATTCTGATTTTTACATGTAGAAAAATACTACAAAATATTGTATTCTAATTTTTCCCTTATCATTTATTTTAAAATAATTTCAAACTTTTGAATAAAACTGACAAAACTAACCAGAAGTTTTTACAACTTTAGGTTCAGGGGCAATTTCAATACATATAATAGCTAAAACCGCTTACATTTTTTAAAAACAAAAAATCTTTACAAACTTGTTGGATCCTCTTCTAGATTATCTATTTGTCAGATTATTTTTATATACGTTTCTATCTCATAAAAATAAAGTCTAAAGAATGCGAAATTATCAGGAATTATAGTTATTTAAAATGATGATATTTATGTATTTTACTTGCTCGTTTTGTTTCTTACTTACATAATCTAAAAGAAGAACCTTTTATCTTTAATATACTATTTAAATTTTTAACTAAATTAGTTTGACGAATTTTATATGAATTTTTAAAACTACTATATAAATCAAGGCGCACGAGCGTTTACAACAGTATTTATAAACGCTCGTGCGTTGTAAAAGTTGTAAAAACTTCTGGTTAGATTTGTCAGTTTTATTCAAAAGTTTGAAATTATTTTAAAATAAATGATAAGGGAAAAATTACAATACAATAATTTGTAGTGTTTTTCTACATGTAAAAATCAGAATAACCAGTTTTTGTTACATATAGACGCATTTGAAAAGTAGCGTTTTTCGTGAAATCTGAGTCGCGCGCCGATCAATGCTCTTAAATAAGCAAGCTTTTGGTTTCTTATTTTTATCTTATACAAAAAAAACTACATTTTGTGAAAAGTTACTTTTTTATGACCCTAACTTTAAAATATTTATTTTTACATCTTATTTTGAAATACATTACTATTATATATATTATGGTAAATGTTCTCAGAAAATGCAAAGAAAAAAACTGGTAGTAAGGTTTAGACCCGCCTAGCCCCAATAATAATAGTTTGGGCCTTACTACCTGTTTTTTTATGAGAACATTTACTATGGCAATGTATATTTTTTTACATTATCAGAAGAGATTTCAACGAACAAAAAGCCCACCGATTTTTTTAAAATGCTGATATTTTGATGTGAGAATTTTCGATTGAAAATTATAAGGGTTAATTTTTTGATATTAAGTCAAAATAAGGTGAAAAAAATAATATTTTAAAACAAAAAAAATTACAGTGTATTTGGGACATTATAAGGTAAGTTTTCACCAAATTTAGTGAGATTTTTTTTGTATAAGATAAAAAAACTTTGTTATTTCAATTTTTCACATATATTTTGAGGTTATGTGAAAAAAGTATTTATTCCCTACAACTTTGCTATTTGACTTTTTTCCCAAAGGACTTGTAGTTTTGCTAGAAATCGAGATAAACCGTTTTTACTCTTAAAAACTCACCCCCTTACACTTCCCGGCTTCAAATCGCCCGTAAATATTTTTCCTTTTATTTTTGTTATATTATCTTCCTTTTCCAATAGGTTTCATCCTACTATATATTTTTTATTTTTTACCATTTTTAGAAGCTTCTGCTCTAGTCTAATTGTTATGTGTTCTTTTGGATTTGCCTTACTTTTTTCAAATTTATTTTCGGCTGTGAGGCGTGAGGCCCTTTGCACCGCGAGACCGTGGGCGGTCGCTCACACCGCCCACGCCTTGCGGACTCTGGAAAGAGTTCTGCATGAAAGACAACATGCTTATTAGAAAGGTCGATTTACTGAAACGCCGTTGACGGAGCTAGTAGATCGCATTGATAAAGCCATTGAGGAGTTTGCCCTAAGCTTCTTTCTAAATATTGAAGGCGCGTTCGATACACCTCAACCTGAGGGTCAATTCTGCTAAATAAAACCTGCACAAATGCTATTACAATCAAGTCCCGATACGCTAAAACTGTCAAACGTTTTCAAAAATTATAGATCCAACTACTATAAAGTGGATCAAAGCCACGCTTAACAACAGAGTAGCGTCATCAACTATCATGGGCTTGATGCTCAGGAGCAGGTTGACCCAAGGATGCACACAGGGTGGGGTGGGTATTGTCGCCGCGGGCGTGGTCCTCGGTAGTCAATGAGCTGCTAAAAGAACTGAGTGATATAAGGTTCTATGCTCAAGGATACGCTGACGATCTAATAATAGCTCTCAACACCATTTTTCGTGACGGTGGCCGGCTTAATTTTACGTGTGCAGTACACAAGAGCTCTCTCTCTTCCTTTACTATCCTAAGCCAGTGGAACAGGTAACCGACACTACCTACTGGCGAGAAATCAGGCGCAGGTCCGACTTTTTTCATGCCTATCCAACGCATGGATCATCTTTCTTGTCAGAGAATTAGGTGATCAGCCTGCATTTTCCTAACCAAACTTGGACACAACTTTGTTCGAATGCGGGACTAGAATCGAGGGCCAAACTCTTAACCACTAGACCACGAAGGCTGACGACCTAGCGATACTAGTGGTGAGCAAATGCACATCAGTAGTCGCCTGTCGCTGGCTAATGCAATCAGCACTACAGAAAGTCGTCGAAAATTTGTGCAAAAGGGGTTAAGCTAACAGTCAACGATAATAAGACAGTCTTGATACCTAACACCAAAGAGAGGAAGTTGGAGGGACTAAAACCCCCAACACTCATCGGAAAAACTACCACGTTTGCAAGCGAGGTCAAATATCTTAATAGGGGACTTACTTGAAATAAGTACACCGAGAACATTATGAAAAAAGCAAGATGTGCTCAGATTCTGCCCGAGACTTGTAAGCTCTAAATGATTACAATAGGTGCTATTAAAGCAGAGAAACAACAGTGCCAATTGCAAGGAGTGTCGAGAAAGAGAGAAAAATAATCATTCACAAACATTTTTGTTGGCATATTCGGAATTCACAAACGATTGCCGATTATTAAGTACCCAGAAGTCTATAAATGTTCTAAAAATGTTGGCTAATCGTAAGCATAAACGTGGAAAAAATAAAAATTAGATTTTTTGAAATTTATGTTGGCTAATTGTATCAGGGTAGAAAACAAGTCAAATTTTTTGAAGTCCTTGAACATTGCATTCTTTTTATCGGTCGACCACTCATCGAATTACGAATATTGATCATGAATAGTATTGCCAGCAGGTCTAAAAAGGCCGTTTTGACAATAATTCATTTCCAATTCTTGTTATGAATTACTGTAATAGTCCATACGTCAAACGAAACTTGCCGTGACGTCTAACGAGTTGCCAGTCGAAGAATAAGAATTTATCACGACATTTTTGTACTTCATTGATTACCTTACCTAAATATAAATAATCCTCAATCGCAGAAATCCCCAAACATGTATTTATAACTCCTTAGTCAGGAATTCTGTTCAGTACTTTTGGATCCAGGGAGCAAAATATTACTTTTTGGTAGTATATGCTTATGCTTGGACTACTTCAAAAAACGTCGAAATCACCATAATATGTGTATATAAATTTAAAGGAGTTCCCTCGATTTCTTGTGGATCCCATCATCAGGTCACCACTTTGAAATCAAAAGGACCCTATACAACAAAAGAAAAATTGAAAATCGGTACACAGACGGCGGAGTAATCGTTGAACATACAAAAAAACACACATACTATATACACAGCCGAACGTATAACCGCGTCACTTTTTGTAAATCGGTTAAAATTACCTCAAATTTCAAAATCTCCCCAAAAAATCCCAAAAGTGGTGAATTAGCAACATTAAGCAGAATTGCAAGGAATTATGCAAATGAATGAATTTTAGCAATATTGCGATGATATTGCGCAAGTTACCTTTTAGACCCGCTGGACTTGATTAAAATCGGTACAGAAAGCAAAAGAAATCGAGATTTGAGTCTATAAATCGGGACTGCCAAAAAAACTGCCTTTATAGTTTTTTTACTCTAAACGAAAAGTATATAAAATATTAATTTTCTGGTAGCTAAAGGAAAAAAAAATTAAGCCATAATGATTTTAAAATTTAGGAAGTGCCCCCGTGCTGTATGACTGTAGATTACTATAACTTTAAGGCACAGTCTACCTATCCTACTCCTATATCAGTGGTTCTTAAACTAAGTGCAGTCACGGACCACTTGCAGAATTTCTGAAATGCCACGGACCCCTTGGGGGGGGGGGGGGGGGTTATTGGTAATTTACTGTCACTTA
Source organism: Glaucopsyche alexis (assembly GCA_905404095.1). Taxonomy (NCBI): domain Eukaryota; kingdom Metazoa; phylum Arthropoda; class Insecta; order Lepidoptera; family Lycaenidae; genus Glaucopsyche; species Glaucopsyche alexis. The sequence continues at coordinate 6,127,629 of FR990042.1, forward strand.
CTAATGCTTAACTTAATTAAATTAAAATTGTTAAATAGAAATTGAAAATTGGATGCTGTTGTTTGGCCTCAATGAGCACTTTAAATTATGGGATTGTCTTCGATAAGGCAAGGCGCATGCCCTGCCTCACAAAGATACGTAGTAGCAAAAGGTATCAGAACGGACATAGCTCGTTTGACCAGAAGAGGGTAAGCTTGACTCAAAGAACACCATTCACCAAGACCTTTTGCATGAAATTCAGCTCTCAACAGTTCTTTTGATCTCATGTCAATTAAGTCATCTTTAATCAGTTGTGCTAGTTTACAGCAATTTTTTTTTTTCATTAATCTTCAGAACGCAGCGGACCCCTGGCACACATATTACGGACCCCTTGGTGGTCCGTGGACCCCACTTTAAGAAACCCTGTCCTATATAATTATGCTATTAATGTACCGCGACATGCTATAGGTACCTAGGTAGTTACTTTTTAGTTTTTATATTTATATTCAACATTTCCTCCTGTTTACGTCTTCGTCGGACCAAATTTGGGTAGATGGCCTTGGAAAATACTCTTTCTGTAATTGTTTTATTTGCAATTTGATTATTATGATATATCGGGACATTTAGCGTCCCGATTAGGTACAAATTGGGATTTGGGACTCGTCGTCAAACCCCTGAAATTCGGGACGTCCCGCACAAATCGGAACACCTGGTAATCCTAATCATGAACGAAAAGGTATATAAGCTTCGGTAATATCAATTACGGAAATTTTGGGCTTATGATCTATTGCATAATATGTAAAGACGTCGCAGAAAAATAATTGTCATACATAGGTAGATAAATCATTGGTCTCGCTGGGGCGCCCAGCGAAACCAATGATTAGTCTATGTTGTCATACTGGAAAAAAAATTCTAGTCGGTAGTAGGTAGAGCAAAGAGGTAGAGTTTGCGTTTTTCGGAGAGTCACCCATACATAAGCTGATTTTTTACTTTAAGTATGACAATTCTTTTTTTGGCTAAACGTCATAAGCAGTGAACCATGTGCCCGAAGTATCCGTAATAGGCAATCGGACTAATTGTTTTTTATTACATAAATGAATAGTACTCTTAAATATGAGTAACTTCTCAGAAGAAACCGTATATCGAAAGTCGATATTTTCAAAGGTACAGCGATTTGTATAAAAAATTTCCCGAGCCTTCTAAAACGCTTCATACTAAAGTCGACCTACAAATGACGTCACTTGTAGGTTATAGTATATGAAGTAGTATATAAAGTATCCCACCAAAAACATTCTGTAAAAAACTAGCCAAGTCTCGATGGAGCTGCTTGTTTATCTCTAAAAAGTAATGAAATCTAGATAAAGTCATGCCAAGTCTAAGGATCCTTACTGCGATTTATTAATTATTATAGTTAATGTTGTGTGTGACTTGGCCGTTGAAAATTCTTTATACGTTACAAGTCAATTTTGTTTACACGTAATGTTATATCAGATTCTGTTGTAACTACCTATGTTTGTTAAGCGATATAATAGCCCATACTGGTGTTGGTAATTGGACGCTAGTGTCTTATTTTAGGCTGTTGTTGATTATATAACACATGTATTGGAGCAATGGTGTCATGGAGCCCCTTTTGTACCCTTGTGTACTCTATACATAAGTATTTTTGAAATACGCAGCTTTATCAAGCATACATTAGACTGGTTATTGAATCAACGTTTTCCAAATGGCAATTTTCCGTCGTCAATGGGTAGCGATTCTGGCGACAGATTGATGCAATGGTGTCATGGAGCACCTGGTTTTGTACCCTTGTGTACACTTCAACGGCCAAGTCACACAACATTAACTATAATAATAAATAAATCGCAGTAAGGATCCTTAGACTTGGCACGACTTTATCTAGATTTCATTACTTTTTAGAGATAAACAAGCAGCTCCATCGAGACTTGGCTAGTTTTTTACAGAATGTTTTTGGTGGGATTTCACTTCTTTTTGTAGAAACGTAAGAATATTGATTTATTTTACTAGATTTTAGTGTAATTTGTTTATTTAATTTGTGTAATGTTCGAGTAGAATAAAGTTAATTGTTCGACTATTTCTTCTTGTAAACTTGTAAGTATAAGTATAAAAGCCAGTCCAGTCTTATCCAGAGTTTTCCTTTAATTTTATTTATATGCGTATTAAAAGCAGAAGGGGAGGCATTCGCCCAGCAGTCGGACGCTACGGGCTAGATTAAATTAGAAGATGTGTCCCACTTCACTGGATTTTTGCAATTACAGTCGATTTTTTATGTAGGTACCAATAGTAGAAGGGGGCATTACCATATCCCTAATCAGCTGAGACCAGCTGAGGGTTCTTCATCAGATACTTCAGACCTTTGATTTTTGACATCAAATGAAGTGGCCCACCAAGTTGAATATTTTTTGTAAAGGCAGTATGTCGATCTCTAATAGTTTGGTTGGGCTCTTGTGTTTTCTAATAAGGGTCACCAGGTACTCCAGATCTTCGATTATCCTAGTTTTTATAGTTTTCCCTTTATGTGGCCATTAAACCCTACCTCTGTACCAAATTTCAGCTCTCTGAGTTTATGGGAAGTACTAGTTCTATTCTGATGATCATGAGTGAGTGACTGGGTGAGTGTCATAAATGCGAAACTTTGCTTTCGTTTAACTTCGGAACTAAATGACCTACAGACTTAAAATTTTGGATTTTAAGTATGTGATTATACTTTACTGGATGACGAAAATTTCTGCGTTCTGGTCTTATCCAGAGGATCTCAAATAAGGGCCTGAAAATGCGGCGAAATGGTTCCAGTAAATAATGGTACGGCAGTGTTTGCTTCGCGCTCGACTTGGCGGGGGCACTGCCGTGCCCCCAGATCGACGTTCTGGTCTTATCCAGAGGTTCTCAAATAGAGGCCTGAAAATGCGGCGAAATGGTTCCCGTGAATAATGGTACGGCAGTGTTTGCTTCGCGCTTGACTTGGCGGGGGCACTGCCGTGCCCCCAGATCGATTATCCTAGTTTTTATAGTTTTCCCTTTATGTGGCCATTAAACCGTAACTCTGTACCAAATTTCAGCTCTCTGAGTTTATGGGAAGTACTAGTTCTATTTTGATGATCATGAGTGAGTGAGTGAGTGAGTGAGTGTCGTAAATGCGAAACTTTGCTTTCGCTTAACTTCGGAACTAAATGACCTACAGACTTGAAATTTTGGATTTTAAGTATGTGATTATAGCTTACTGGATGACGAAAATTTCTGCGTTCTGGTCTTATCCAGAGGTTCTCAAATAGGGGCCTGAAAATGCGGCGAAATGGTTCCAGTAAAGGATGGTACGGCAGTGTTTGCTTCGCGCTCGACTTGGCGGGTGCACTGCCGTGCCACCAGATATGGCCGCCGGAATATAATTATTTGTAAATATCTCTCATATTTGTGCGTTTAAGTTCATACTTACCATAAAGAATGTTTTTGTATATGATGTGAGTAAACTAATGATGTAGGTTTTGTTTACCAATTTCGCAAAAAACAATTTTTTTTGGTACTTTTTAAATGTATTTAATTAGTAAACTACATATTATAAAATAATATATTTTTTTACATTTACCAAGTAGTAATGCCTCAATATTTCTGACTATATTAACGAAACTACATATTTCAGATGTAGTCCGATCCCCTATTGATTTTCGGTTACATTAAATATTATACTATTGTTATGTTGGTGACAACGATATTGCTAATTTATTTTCAAAGGCACTATTCTATTACAAGAGACTGCCAAGCTTAGAGCATGCCAAGAGTCAAGACTGCCAAGTCGCACTTACAAGCAGACAAGAGTAAGATTGGATCGAAAGTAGATTCTATTTTTACGGAATAAGAGCGGCAAACGAACAGACTGATCACCTGATAGTGAGCCTAATCACCGCTAGGACATCCGCTGCACCCGAGGAGTCGAAAGTGCGTTTCACATCTTTTAAACCCTAAAACTACTAGGCGGTGCCCTTACCTACTCAACATCATATTATAATATATTATTTGACCATGTACTTACATAGGGCAGACTTTGATTATATTTGATTTATTGTTCTACTTAGTAAAGACACAGAATAAATAATAGTACCTACAGGTAGTAAAGACCTGAGAACATCATTTCATGAGTATTTACGTGCCTAACTGTGAAATATTACGCTTACAAATCATTTTTATAAACAGTAAAAAATATCATAATATTTTTAATTAAACATGTTGGTGATTATTTTTGTGTATTTTTTGCAATGTGTATTTATTAATAAGTAATAATAAAATATTACAATGTAAATTATGTCATTGTACAAAAATTGCGTGTAACAAATTTCTTTGCTGAACTAAAGTTGTAAGATTGCAAAAAAAGTGTCAAACTTGTAGGAAAAAAATCGATCTATAAAAGAGATGTTTGATTTTGGGCCACTTCTATGTACACTTCATAGGTAAATAGGAAAAAATATGGGAATATCATAAAAATACGAAAAAAATAATTTGAAGAAGGGTACATGCGAACAAAAATGATTATTTGAAGAGTATTTATTGCGAGAACACTATTTTTAGGGCGGCCATGACAGCTGTTTTGACTTGACTTCTGACGTAGTAGACAGTTTTACGAAGAGACGTCGTCTTGAATGTCATAAGTCTTTCTTTGTCAAAAGTCATGTCATTGACAAAATGACATTCTTTAGTTAATTCTGATCTGATCCGCCATGTTTTATTTTACTTTGTGTTGCTCTCCTTGACGAAGTTAATTTAAATGTACATGGAAACGAAGTGAAATTAAACAAAATAAAGAATAGGAAACGGTTACTATATTATGTAGCTATATTTACAAATACTGTACATAGGGCTGGCCCAGGCCTCATACATTTCTTGAACATCTCTTTTACATAAAACATCGACATAACATTGCGTCACTTTGCTTAGGTACACTATAAACTTCTTATGAAAGTTATTAACATAATATGTATCAAGGTTAAAATATTATAATTTATGAATATCAATTTCATTGGCTTTGTGTTGCGCAACTAATTAATAAATTTAAAAATAAATAGCCCAAGACACAGGTTTTAAATCAACACATTTTTATATCGATTTAAAGAAAATCTAAATTGAAACTGCTTTACTGGCGTTGAGAGTGAAATCAGTCTCACGTGACGTCATGAAACGCTTTTACGATTTTAGATATTATAATACCATCGATATAACACTATCTGTCGAAAGCCACTTATAAATACATACATTTTTACATAACAACTTGATTTTCAAAGTACGAATCAATATACATACCTACGGATGGCGTACAATAGGTGTACAAATTTTCAATACGAAGCAAAAATTTTATTATTTACCTATTACATAAAGCCTAAATTTTACGGTTTTTGTTAAAAGAAAAAAAAAATGTGTTGTTAGTTGTTAGCTCTTCTAGTAAATTCACAGGATTCTAGATGCTAGCGTGAAAGTCCGCGTGGAGTTCGGTTTCCATACAAAATTTTAACCCCTTTTTTACCCCCTTAGGGGGAGAATTTTCAAAAATCCTTTCTTAGCGGATACCTACATCATTACAATTATCTGTATGCCAAATTTCAACAAAATCTGTTCAGTAGTTTCGGCTGTGCGTTCATAGATGAGTCAATCAGGTTTGCCTTTTATATATAGATAATATCTATATATAAAAATAAATGTATAGTATGAAAATATTATTTTCATACTATACATTTATTTTAGATTTTTACTATGTTAAAAGCCCTTAGTATTATACCTACACATATTTAATACTCATCCAGGCACACATTTTATTTTCTTTTGAAACAAATTAAAAATAAACCTAACGCACTTTCATACTATAGCTTTAAGACCCTTCCATGAGCCGTTTCCGACATTAACAATTTAGATTACATTGAATCGGAACGGACTGAACGGAGTACAATCCCTCTTAATAATTTATTTATTTATTACCTACTCTCGCTCGCTACCTACGCTCTTACAGTAGATACTATGTATAGTATCTACTGTAAGAGCGTTTTCACACTATCCGAGCCGATATCGGTATCGGACACCGATATCAGATCGGATAGTGTGAAAACGCTCTCATATAAATAATATGCTCTTGCTCTACAAGGTGTAACAAAAATAAGTGATAATATTTAAGGGTGTGTCTGTGTTCCTTATAGAAAAATGTTTGAAACAATATACAAGGTGTAACAAAAATAAGTGATAATACTTAAGGGTGTGTTTGTGTTCCTTATAGAGAGTTCACTGTAAAAGTAGCAGCGCTGAATGACAACTTTTTTTTTTCACTTTTGTATGGGGAAACTCGCGACGCTGCGCGCTGGAGCGCTTTCCCATACAGATCGCAAAAAATATTTTGCTCTTTCAGCGCTGCTACTTTCACAGTGCACTCTCTATAAGGAACACAAACACACCCTTAAGTATTATCACTTATTTTTGTTACACCTTGTATATTGTTTCAAACATTTTTCTTTCCCTTGGCTGGCTATCGGCTTTGGCGCAGATTCCGATATCGGGTAGTGGGAAAACGATATGACGATACGTCTGAGTCAATTCATACCGAAACGAAGATACACGTTTTACTGTAAGACTAGGATTACACGGTCAGTCTGGCATCAGTTCAGTCCATCAGCCTGATCCAGACTGACGAAAGAATGATCGTGTAACCGTGTGATTGACGGACTGATATTTTTTTATTATGTACTTTCCGGCTATTATACTGGCGTCAGTCTAAGACTGATGGACTGAACTGATGCCAGACTGACCGTGTAACCCTAGTCTAAGAGTTCTTATGTCACAGCGCATGTGCAGTGTTAATGACATGATGTAATGATGTAATATGAAATGTGTATATTTTTGTGTAGTGAATTAGTTCATTTTTAAGGTTCCGTAATACTTAAGGAACCCTTATAGTTTCGCTCTATCCGTCCGTCTGTCTGTATGTCTATCTGTCTGTCTGTCTGTCCGCGCTTCTAGCGTCGGTAATTAGGGGCCATCCATAAATAACGTCACACGAATTTCACAATTTTTTACCCCTACCCCCCTCCTTGTCACAGTTGGTCACATTTGTGAGACCCCCCCTAGTGTGACGTCACATATTTTGCAAATATACATTTAGAAATTATTGAATAAAAAAATCGGTTCCGAAATCAGTTTTATTTCCATTTAAATTATTTTTAATAAAATTAACATCAAATGAAACAATTAACAAAACAAAAACCGATTAATCGACTGACGACCTCCGTGGCTCAGTTGTGAGCGCAGTGGCGCTTTAGCCGGAGGTCGCGGGTTCCGGGATTCGAACCCGCGACCTCCGGCTAAAGCGCCAGGGAACAAAAAAGTTTTCTGTGTTCCTGGGTCATGAATGTGTATAATATAATAAAAATCTTAAATATAAGTATAGTATAAAAAGTATTAAATATATTTCCGTTGTCTGGTACCCGTACCACAAGTTCTTCGAGAACTTACCACGGGATCAGATTGACGTGGTGTGAAGCGTCCATAGATATTATTATTATAATAATATCATTATTATGTGATGCTTATTTTCAGATTTTAAATGCTCACGTATAAACTTTAATTAAAGAAATTAACGAAACAAATAACGATTGACTATGTTAACTAAAGAAATTAACAAAACAAAAAACGATTGACTACTTATATTAATTAAAGAAATTAACAAAACAAAAAATAATATTAATAGATTTATCTTTAAGTTACAGATACAAACTTAATAATCTTCAATCCATGGACTTTGAACCCACCCCTTTAAATTATTTATAACTGGCATATGTTTTTGAGGTTTTCGTAAAGTAATAGTTTATATTCGTATTTTAACACAGATGACGTCACAACATTTAGGACCGCTCCCACCCCCTTGTCACACAATGTTACACTTCGTCGACCCCCTCCCTCCCCCTTAACGTGTGACGTTATTTATGGATGGCCCCTTATGAATATAAATTGATGATATTTGGTATAGTCATAGATTGTGTATAAATCTCGGATTTGGCATTATAAAATAATAATTATTTTATATTCTAGGGGTGGCTCTCCATATATGTAATACTAGCGACCCGCCCCAGCTTCGCACGGGTACAATACTGATATTAATACTACAGAATGTCTTTAAACCTCTAACAAAACGGGCGAAATCTAGTCAATACAAACAGAAACAAATTAATATAGGTACCTACTAAAACTCAATGAAGTAGGTGGGTATACTTTTATCTAAACTCCCCCCCGCACGCGTACCCCCGCCTTGGTGACACCCACTTCGCAACGGGCCGTGCAGCAGAAATCGCAATATATTAATTTCGCCATAACTTCAAAACCAAACGTCCAATTTCAATCATTCACAGACCAAATATTATCTACGTAAACTGTACTTAGTGATGAAATAATTTATTTTGATAAGGATTAATAGCATGAGTAAAATAAACGCGTTTAAATATAGTCCAAAAAAAATTCAAGATTTCTAAATAAAAAAATGGTTGTTGTGCCTCACTCGACATAGATAGGTATAGTGTGTCGCGGACTTTTTTGTAGATATTTATAAGATCTACAATTAATTAGAACATTGTATGGTTCTATCTTTTATAGTTTAGGCAGCGTACGCAAAATAAGTAACTTTTCTGGTTGATTTTTTACACCTTGTGTCCGAAAAACCCAAATATTTTACGGAACCCTATTTTTTTCCAAAATAAAATTTAGCCTATGTTACTCGTGGATAATGTAGCTTTCGAATGGTGAAAGAATTTTTGAAATCGGTCCAGTACTTATTGAGCCTATTCATTACAAACAAACAAACAAACAAACAAACATACAAACAAAGTTTTCCTCTTTATAATATTAGTGTAGATGTGAAGTGGGGATGATTTTTTTCTTTCCACCCCATCGTGGGGGGTATCGTTGAATAAGTATTTTAAAATAAAGGCAAGTTTTCATACTTAACTTTTTTATAAAGTCAACTATTTTTGAGTAATCGGCCTCCAAAGTGATTTGTAAGTTGGTATTTGGAACCAAATCGGACAATATAAACTTTTGAAGTAATTTGAAAAAAACATATTTACAAACGATGTTATAGTTACGGAACCCTCCTTAGACATGTCCTGGCATGCTCTTGGTTAGGTTATTAATAGCTATCTTAAGAATACAGGGCCGCTTATCGTGTCGTGTCGTCGACAGTGGGAACTGACCCTAACGCTTGCTATAAAGAATTACCCCCTTACTAATAATCGCTGCATAAGCTTGGTATAACTAATACAGTGTTTTGTCTCCTTCTATCGAATTAAAAATGTCACTTGTGTGACGTGAACAAAACACTGTATTAGTTATACCAAGCTTATACAACGTTTATTAGTAAGGGGTTTAAAGACTAAAGCGAAGGAGTGCAGACTTCTATCGTCGCGTCGCCCGGATACAAACTAGTTTTGGAAATATCAACTATTTTACTATTTCGTATTTGCGAAAACTTGACTCATAATTTCGTTATTACTAGGTTCATATTTTATGGACATAAAAAAATTACATGTCAACAAACTTTTATTGTTCTGCCTCAGAGTTGTATACCATATATGCAACTTGTATAGTTGTAGCCTGTAGGTAAGAGATGAAACATAATATTGTATATCGTCCTTTATCCCACTTCTAAATATTATTTTAACTAATAAAGTCGTAATTCGAGCGTTAAAAAACGACTCCAAGAGTTCCCTTAGAAAAAAAGAAAAAAACATAAGACTTGGATTTGTTTTTTGCAGTCATAAGTTATTGATCAGCATATTGTTTCGATTATACATAAAATTTTTATTTCCATATTGAAATTGAAATAACCTTTTGTATGAAATGAAACATTCACGTTATGTAACAGGTACTTACAATTTACATCCATATAGAAAACCTGTTTTTTTTTTTTTCAATAATAAAACTCGGGATTGTGCTTTATGAGTCAAATTACAAATTTTTTACACTACAAACCATTAATCACTATAAAATATGTATTATATTTATCGCTAATTCGCTACGTAGTAGATCTATCTGTTAAACTATTAAGCATTTTTATAATAATTATAAAGAAACCGGCCAAGTGCATGTCAGGCCACGCATATAAGGTTCCGTAGGTATCGTCATCGTACCGTATTATTCCGTTATTTTTGTACGAAGTAAGCACATTTTACAAGTTAAGTCTCTATAACTCCTGAACTAACAGAGTTGTATAAGCCGTTATAGTTTTCCTTCAAAGTTCATCACACGGGCTACCATCAAGGATTTTTTCAGAATTTTCAAACCAGCCGTTTAGCGTTTAGAGGGCTGGGAGGCCAACAAAAAACATTTCAACAAAAAAAATGCATTTTATAGTAATTGGATATTTCGCAAACGGATACTTAAATCAAAAACCGTCTTTGCAACCTCTCGATGTTTTATTCTAATTATACCCCACACTATGGGGTAGATGCGAGAAAAAAATCGTCTCACCATTACGTTACGTTAGTAATATATATTCTTTGTTTACGTGTAGGTACGGTATACGGGTAATTTTTTTAGCACTGTATAGACGTAGTAATTACACAATATATCCATAAAAAGTTTCGTCTTTCTAGCACTATTCGTTTGGACGGTAAGCCAAAGACGGACATGACTAAACTTTAAGGGTTCCGAGACATGAACTACGGATAACGGAACCCTAATAACGCAATTAATTTTATTAATTACGTGATTTAAATTTACAAAACTATGGAACATAAATTAAAAATTACAATGCTTAAGTGATAAATAGACACATCATTATCAAACCTGTACAAGTACCTACGTTCAAAAAGATTATAATAATACCAACTTTGAATAAAAAAAAATTGACTTTTGACTTTAACTTTTCATACTTAGTATTTAGTACCTAGCCTAGTACAGGTACTCGGCTAAGTCTAGTACTCATTTTACTACTAATAATACTACTACTACCTACTAATTTTCTCATCACGGCCAAAATATGAAAGATAGAGTCCGGTAGAGTAGGTATGTTGCTGTGTTTGATAATATTTATATTAAAATACGCATTACACTTTTTACAAAGAGTTAACAGTTCTCTACTTATGAATAAACAGAAAACGAATTTTGCGATAAAGACAGAATTAAGGACTTACTATGTCGATTAACTTTTAACCGACATTCAAAAAGCAGACGGGTATACGGAATACTTTTTACCTGACTACGGCGAAGCTAAAAGGAAAGTATTTTGGCAGTATTTGTATGTATGTAGGTATGTTTGTTCCGTCGTAGCGCCTAAACTACTGATTTAAGGTGACGCCGCGTTAAAGTAAAAAACCGTGTTGGATATGTTTTAGATTGCTTGTTTTCTATGACATGTTGTTTCTATGAGCTATGTTTTCTACAAGCAATGGAACAGCATGAAATAGAAAGGGCGTAGCAACAAAATGGTTTTTGTCGCGTAATTTAAAAACCATAAATACATTTCATATAAGCTATGGGCAAATTAATGTGTATGCTTGAACCAATCTATGTACAAATTTTGGAAGCTCTAAACACTCTCCTCTGTTGGCAAAATAGAAATCTCTTTTTTTACAGAGGTGTTTTTGAATAATTATTCTGTGTTATAAAAGTTGACCAATCGTGTTATGCTGTGGGTAATTCAAAGACAAAGACATGATGAATACTGACAATGAACTTTTAATTTCTTAGCTTTAGTCATTGCTGAGAAAAATCGATATCGCTACAGCCAAATTATCAATGCGTTGCCTTAATAAATGAGGTGTTATTAGATTCGTAATAATAGCCCGGGTAACATATTATGTAATAGGCTATATCGCCCCCTTGTGGGCGATGGAGACCTAGAGGGTAAGGGGCCCAGAAAAAATTGGGGGGCGCTGATGTGAGTAGTATTATTATTGCTCAATGTTGATTATTATTGGTTAATTTTGAGTAGATAAAAGATACTCTACAGGCGAGACTAATATGTTATTCAGGTTTTTAAGGTGAAAAAAAATGGGGGGCGCTACAAAATAACGGATTTTCGAAGTGGGTGTTACACGAAATAAGTTTGGGAACCTCGGTCTTCGGAGCTATATAGTTTGCGTAGTCGGATTATAGTTTTTTATCTTTTGATTATGGTTGAAAAGCCTTCTTGAATCACGCTTGTATATCTGAACTTTGTTTCCTAAGATTGTTTTTTGTATCCAATACCATAAATCATATTTTTATACCTACAGCTACATTTTATTAATTAAAACACGGATACTATTTCAAGTAATTTATTATTCTTATGTCTCCGGTTCCAACCGAAGTTTGTAATTTGTATTTTCCTGTAGGTATATAAAATCGTTTAACATAGTAAACAACACCATGTGAAAAAATCCATGGTTAGTTTAACCTCAGATTAATAACTACTAGATTTTGCACGCGATTTCGTACTCGCAAAAGGAAATCGCGCGGTAACCGTACATTTTGCCGCGATAAAAAGTAACCTATGCCCTTACTCCTTCCCCTTGGTCTAATCTATATCTATACAAAATTTTATCAAAATCGGTCCAGTAGTTTCCAAGCCTATTCAATGCAAACAAACAAACTTGACACAGGAGAAGAAGACAAAGTATATTTCCTTAATAATAGTTCCTTTCGTTATGACACATAATATGCTTAGGGGAAGAAAGAGATGTCTAATCCGTACTATTCCATACTAATATTATAAATGCGGAAGTAACTCTCTCTGTTACGCTTTCACGCCAAAACTACTGAACTGTTTAATGAAATTTGGTACAGATAGTCTAGAGCTAGAGATAGGACATATGCTACTTTTAATCGCGGGGAAATTTACGGTTCCCGTGGGATAGTTTATTTACAGTTTCACGTATAAACTATTAAACCGATCATCATGAAATTTGGTACAGATATAAAGTAGACCACGGGGAAGGACATAAGACTTTTTATCGCGGGGCATATACGGTTCCCGTGGGTTACTGTACTTACACGGGCGGAGCCGCGGGCATCAGCTAGTAATGTATAATAATAAATAATTCCTTTAAATTAAAGAAAAGAAAATCATTTACTATTAAAATCCAAAACGAGTTGTAGTTATTTATTTGAAAATATATAAAAGTAATTATACTACTCGTATTATGACATTCAATAGCATCCTCATGTTTTAACAAACTGCTGAAATGATTGAAGACAGTTTTAGTATGTTATAAAACATTTTATAGATATTATAGCCCCGGTTTTTGGATTTGTATTTCACGATGTAACTAGTTACTAGAATTAGTTACAGTGCTTATTATATACCTACTGGTTTATTGGTAGATTATGATATTGAACTCAGGTTAACAACTTTTGTTAAATAAAAATGTATATATTTATTAAACTAGAATATATTCACCGTAGTCCGCAACTTTATTCGCATGATATACGAAATAAAAGCCGCCCAAGTGGGGGTCGTACTCGCACAGGAAGGGTTCTGTACAGTATATAACATGCTGTGATATAATTATAATTCATGGACAGTCGAGTCTTAGTAACGGGGTCACAAAATAAACAACAAAATGTTTAAACTTGAACGAACATTATTGTAAGACACCTACGGAATTTTTTACTCTAGACTCTGGTCTGAAAATTATTGTTGTAGGGATCCGTGTTATAAATAATAACAAAAAAAAGAAAATAAATCTATTGTCATAACAAATTTTCAAAAAGAAATGCAATACCACCAAAAACATTTTCATGTAGATGCCAAGACGATACCATATGACCCGCACTGTCATTATTTTTAAGCAAAAATTAAACCGACTTCCAAAGTAAAAATACACAAAAAAGTATGAAATAAATCTTATTTTCTAAATAATTCCCCTTTTAAATTCGGCTTAAATTTTAACTATTTCTCTATACAATCTTCATTACTTTGAAGTCGGTATCAGTCCAAACATTATCCTGATAAACCATTTATATAGCTCATATTTAACTCGGCAGGTATCGAGTAGAGAAATAGTTAAATTTTTAGTTCAAAAATAAAAAAAATTCCATTTTTAGTCATATTTTTTATATTATTATTAGGTAAAGTAGCGAAGTACGTTCTTAAAATGAACGTATAAAATAAATAAACTGTTTAAAATAAATTGTATAATTGAATACGCATTACGCGCCACGATTTCATTGGGTATTGTAAATAAGATGATGATGATGATTACACTAAGTTACATAATGGCATATATGCTTGCAGTTCTGAAATTTCAAAGCATACCTATGCTTGGGTTACTTTAGAAAAAGTAAAAATCACTATATGTGTCCATATAAATTTCGAGGAGTTCTCTCGATTCCTTATGGATCCCATCATCAAGTCACCACTTTGGTGACAATGAGACCAACTTCGGATTATACCCTTTACATTAAGAAAATAATTTTGAAAATTAGTGAACAGACGGCGGAGTTATCGTTGAACACACAAAAAAAGAGATAAATATTATAATTTACATAAAAATCGTTTAGCCCTATCTGTATTCATTATTTTTACTTTTTATCTTTAATCTAAGCATATTGATTTCTTATGTTTACGCGATATATTCTAAGCAATTAACATACCCAGCTACCAGTTTTTATTTTTAAATAAATCGCTTTTTAAAATATAAATATGTATGTAATTAATTGATGGTCAAATAATTATTAATGGTCATGCTAGCCAAAGCTGCCAAAGTAATGGCAATTTAGAGACATATTTTACCCGACCACAACTAAGCTATCATGGGTATAATATGATGGTAATGTGTGTAAGCAAAGTGCTCACGGTGTAATTGTGAGTTTTTAACCGACTTCCAAAAAAAGGAGGCGGTTATACGTTCGGATGTATATATTTTTATTTTTTTTATTTTTTTTTTGTATGTTAGACCACAATTTCGCCGTCTGTGGAACAATTTTCAAAATTCTTTTTTTGATGTAAAGGGTATAATCCTAACTTGGTCCCATTTTGAAAAAAGTGGTGACCTGATTATTGGATCCATGAGGAATCGAGGGAACTCCTCGAAATTTATATGGAAACATATGGTGATTTTAACTTTTTTTGAAGTAGTCCAAGCATATGCTACCAAAAAATAAGATTTTGCTCCAAGGCATACCCTAGATCCAAAAGTACAGAAGAGAACTCCTGACTCCTTATAGATACATATTTGGGGATTTCGACGTTGTTTAAAGAACTACAAGCATATGCCACCATGTCAATTAGAGTACTCATCATCATCACTACCAACATCACACCATACATCATGACATATAAAAGATACTTCTCATAGTATTTTACACCAACACGGAGATTTTTGAACATTACTCTGCCGTTTATTTGCAATTTTTTTTTGTTGTTGTAAAGGGTGTAATTCGAAATTGGTCTTTTAGTCACTAAAGTGGAAACTTGATGATGGGATCCATGAGGAATCGAGGGAATTCCTCGAAATTTATATGGACAAATATAGTAATTTAGACTTTTCCTGAAGTAATAATTAAGCATATGCTACCAAAAAATAAGATTTTGCACCAAAGTATACACTGGATCCAAAAGCACTGAACAGAACTCCTCAGTTTTTAAAGATACGCGTTTGGAAATTTCGGCATTGTTCAAAGAACTACAAGCATATGCTACTAACTTACAGTAATCATCATCATCGTCTTATTTACAATACCTAATAGAATCTTAGCGCCTATACAATTATACATTCGATCGTTTATTTTAAACGTTCATAAGATTTATTAATAATAATTTAACAAAATATATCACTAAAAAGTGTGAAATTATTATTTTTAAATGAAAAAATAAACCGACTTCCAAAGTAAAAATACACAAAAAAGTATGAAATAAAACTTATTTTCTAAATAAGTCCCCTTTCAAATTCGGCTTAAATTTTAACTATTTCGCTACTCAATCTTCTTAATTTTGAAGTCGGTACCAGCAAATTTGAACATGAGTTCTAAGATATATAAAATATTGTTTGGGCTGGTATCGACTTCAAAACTATGAAGATTGAGTAGAGAAATAGTTAAAATTTAAGCCGAATTTGAAAGGGGACTTATTTAGAAAATAAGTTTTATTTCATACTTTTTTGTGTATTTTTACTTTGGAAGTCGGTTTAATTTTTTATTTAAAAATAATAATTTTCTTTAACTTGTATCATTAGTCATACGTACTTTAATAAATATAATAAAAAAAAAGGTTATTCCCCGGATACATATTTTTGTCACACACATGGCATCCGGATTTACCATCATATTTAAAAATAGATGTTTCCTGCAATTTCATTTACGCAAAATATTAATAGAACCGTAATTTTTTTACTACAACAACAAAAGTAAGTAGTAGGCAGCCTATGTGTAAATCCAAAGCCTAAACTACTACATTACCTTTTGAAATCCTTTCAGTAGTGATTAAGTTAAAGAGTAACAAACATCCATTACATCCGTACAAAATTTCGCATTCATCTATACCTGGGTTTCCGAGATTTGCTCTAGTAGGTAAGTAGATTTAAATTATTTTATATTATCTTATGAGTCACAATTCGTTTGATCGGGAATTCTGGATTCGAACCCGAGACACTAATTTGCCAAAAACGTATACAAAACTGACATTGACAGAGTCAAAAATACAGATTTAATGGCTGTGTTCCGCAGAAAATGGCGCTTGTTAGCGCTTACTAGCGCTAAATAGAAAATTACAGTTGTCGGCCAGGAGTCAAGACACGTTTTTACTAATAGTACTAGTAGCGCTGACATAATCCGTCGTTTTGTATATTTATTTTAAATCAGTAGTGTTTTTTAGTGGATCACGTGTCCTAGAGGAAAATAGCGCTTAGAATCGACAGCGCTTTTACATGCCCTTTTTTGCGTAACACAGACATTGTTGAAAAAATAAATCGCGTATTATTTCATTTCGGTGTGAATTGACCCTTACGTGGGCTCCGTCTGTACCTGACAGGTTTCTGCAGACTCTGCGGACTACGACAGGAAATCATTTCGAATAATCTTTCGGTCATTGTCAAGGCCAGAGTGATATTTTCGTCAAAAAGATAGATAATCCATATTTGTTCGTTTAGCTTTATCCTGATTCCCGCGTAACTTCATAACTTGGCTTGACAAGCTATCGCGTGTCTAAATAGGTATTCTACTAAGAAAAAAAATATGAATTCACATATCTATTTATTTCTTTATTGGAAAATTAAAATACAATAATAATTTTTATAGTCCAAGATCCCATCGCTGCCAGACACCCTCATACATCTTTACATTTACTAGATAAGTATTCTACTTAGAAAAAAATCTGAATTCACATATCTATTTATTTCTTTATTCGAAAATAAAATAAAATAATATTTTTTATAGTCCAAGATCCCATCGTTTACATTATTTAGAAATTGACATTAACAAGTCTTACAACAAAGTTCAACAAATATTATAATGAAAAAAGTAATTCCATAACATACTTAATATAGCAACAATTTAAATTAATTTCGTCCTTTTACGTTACGCCGAAAATGTAAATGGCATAACAACAAACGTCTCCTTCCTTAAATATTTTTGTTAAATTGCCAAGGCTGAGCTGCGGTTGATCATTCTAAATCATAATATTGTTTTATTAGCGTTGTAGTGCAAAAAACCTCAATCTCCTCCTACGCTTGAAAAACTTAATAAAAACTAAATTTACGTTTAAAACAGATGTGTTAGTGCGCCGTTGTACCTATCACCTAGTTCCGTTAGAGTTACTAGTTAACACAAAAACATTTATTATAATAGTAGGTAAAATGTCCTTACGAGTATAATAAAACAACTTATTAGCCTAAATCTGTATCATTAATTATTTACAATACTTAAATGTCAAATCTATTAAATTCCTAAATGAATATTATCGTCTTCGTTTTATACTTTGAATCTGAAAAGCATTTAAAGTTTAAACAGAATCATTAAAATATTAACGTTTGTCATTAATGTAGGTGACAAGGACGACGAAATAATAATGTTGCTGTCTTTGTCATATTCGAGCCTTTTAAAATATGTATAGGTAGTAACATGAATATAAGAAGAAAAGCGGTTATCCTTCAGAATTGCTCATCTTCGTAAAATCTAAAAGTAAATACTATTACCACTTAGCTTTCAAAACCAAGCAAAAACTATTGCTAACAGTAGATATTTCTTTTATGTTTATATGTCTCTTTGAAAAATTTACACAAAAATTAAATCATCATTAATAATAATAATAAACGGCCTTTGTGGCTCAGTGGTTAGCGCGTCAGTGCCCAAGCCGGAGGTCGCGGGTTTAAATGCCGCCGAGGGTAGAAAAAGTTTTCGATAAATAAAAATTCCTTGCAGTTGTCTGGTACCCGATCAGTAGCATAAGTTCTTCGCATACTTACGACGGGGCCAGATTGACACGGTGTGAAGCTAATTATATGTATATATAAAAAAACTGCAATAAGTTTTACGAAATTTAATCGATGTTATAAAACTTCGAGTAGCGAATTAGCGATACACGTTATAAATAAAATGATATAATCATCGATAATTCCATATTGGGTATTTACATCAACTTAAATAGCCCGGATTCAGATGTTGAACTATTGGCATATAAAAGTCCCACAATCTTAATAGTTTTGATTAGATACTTATGTTCAGGATTATAATATTTACAACCGGTTTTTGAAACCGGCAAAATTTTGAACATCTTACCATAAAATTCAAAACTGAATAAACTCGCCTAGACACAGAGTAATTTGCCTCCCAAATCATTTTACTGTTTGATACCCTTCTTGCAAGGTAATTCTCGACTGAAATATTTTATAGTCGAATTTCGAATTTTGCATTTGAATTTCGAAAATTCGAATGCGTTTCTCCGTTTCTCAGCGCATGTTTTCAATAATGGTTAAATACTTCTAACAATCTAGGTATAGTGTAAAGAAAATGAGTATAACTATAAGCTTATTAATATTAAACAATTTTTATGGACTGATATATTTACTTAATGTCATAAATCGCCGTTTTCTTTACGCATAAGTCAGATATTTTTATTTAGCCTCTATCCAACTATTTGCTATTTATTCTCCTGATAATTTGGAGTCACATTCTCCCTATGAAGTGTAAACCTCCGTGGTCGATGATGATAATTGATAATGAATACCATAATTGTATCTAGAGGTACATTTTATTCTTCAGATACAATATCGCCTCTATTATAGAGTTCAAGGCGAAATGGGAAAATTCGTTACATTTATGCATATAATTCTATATAATAGCTGTTGCCCGCGGCTGCGCTCTCGTAAATACATGATCCCACGGGAACACTATACATTTCTGGATAAAAAGTATCCCATGTTTTAATCCAGAGCTTAAACTACTACCATACCAAATTTCATCGAAATCGGGTCAGTATTTTTTGCGTGAAAGAATAACGAACACCCATACATCCATCCATCCATAAATGCATCCATCCATCCATCCTCACAAACATTCACATTTATAATATTAGTAGGATTGAAATTAAATGTAAATCAACATTTAATTTTCGATACTAAAACAACTCAGAATAATATATAAGAATTAAAAAATTTAATGATATTATAATATATATTATATAAAATTTTACAAAATACAACGGACCCCGTGTGGAACATAATGACAAAAAAAAATGATTCCATGCAATTAAATGCGATTCGAATTATATTAAAATATTTGAAACTTTAAATAATTTTTAAGGGGTCTAAGGGAAACGTAATGAGAAATAAATTTGGGCTTAAATAATAATGCCAGAAATACAGATAAACAACTTAATAAAAAAATACAGTAGTTAATGTACATCAATTGTAATATCAGATATTATAAATTATGACCATTAGAGATAAGACATTAAAATGTAGTAAATTAAATGTTTTGCAAAGTTCTGTTTAAAAAGAAGCCGGTTAATATCTGATAAGCTAACATGAATGAATTATACTCTATACAAATACGATGTCAGAGACTTATAAAAACACAAAAATAAAAATGTAGTCCTAACTACTAATTTTAAGTATTTTATATAGGTACTAATACTTATTATGTTTTTTCGGCATTTACCTACAACGCCCAACCTCGACGTCTTCAACTGTCAAAAAATGATTCCAAAAAAAGTATCAAATTTTTTTTATTTTTGATACTTTTGTGTAAAGCTATTTTGATGAAAGAAAAAATCCAATGCTTTAGTTATTTTGAAGAGCTTTCATCTATTACCGGTTTGGGTTGTGGCCTTGTACTTGTACGCATCGGTTATTTGGATTTCATCACACTATATAAGAGGGACCCCAAGTTTTGAGCGACACACGTCTTCTATACTTGTAGTGGGAGTCGCTGGCACAAGGATGTATACAATATTGGTGCGTACTTCTTTCACCTTATTGAAGTCGACTTGATTAAAAATTTTCGTACAAACAGTGCAATTTTTTTTTGTTTTTTTTTTAGTTCACTAAAATTATGTTAAGAGTCCATTTTAATCACGACGATTTCTATGATGCCTGCTTGCTTACACACAAAAACATAAAAGTGAATAAAAAACTATATTTTCATGACACAGTGCTCTTAAACTACAATGTGTAATACTAAAAACTTGTAACTTATCTTCTGACGTAACTGAGAGAATATAAGTTAAATAACAATATCTATATTATTAATTATTATATTAATAACATTGTGAATTGTGATGCTAAGCGAATTATAAGTTTAACTTAAACGGTTCATAATTTAATCTGTTAAGTTTAACCTTTCCGTAAGTGCAAGCAACAAGGTGACAAAGTTTTATCGTTCAAGGTGGTTCGTTTCCTATACAAAAAAACAATGGACATTTATTAGGTAATTTCATACTATTACTACATAAATTTATATGCACATCTATGTATTTTGCAATACAATTGTCGCAAAATATATTTAAAATACTTTATTTCACACAGAAGTCACATTTTTATTGAATTTTCGACAAAAAGTGACATAAGTTACAAATGTCACTTTTTGTCGAAAATTCAATAAAAATGTGACTTCTGTGTGAAATAAAGTATTTTAAATATATTTTGCGACAATTGTATTGCAAAATAAATAGATGTGCATATAAATTTATGTAGTAATAGTATGAAATACCTAATAAATGTCCATTGTTTTTTTGTATAGGAAACGAACCACCTTAACATAACAAATATAATAATTAACTATGTTATGTTAAGACCTAATATTGACTTTATTATGACCTAAATATTGACAACTGTGGCCACGCGAAACTAGCCTTTAATTGAATTAAAATATTTTTGTGGTTTCATCAAAATTTATTTTATAAGACACCTACATTTTAGATACATTAAATATAATAATATTATGTCTAATTTTGCTGTGAACATTGAATGTAGTAGCCAACAGCGTCTTCACATTTTACAAGGATTTCTTGTTTTCGGATCCGGGTAGTAAAAACATTATCATCTAGTAGCCTCTAGTAGCCAAAAGACAGGGTTATTAGACTTGTGGTCTATTAACAATTCGTTAAAATTGACTTTTCCTCGTGGACGTGGCATAAATCGACTGATTCTCGGTTCAGTTTTCAATGAAACCAAATCCTACAAAAACTCACAATTGTCACAAATAGAGTACTTCTTAGTCTGTAAAATTATTTAAAAATTCTGCTTTTTAGTATTATATGTTTACAGTAGTAGTAAAATTTACAATAGCAAAAATAATTAAATAAATAAAAAAACCCGACTGCAAAAAAGACAGATACCCAAGCAACGCGCTAAAAAGACCGAAACCAGATTGAGAAAACAGACTACACTACGAGCTGAAAGCCTAAGTGATATATGACATTATGTTTGTTAGCAGGCGAGGGCCATATAATTTTGTACGGTTTATAATTTGCAAATGGGTCCCGTCTGCTACCAAACATAACGTAAATTTCATAATGGCATTCAGCTCATAGTGTAGTCTGTTACTATGTTTTCTCAAACTTGTTTCGGTATTTTTAGTGCGTTGCTTAGGTATCTGTTTTTTTGCAGTCGTTTTTTTATTATTATTATTTAATTAAAATGGTTATAAGCTCAAATTGTAAGTAGTTCAAAAACTTAGGAAGATACGTGGGAATAAAGGAATTTACAAACCAATATAACTCTTCTTGACAGCCGGGTAAAAAAGGTCATATTGTTAAGAATCAATTTTCTGCTCTTAATATGTAGCTTACTTATTTTTTGTTTCAAAATATCCAGATGATATAACCTTAAAATTTGCTTAAAAATTATACAACAATATAAAAGGTTCTTATTTAAAAAAAAATAAAAAAAATACAATGTTTTGCTATTATGCATCAATCATAATTTAATTTCACCAAATAGGTATTTCTAAAGAAATGTTAGTCCGTAACTCCGTACTCGGCGGCTGTCAAAATACACACTTTGAAAATGCCATTTGTTTAAGTACCAAGTTTATGTTTAATCGTTGCAAATAGGTAGTCTTAATTATTTTGTCTTGTACACATAGAAAAATGAAATGCAGTTCCTTTGTCTCGCTAAAACTCTAGACCGACTGGACCAATTTGGCTAATTTTGATCTTGAAGTGAAATTTCAGAGAAGGTTTAAGCGATTACGCGAAAAGGAGCGGAAAAATTGCGAGGATAATACTAAAAACGACGATTGAATTTTCACTTTTCTCATGCTAACTATCTCTACCCATGTAATATTTGATGTTCGTTACGTCGCGAGTAGGTAGTGTAAATAAATAGAAAGCGTAAATAATTATTAATAATTATAATGCCACCGCACAAACTAGTACACACTAATACTACAATATGATATACATTTTATTAATAAGAATATAAGGGTAGTCACGCGAGCGTGGGATCTCAGTCCATTATTGTATGTATGTATGTAAGTATGCTTGCGGAAGATTTTGAACTGATAGGTACAGGTTGAAAAGACTTAACATTAATATTTATATCCACATTTCAAAACAACATGGCCTATCATGATAATCTGTTACCATTTAGAAATGGTGGAAAATATATAATTTATGTTAAAAAATGAGTTGGTAAACACCATTTTAAAATTATAATGTTGAATATTAAAATATTTACATACTAAATAGGTAATCTTGTTCTTAATATAAGTAAAAGGGCATAATATTTTGTTATAGTTGCTCGGGTAATATAAGTATTAAGTATTAACTTAAGAGTTATTTCGCTTTCTAATTGTCAGGCTGGGAGTGATGGGACTATATGCACCGGAATCAGTAAGACCGGAGAAAATTCAGAACATTGGAAGTAGAACTCTGGATTAATACAATAGAGTTATAAATCGAACACACAATTGTCGATTCAAATGTCAATGTCGTATGACAACTGGACACTTCGATTTTCAACTCTATTGCAGAGTTATATTTTTATTGCTCTGATTTTTTCCGGGCCCGCTGCTGCGCCGCCACGCCGGTTCCCGGAACATAATATTATCCTATGAAAAACATAAATGTGAAATGAGAGCCAAGTTCAATATTATAATATATTATACCCTGGTTGTTCAACGAAAAACGAAATGAGATCTAAATGGGTGCCAAGTTCAATGGTCAGTCCTGTAATTTATTTATAACAACATAAAATATAATGTCTACTTAATATTTCAATATTATTCATAATATTGAACTTGACTCTCATTTCACATTTATGTTTTTGATAGGACATCATTACTTTATTAGTATAGTATTATTAGTAGGTACTTATTTATAACAAAATTAATACCAAAGTAAAGTGTCCCTAATAGAAACAATTAAGTCAAAAATTTACCAGTTTCTGATTTATTTCTTTGTATTCACCTAATTACCTATATGCATTCCGAATTTGAACTTTATAGGTCATCTGGAACTGGGAAAACAGAGTTTTCATCTATAGTTCAGTCAATGATAAAAGTGACGATTTTTAGACGTTAATATCTAAATAACCGTTTGATATGTGCTTATGAAATTTGGAGCACATATGTACCTCGCAAGTATCAATATATGAGCCAAATTTGACACATTTATGTGAAATAGTTGTTGAGTTATGAGGGGTTTAAAAGTGGCTCAAAATGGTTCGTGTAGTATTACACATGGTGCTGCTCGACAGTTCTGTTACTTAAACTTGGCGTGACACGCTACCGCGTGTCTAGATAGTCCCAGCAATTGTTATTGTCAAATATTCAAATTATTTATTTAACGTTTGACTATATTATTACTTGTTATTGTTTCATAAATCATGATTCCGTAGGCGGAGATGTCGACATTTTTTATAATATTTTATTAAAACTTAATTTTCACGCCACACTATTGACGCGAGATAGGTTTGTGGAATGCTTGTGCGCTTCATGTCTTACGTCGCGTCTACTCTACCCGCGAAGTATCTACTTATATTTATCGAAGCTCACAAGGGGTCTAATAGACATATTTACTACCCACACTTTTACAATTAACTAGATACTACTAGCGTGCCTAAATGTTAGCTATATTGTAAAATTAATTTTGGAATTAATATTTGTATTAATAAATGCTAATTACTGCCAATACTTGCTCACCCTCCAACGTAGAGGTCGAATAGGTTTCGTAATTCTTCTTATTATTCATCTTAAATAATGCGTTAAATATTATAATCGAATGCAATCTATGCATAATAACTTCGTCTATAATAGTGTGAGTCACTTTTGAGACGCCAGCGCCATTAAAAATGAAATTTGTCAATACATTTTTGTTAAAAATGCGTGAAAAATACTAAGCAAAATATAATTTTTGATGTGAAAGTAATTATCGAAGAAGTTACTATTTTATAAAATGTTGGGGCAATCCTCACCTATGTTTGTAAATTGATTAGATTGGCGCATTGAAAACAAAATTGGTATATCATTGATAGGCTCTTATAGACTAATATTTAAGCAGATGATATTGTTTACTAACATATAATAGTAGATTATGCACCAAGACACTGCTTTATAGCAGTGTCTTACGTCACGGGCAGGATATTGGACCCTGAGCGCAGAGTTAACTCTACAGTGCATAGGTACTCTACTTTTCATACCTACTGCGAGGCAATAAAAACCCAGGGCTACATAAATAAAACATTTATTTTGTTAAAAGCTAATATTGATATTGAACACATTTGTCCAGTTATAGATGGATAGAGTAATATTTTATTAGGGAGAATGTTAAAACACGGAACTGTTGAAATAGTGTAGTAGGTACCTATTTTACTTTCTGAAAATAGCACCAAACACTGACTTTGTTTTGAATTTTTCCAATCGCATTTTTCTTTTGTTATAGGTGGCCAGTTCGATTTTCGGTCTCTCTTTGCAATACCAAATTATTATTGAAAAACTCTATGATAGATACGTATCTATTAGGAGTTTTCATACGAATTTTAACGTTCCAAATTCAAATCACTTTAATCCCTTGGGAGTTTTATACAACATTATCTCCCTTGACAGTCAGTGACTTGCTTTACGTTGAGATTGCGTGATATATAATCGGACAAGTGATTTGAATTTGGAACGTTAAAATTCGTATGAAAACTCCTAATAGATACGTATCTATCATAGAGTTTTTCAATAATAATATGGTATTGCTAACAGAGTTTATTCGAAAATCGAACTGGCCACCTATATTTTTAACATTCTCACGTGTCAAAATCGTCAGTCACAAGTTCCTGAATCTTTTAGTACTGCTCAAATAAACTCCACCACAATTTCCATAAATGTTCCTAATAAAAATATTACTCTGTCCCTCCATAACTGGACAAATGTGTCCAATATCAATAATAATTTTTAACAAAATAAATGTTTTATTTTTGTAGCCCTGGGTTTTTATTGCCTCGCAGTAGGTATGAAAAGTAGAGTATGCATCTCTGGCATAAAGCCTGTCTTCGTCTTGGGCAGCTTGAACCCCTCGCTTCACTCAGGACTCTAGATAACGCTACGCTCGGGAGTTAACTCTAGAGTCCCTCGTTACGCTCAGGGTCCACGCTCGGTGACTGTACCTAAAACTGAAAGTTAATTTTAGGTAAACTGACTAGCTTTTGCCAGCGGTTCCGCCCGCGTAAATTCAGTATCTATCCCACAGGAACACTGTACTTTCGGGACAAAAAGTAGCCTATGTGATAATTTAAAATTTAAACTACTACAATACCAAACATCAAAATCCATTCAATAGCTTTTTGCGTGAAAGAGTAACAAACATCCATCCATCCATCCATTCTCACAACCTTTCACGTTTCTATTAATAGTATAGAATTGTATAATCAGTTACTTGCGTTAATTACTTGCGCAAAATTAACAAAGCAAAGCTCACAAGCGTTTTGCACGATTACAAAGCTCAATGGACTGGCGTGGCGCGAGCACGAGGCAAAAGCCACATTTTCACTAGGGGACATTTGTCTCGCGACCTTGTCGCCCGACACGAAATGTACGTGTCGCCCGACGTCGCAGCGACATTTACGGGTTGCGAGACTTGTTGCTAGTTACATACTGTTCACCACTGACTAGTGTGAACAAGTCATATGTCGAGGGACAAAGTTGCAGGGACAGACTACGTGAATGTCGGACGACTTGCCTCCGCGACATGTCCCCGAGTGAAAACGCGGCTAAAAGCTTTTTAAAAACGCTCTCTTCAGATTTATGAGACGACGATGCTTCTTTTAAAGCTCTCTTGAAGATAATCAAAAGTTAAAAACTAACACAAAATAACCAGACTACGCAAATCATAAAGCCTATGTAAGGAATCTATTGGCTAATCGCCAAGTGCAATATTATTGACAGAATTAATCTATCAATACTAGTCAACACATACAAAGAAAAGGGCAATATGTTATATGGCACACAAGGAATAGTATTGTCAATATGAGCATTATTGCCATAATAATATGGTGTGTTTGCGGCTAGCCAATAAACCTCATTCATTAAAACCGGATGTGCAGCATAGGCTGTACAATTTACAGTGTAACAAACATACTAACACACATACGTAGACTGTCAAAATCATCCTTCATTTTGGTTTCGCCGTAGTCGCAAAAGAAACATGAGATTCAGATATTCGCCATGATGTTCTTCAAAGTTTTTATTTAGATACTGATTATGCAACAAGATTAATATTATGACCATAGAAAGTCGATTGTAAAAGTTCGTCGAACTCCCCAAAGTCAGGGTTATATCGCATTATGTTCGGGCGCATGTTAGATGCAAGTTGCAATCAAAACATTACATCATACGTGTCATGCTGCATGCAGCATCATTATGTCATCATGTTGGATAGTGATGAAACTAAAATACTACAGGAAATCCGTAATTATAACCTTGTGGGTGTGTCAAGATCACTTTACGGTTTTAGATTGAGACTTTAAAATGCTAAGTTTAGAATATCTACACTAGTCTACACTAGTAGGTATTAAAAAGACAAGTATTATAAAGAGGAAAGATTTGAATTTTTGTGTGTGTGTAAGTTTGTAATGAATAAAGTCAAAAACTACTATGCCGATTTTAAAAATTATTTCACTATTAGAAAGCTATATTCACCATGCGTAACATAGTTATTGCTAGAAAAGATTAGGGATCCTTACTAAAACTTTAGTAAGTTAACCACCTTGGGAGGTGTAAATTTTTTTCGAAAAAGGCTTTCGTCGCATGCGCTGCGGAAACTATTGATGATAGAACAAAAGTATGTTTATATTAACAATTAACAATATTAAATAACATCCATACATCCATCCATCCATCCATCCTCACAAACTTTCACAGTTATAATATTAGTAGGATGGATAGATATTTGTTTACTCTTTCACGCAAAAACTACTGAACGGATTTTGATGAAATTTGATATGGTAGTAGCTTGAGCTCTAGATTAAAACATAGGCTACTTTTTATCCCGAAAAAGTAACATGTTCTTGTGGGATACTGAATTTACGTAGGAGCCGCGGTCAATGGCTAGTTAGTTATAAAAACAAATTATTTTTTTTTTTGATTTTATAGGCATAATTTTAAGATAGTTATTTTCTAATGTTATTTTTGCACAAACTAAACAAAAGACAGATCCAAAATTTGAGACTCATTAAATAGTAACTTTTTAAGGATAATTCTGCTACTGCTAGATTATATTTGATGATGATGAACAATGGCTTGTCGTTTAGCTATCTTATAACATAAATTATTCCAAAAATAACTACTTACATATTATGTATGTTTTGTGTAGATAAAATCGCGAATTCGCCTACACGCCACACGTGACCCGTAATTTCCAACATTCATCTTATGTGATTTAAATGATTAAGTATCTAACATAAAAATAAATTAGCAAAACAAAGTAATACAACATATTTTACTAATTAAGTAATCAATTATTTACGATTTGAGATCGTCAATGGTTTTTTTACTATACTGATTGTGTACATACATAGTGGTTTAATATAGTATAGTTTAAATATATATTTTTAAAACTTTTATGTTGGGAATGGGCTTCATTTTGACGTTTGAACTTTTTAAATACAATTTAAAAAATTAAAATGTTAAAATTTTGAAAGAACTTTTAAAATTGTGTTTTAAAATATTCAAACGTCAAAATGAAGCCCATTCCCACTTGTCAGGTGAAGTTCATAATAGAGCGCTGGGTTAAAACAGATATTTAAATTTCATTTTTTTAAAGTCACCTAACAAAATATATTTACGGAGGCACTTGTGATATTAATTACTCTTTGGCGGTGGGGTCGTTCTCCAAGAATATCTATTTTGTAACGACTAGGTAATGACTTTAGAGCGTTTGTGCACAACACGGAATTGTATCGTCCGGTCCCTTATTTATACAAATAAATAAAATTGAAGTGTATCTTTACTTTAAAATTAACAGCTTTTCACTTAGGTATAGGTACATTATGTACTTACAATTTTTTTTTGACCGTCTGTCTGTCTGTTCTGGCTAATCTCAAAAACGGCTAGCCGATTTCATCGGGACTTTCACTGGCAGGCAGTTTAGGCAGGTTCTTTATCTTAGGGTTTCCTTTAAAAATACCTAGGGTTCCGTTTCCATTAGTTTTATGCAAACGAAGTTGCGGGCATCAGTAACTTACTATAATATAGTAGGTATAGGGCATTGTAAGTAAAGATTTGGCTGCCGGACGATAAAAACCCTACGCTCTATCTCATTAATCCTAACGACTACAAAACTCGTTACAGTATAGATATTATTTTCTTAGAGATTGACCGAGTAGTTAGGTGACCACTTAGTATTAACCATCACAAGTACTTAATGGTAAAAAATTCAACGATTTATGATATGGCTGGAACCAAATCAATATTAAAACACTACATACAAATTTTACTTTCTATATAATTATTACTAGCTAGTGCCCTTACATTTAAAATTGATCTAAATATTTCACTTTCATTTCAGATATTAGGGCTGACAGTGGGCGTGGCGCTCGGAGATGTGAGCCTGGGCTACCACTACGACAGACCGTCCACCTCCTATGGACTCCCCATCTACCAAGTAGATGGCAGCAACAGCGCATTCAGTTCATCGTCGTCCTTCCCAAGCGGCAATAATGCTTTCAGCGTCGTCTCCACTTACCCAGCAACCGGTGGCAACGTATTCTCCACCAACAATCAAAACTACGAGTTCAGTGAATCATCGTCTGGCGCTTCTTCAGGTCCGAGCTTCGGAACAGTCGGTCTCACTTCAGGCTCGAATTACAACCTCCTTGGATCAGCTGGTAGCTCCGGACTGAATTCCCACTACAACACAGGTTCCGGACACTACAACAGCGGCGCAGTCAGCGGCTTAGGCTCTAACTACAATTTATTAAACTCGGGTGCATCTGGATCAGCATTAAACTCCAACTATAACTTTGGAGCTGCCTCTTCTGGTTCTGGATTAAACTCCAACTACAACACTGGTGGCGTCGTGTCTTCCACTTCTGGATTAAACTCTAACTACAACACCGGTAGCGCCATTTCTTCTGGATCAAACTCCAACTTCAACTCTGGATCTCTCTCTTCCACTACTGGTTTGAACTCAAATTATAACACTGGCTCTGCCTCTTCTGGGTCTGGATCAAACTCCAACTATAACACAGCTAGTTCCGTGGCATCTACTGGATCCGGAAACTACAACGCCGGAAGCTCCAATTATAATACTGCTGGAAGTTATAACAACGCTGGAAATCCCAACTATAACTCCGCGGGTGGATCCTTGTCAAGCTCCAACTTTATTGGTGGATCTGGATCTGGTTCAAACGCTGGGTCAAACTACAACTACTTCCAAGGAGGTCAAAGTTCCGGAGCTTCCTACATTCCCAACTATCAAACAGTGCCTGCAGTTACCGTTGATACTAACGCTCTTGACAAAATCGGTAACTACTACCAATCTGCAAGCGCTGCTAACCAATTTATTTCAAACCATCAATCAAGTCATGTACAAAAGCAGGAATATGTTAATGTAGTTCAAAGCAACCAACCCGCTCAGGTATTCAAACATTATTATGTGCATGCTGCACCCGAAGAACCAGAAGAAAAGAAACCACGTGCACCAATTGTACTGCCTCCTCCACAGAAACATTATAAGATCATATTCATTAAGGCGCCAGTGCAGCCACAGCCTCAACCTCAGATCATCACTGTGCCTCAACAAAACGAGGAAAAAACCATTGTATATGTATTGGTTAAGAAACCAGAAGACGCTAAAAATATCGTACTTCCTAAATTTGACCAAAAGGCACCAACTAAACCTGAAGTATTCTTTATTAAGTACAACAATAAACACGATTCCCAGTCTCTTATTAACAACATTGTTAATGACTACAACAAGGGAGGTATTTCGGCTACTTTCTCCGGTGCCGGTGCATCTAGTTTTACATCTAAATCAGGAGAAGAAGATTCATCTGCCAAAGAAGGTAGTTCATCAAGTAGCGCAGCCGATGCAGTATCTGAAAGTGATCTAGCGAGCACTATTCAATCAGTTTTTGGTAGTCCCAATTTAGCTCAATCAGATAGTTCAGTATCCGTTGGTAGCGTTTCTTCAACTGGTGAAATAACTTCCTTAGAGTCATCAGCTTCTGCAGACGAGTCAGCTTCACCAGACGCGTCAGATTCTTCAGACGCATCAGTTTCATCAGGAGCGTTAGTATCTTCAGATGCATCATCCTTTAACAATAATTCACCCCTAGAACTATCTTTGAATTTCGCCTCGCAAACAAGTTCAAGTGATTCCATTATCAATGACGCTGAAGCTAACTTAGGAAGTAGCGCAGACTCTAACACTAATAATGCTAATAGTGCCATCGAGTCAACTCTTAGTTTAAATAGTGCTGGTAGCTCTAGTTCTGAATCTGAAAGCTCTGACGCTTCGAAACCAGGTGCTAACCGTGCTGGTGATAATACTGGTGAAAACAACGGTGTCCTTACAATCATTAATAATTTCCAAAAGCCCTTACAAAGCCTTACCCCAAGCAATTTACAAAACTTTGGACAAAACTTCCAAACCCTAATTCCAAATGCACAAAGCTTCCAAAATATACCTTCAAACATCCAAAGTGCGATACCCACAAACATCCAAAATGTGATCCCGTCTGGAGCTTTCGGTAACTTTGATTTGTCAAGTTTTAAACCTGCTATTGGTAGCACCTTTTCTTCCTTTTTACCTGGATCTTCAGGATCCGGTGACAACAAAGTCCAATCTGACAGTTTGATCTCTGGGTCAAACAAGTTTGGCTCCGACTACAGCTCTGGATCAGGGTCTACCTCAGGATCTACTTTAGGATCTTCTGGATCTTCTGGGTCTTCTGGGTTTGGTAGCAAATATCAATTCAACACAATTTCCACTAGTCAGGGCGTTCCCCACGTAACTTACGGTGTACCTAAATTTAGAACATAAAAGACTTTGTAATGTATAAGATTATAATATTTTTATAATTAAATAAACAATATTTTGATACAATTTATGGTTTTCTTTATTTATAGAATTAAGTATAACAAATATTAATGGCTAATTTTACTATTGGCTCTACTCACTCTCTTCCAAATCACTATAGGCGAACATTTTAAAAATATGTACTTATATTATTTTTGAAACAAAGTCATATTGCCGTTATGCTTGCTTTTAATGAAATCTTTAGGAACTAATATTATCGTGTACATTTCTTTAATAATAATTAAGCGCCTATCTGTGTAAATGACCGTGGCTCGTGATTTAGCAACGTCGCTTTATGTTTTGAATCGTCTATGACGTACAGCGCGCGACGTAGGCGTTTAGGAGCATCGTTTTTACGCACGTCCATACACCTAACTTATTATTTAGTATCGGAACTAATAGTCAATTGCAAGGAACCTGGCACGTAAAGGCATCTCAATGGGCCGTCCATCCGCATAGCTGGCCGACATTATCTTGATTTATGTTCCTCTGAGCTGATATCTCGAGCCAAAATTGAATCAAGAGTGGATTGTAATGCGTTAAAGCTGATAAAATTTCTCGATATGCATTGTTTATGAATGGAACGTATCTATTTCGAGGCAGTGACGCGTGATGTGTTTAATGTTGATGGGTGTTCATTTAATAGAAACATGAATGCACTTTTCTCCGGAACGCTTGGAATGCGTCAGCGTTGGCGCCACTTCGACACGGTCCGTTCTCACTGGACTCACAATTATTTTGTTTTAGGTATTTTTCTTTGATTTCAAATATCGCTTCAGACCCGACCATCTGATGGCGTGGCGTTGTGTCATGTTGACGATGTGAAGCTTTAAATTAGCCAGACAGTTATTACATAGACACGTCATAATACCTACTACATAGGTACTACATATTATAATTTTGACGATCTACTAGAAGACATATATTCTACTGCAGTACTTACTGCGTAACTTAGGTGATTCAAATGCCTACTTAGTTTGGTTCTAAGTAAGAAAAAAGAAATATCTAATTTATAGCCATTTCACCAGACCTGAATTTGGATGTAGTCATGTAGGGATTTCGTAATAAATAAAAACCGACTAAGTGCGAAAGTCAGAGGGTTCGCGCTCAAAGGGTTCCGTAGGAAACGGCAAATAAATCACGTTTGTTATATTGGAGGCCTCTTAATTATATTATGTTTTGAAGTAGGTATTTGTTGTTATAGCGGCAACAGATATCGCCTGTGTAAATTTCAACTGTCTAACTATCACGGTTCGTGAGATACAGCCTGGTAAGTGCCGACAGACGTACAGACGGACGGACAGACAGCGAAGACTCAGTAATGGGTCCCGTATTTAGAAACCCTAAAATGAAGATTGATATTAATCTGAATTATAAGTAAGCTTATAATAGATTAGGAAACAAATCGTTTTTTCCTCCAGTGTCCAGTCCTCTTAACAAGTAATCTCGCCTAAACACTTAATAAATCACCATCTGATTTAGTATGGAACGCATATATACCTTCCCCCTAGACTAATGTAAATT
This sequence comes from Glaucopsyche alexis, assembly GCA_905404095.1. Lineage (NCBI taxonomy): Eukaryota > Metazoa > Arthropoda > Insecta > Lepidoptera > Lycaenidae > Glaucopsyche > Glaucopsyche alexis. The sequence goes on from FR990042.1 coordinate 6,161,089, forward strand.
AATATGGATAATAGTGTTTTGATTGCCATCATTAGTTATAATAACATACCAGTGGCGAGGGGTTCCTATAACTCCATTCCTATCGGCTTCCCTTGTCACTTACCTTTTGCAAACCTTCATAGAAATTACTACCTATTATACAGGCTCCGGCTTCCCTATGAAGGAGAAGCAGCCTTCGCCACTGTAACATACATCTATACCATTATTATATGATAATAAAGAGGAAATATTTAGGCTGTACAGAGTTTGATGAAATTAGGCACAAGCATAGAGTATACCACTAAGAAGGATATAGGCTACTTTTTATCGTGGCAAAATGTATGGTTTCCGCACGATTTCACGAAGGTACGGGCAACATCTAATCATCAAATGGAGGAACTGTGTGTTGAGACAAATGAAGTCCACGTATGATGACTTTAAATAAAATATTATGTAGACCACTTATTATACCCTTTCTCTATTAAAGGAAGGTTCTAATTTAGGTTTAAAGTTATTATTACCGATACTGATACTGTATGAGAATTACCTATTATGCTTAGGTAAGACCTGTCAACGGTTCAGACCTCGAAAGTCGGAACGTCAGCTTTTTAAGCGCGATAAGCAACACGGGTTCGAAACCCATAAAAAACATCGGTTTTCGGCGAGGCCAAGCATTTGGCGAAGAAGTTCTGCACGTTCAAAAGCAACTTATTTTAAATGCTTAGCTGCTTATCTGCTTCTCTACTTATCGCCACTTATAATGTTTTTTACGCTTATGTTACCTTTTTCGATCGCTAAAACTGATTTCAATGAACCTTCCTTCGTACTTTGCAGGCTTAGGACTGTCTGAAATCTGAATAATTCATTTTTATATTAAACAGTACTTACGACAAAAACTTAATAAACTTAATACTAAAACACTGCACGAAAAGTTTATATTACGTCCATATGGACCATTATAATATTTATTATTTAAGTACATTAAAAGTTCACGGTAAACCACCAAAACACCACTATTACAATTAAAATACGAATTATTGCGTAACGTAATATAACGTGTTTTCGTCAACCCGCAAAGCGCAACTAACAAAAAGTGAATAAACATTAAAAAGCTTATAAGTTATACGTACAAAAAAATAAGTCGTTTATTAAAACTTTTATTGATTAGCTACATTAAAGAATTTTCACTCTTATTGCGCTGACATAAGAACTGTTTTTCTTTGCTCATACCACACTTATAAATTAATGACTATAAACGAGTATAAGTGTTAAACGCTTACGTTTATAAACGACTTTTCAACTTATTTATAAAAGTACGCTTTTTTAAACGCTCTTCGTTTAAACGGCCATCTCTATTCTCGAGGGACACTATATATTATATACGCGGGCGGAGCCGCGGGCAACAGCTAGTAATATTAGTATTTCATGTCAGATTGTGTATAGGTATAATATATTTTAATCAGTCAAGTCAAGTTAAGTGAGCTCCGTAGCCTAGTGGGTAGACCGTTTGGTTCGCACTAGAGAGATTGCAGGTTCGAATCCCAGGTTAAGGCGTGTACTAATGAGACTATTTCAGATCTCAAGTACATTATACGGACGCTCTAACGGCGAAGGAAAACATCGTGAGGAAACCCGCACATAGTTGGCCCCAGACGTATTGACTAGTTCATTCCTCTGGCCTAGGCTGACTAGGTATGTTGTGAGAATGCCGTATATGCTTGGGCAACCATACGACATTTAAAAACGGGATATAATTAATCGAGCGAACAAAAAATAAGTTGGCGACTGCACGTGAGCATACTGTATTACTGAATTTGGCAGCGAATTAAGGGGCAAATAGCCCCTAAAGCTTAAAAATAGCTCAGTTTGAGTCGGAACTACTCCGAAAAATGGGAATAAAAAAATTCAAAAAAATATACATTTCACACTTCAATCCTTCATCTTTAATATCATCGTTATTTTTTTTAATAAGACGAAGATTAATATTAAATAAATTAAAATTAAAAAGCCCTGTTTTCAGATTTCTTTTTCTATCTACTTACTACCTACTACGGCTATAAAGATGGTTCTTTTACGAAAATGTGAAGAATATATTTATCTAACATTTCATCGTTGGGTTTTTCGAAATACCGTTTTGTTTTCAAAATATACGTAAATAACTATTATTTTGTGAAAATATTTGTAAGCGGTGCGTGCGCGGGCGCGCGGATAGTGAGCCGCTGACTTTCGTACGAGGAGGTTGTGTCACTCTCCGCGGTGCCGCTATTTCGCAATCGTTTATTTTACTCTTGTAATAATAGGGAACAACATGCCGTAAAAAATAAATTATGAAAACCTTAGTGAGCACTCTGCCTGCGATAGAACGAAAATGTTCGATCGTTGAATGTACTTTTTTGTTCCTTCAACTTCTTACTTGAAACTTTAATAATATATTAATATAATATTATATAGTATATATTATAGTATAATATTTTATTATATAATATGTACTTGTAAATTTCACAGAAAGTGTATAGTTCTATTTCTATGACGACCTCTGTGGCTCAGTTGGTTGAGCGTGTCGTTGCTCAAGCCGGGGGTCGCGGGTTCAAATCCCGCCGACGGAACAAAAAGTTTTCTGTGTTCCTGGGTCATGAATGTGTATTAAATATGTGTATAATATAATAAAAATCTTAATTATGTGTATAGTATAAAAGTATTAAATATACTTCCGTTATCTGGTACCCGTAACACAAGTTCTTCGAGAACTTACCACGGGATCAGATTGACGTGGTGTGAAGCGTCCATAGATATATTATATTATTTCTGTTTTAATTGTCTATTTAGTATATCAACGTTTTGAGGTATATAGTATATGAGGTAAAAATGCCTAAGCGACATTTATTTATTTATTTAACACACATACAACTACCATTACAGACAAAATCCAATTAGATAGCGTAGGAGAACAAATTCATATTTTATATAATACATATTATGATATTTCCAGTTTAAATAATAATAATTGATAAAACATAATAATTAAAGAAAATATAATAATAAAAGAAAGACACATATGACGCATAAATTTAGTAAACTTTACAGAAGAGTGATTTAACGTTAAAATTTTTAGAAAAAAAAATCATTAAAAATCACAAAATAGTCTGATTTAGATGGTTTTAACATACATCTATATATCTATATATCAATAAGATACAAGGTGTATCTTATTTTTATAGCAATTTTTGATATTAAAACAAGTCATGTAGCTTTCGAATTACAGGCAGTTTATGTCGCTTAGGTAAAAAAGTCCTAATTCGAAAAATAGGTAAAATTATCTAAGCTATCAACGAAAGTTATGTAATAGCAAGTAAAATTGCCTACATTTTATTTCAAAGGTTTTCAGCAACATATAAAAATAGACAAGCTATAGATACATTTTCTGTTATAACAGGTAAAAATAACTAATTCCAAACACTTTAAAAAAATTATAGGAGTATTCATCTAAATGGCCTAAGAGTTTATAAAATAAAACAAGATAAGTTACGTAAATGTTGCTTACATTAAGAATTTTCTACGGCTAAAGTTATCTTAGTAAATTTATTATTCAATGACATTGTAAATTTTTGCTCCTAACTGACAATATTCTCCTTCTTCTTGTTTATAAAAATTAATTGCAGTTCCCTTGTCTGACTAAAACGTTAGCTAATTTTGATCTTGAAATAATGAAAAATATAGAAGTAAAAACTCAAGGCCTAGGATTTCAGCCCATTGCTTTATACTTAAGCTGCGGCCCCATTCCTTGAGTTATCTCTTGGTAGTGCTGGGAGATTCTGGGCATGACACCGTGACACAATTGGCCCAAAGCCTACCCAGCTCATCCGCGGTTTTGTTGCCGGAGATATTGCCGTTGCCTAGAACCCATACCAGACTGATGCTGTTATCTCTCGTCCTAGCATGTTTAGCGTTTGAACACAAGCCATAACTAATTTAGATGAAAGAAGAAGGGGCAAAAAGTCCCCATCCTTGTAGCACTATAAGACATATATCAAATGAAAGGGCTTAAAAACAGTGTCATTGTTTTGTATGACGAAAATCCTCTAAATAATGGGAGAAAAAAGTAAATGAGGGTTAAAAAAGTTTAAAAAAATCATTCTATATTATTGCACCGTTTCATAGTGTTGCTACTATGGAAAAAATTTTGGAAAGTAATGGTATACACTCAACTTTAGAAAAGTGTTATATTTTGATAAACTGCCTCATATTTTGATGAAATGTATGGAATGATAATAAAATACTAAAAATAAGCTCTTTCCTCAATTTTTTCGCACATACCTAATTACTTTCTGGAAATCGTTTCTTACTTGCAACGCTATCGAATGGTGCAATAATACAAAATGTATTTTTTCCTAATTTGCGGATTCGAATCCTGGCCTGGAAAAGTGGTTTATGTAAAATCAAATAATTCAGATAAAACAATTACATTAAAATACATATAATTAAATAGCAAAAATAATTTTAAAACGATTAGGTACAGAAAAAAAGTAAAAAAGATATAGTACATGGTGAATTATTCTTCTGGGCGTTGTAAGAGAAGTCAAAAAAAATTAGCAATAGCAATTTAGCCCTACGGAATATCGAGGCCGACTTGATGAAAACTTAAACTGCATCATTTTTGATAACTCATTTTTCCTAGACAGGATTCGAACCCATAAATTATGAAAAAAAAATACATCCTGTGTACTGCACCTTTAAATAGTATCGCAAGTAAGAAACAATTTCCATAATGTAAGTATGTGACAAAATTGAGGAAAGAGCTTATTTTAGCATTTTATTATCATTCCATACATTTCTTCAAAATATAGGACAATTTATCAAAATATAACACTTTTCTGAAGCTTGCTGTATACCATTACTTCCCGAAAATTGTTCCTTATTAGCAACACTATGAAATGGTGCAATAATACAGGATGATTTTTTAAACTTTTTTTCACTTATAACTCTCATTAACTTTTTTCTCCCATGGTTTAGAGACTTTTCGTCATACAAAAAGATTACACGCTTTTTAAGTCCTTTGATATATGTCTTTAGTGCTACAGTAGTGGGGACGGGATCCATACAAAAATGCCCCTTCTTCTTTCTGCTGCTGTCAGTGCCTTCAGCGCAGTGTGATTGTTCTGACAGACTGCGCTGAAAGCATTAACAGTAGCAGAAATATCATCTAAATTATCCTAATCTTCTCTATAAGATTAGGATGTTTTATGGATAAGGACAATCTGTAGGCTCTGTAGTGAACAACTCATCACAGCCTCAAACATGGTTGTAAATTGTCCTTAACAAGTATATAGGTAAGCCTGTAGGTGGCATGCCCCCGTAGAAGGTCCGTCCACCCGGTTGTCTTTCCTGGATCCGTCCGTGTACCAGACTATGTCATTGGAGTGAACATTGATTCCTATCCTCTACTCTCCCTAGACGATAGGAAAACCTGGTGTTGCTTTGAGAAGCTATGCACCTTGATCATATCGTCTGATGGCATGGCCATGATAGGTGTCATAAGAAGAGACTATTGCATCTGTCCATGAAGGGTGGAAGTCCATTTGGCTTCCTGGCCTTGAAAAACGCTACTACCGCCATACATTTGTCATTAAAAATGTATGGTGATAGCAGCTTTTGATGTAACAAAAGAGATGAACAATATTTGTTATATTCTGATAATTTTTTTATGAACATCAACTTGGCAAAATCGCTTTAAAATTTTATTACAGTAACATATTTTGTCCGCAGCGTTAATTCGTTAATCGTTGAAGTTAATTCTTAACCCCAGTAAAAGTAATTTTTCCAAGGAATCCACGGAAAACTTTTTATTCTCTTATGGATTCGAACCCACGCCCTCTGGCTTGAGCACTAAAGCGCTAACCACTGAGCCACAGATATCTTCATCTAAACTGATTCAATTTAAGTCTCTATAACTCCTGAATTTATGAAGTTTTTTGGACCGTTATAGTTTTCGTTCAAAGTTTATTACATGGACTACCATCATGAATTTTTTACATTTTTAGAGCCAGCCGTTTGGCTTTTAGAGGGGGGGACGCCGTATTTTAACAAGAAATGCGCTTAAAAGTGGAATATCGCGCAAACGGATACGTACGTACATCAAAATATAATCTCAGAAACCTCTCAATATCATTATAATGTCTATGTACCTAATTATATCTCCCCTTTTCGTGTAGGTGTAACCAAAAATTATCTTCATTTATTTTAGCACTATGTCGACGTGATAAATAAACTTATCCATTCAAAGTTTCATATTTCAAGCACCACCGTTTGGATAGACAGACGGACGGGCGGACGGTCGGTCGAAAGGAAGGACATGACGAAACTATAAGGATTCTGAGATATGAACTACGGAACCTTAAAAAAGGAATAATAATGAAACCACACCGATTTCAGTGACTGTTGCCAATTTAATTGAAAATAGACCAGCTATAGGAGCTATTTTATTATGTCCAAGTATGTGCGCAAAGTTTACTCCCATAACCTAGTATATTGATATTTTCTTCTACCGACAGGACTAACTAGCGAAACATTAGGCGCATAAATATAGAAATATATTTAGCAATGTTTGCGTTCATTAAGGTTCCCACACACTGTAAATTTAATACTTTTAGTTACATTTTATCTAACCGACGACAAAAAAAAATATCTAACCGACATACTTAAAAACAAAAGTTTTCAAGTAAAAATATCTACATAGCACGAATAGTTATTGTGTCAAATATGTAAAACTATCTTTACGCCAATATTGTTTTATTTCACTATGGGTAAAATTCTACAAGTTGCACTTTCGTAAAATAATGGTATCAAATTAAATGCACTGTAAGGACAATTCACAAATAATTTGTATGGAGAAAATGTACAAAGTGTTCACGAAAATAATTTTTTAAACAAGTAAAAATATTTTTGTGCTAACAAAAGAAAAGTAAAAACATGAAAAATAGACTAAGTAGATTTTTAAAATTCTTCAAAATATCCAAATGATTTTTTTATAAATAGCTTTTTGTTGTCGCTTAGTGAACATAACATTCATGATTTTGTATAAATTTCACTATATCTAAGCGACAAAAAAATCGTCGTAGGAAGACGACGATTAGACCAATCGACGCAGAAAAAAAAATACAAACTCATTGATATAACTCATTTTCGGTATTTTTGTCGCTTAGGAAAGCGAAAAAACACCTAGTGGATATTTTAGTGATTCTGTCATTGATAGCACTAAGTACGTACTATTTTGGTGGGCGTAGAGGTGGAAAATGAAATGAAAAGTGATGGGTTGGAAGCCGCATTGCCTACCAAATAATTTCTAGATTTCGGGAATAACCTCGACCGGCTTCTACAGAAGAAGGAGAAGCGGCTTATACATTCTACGTTTTTTCTTTGCTCATAGACCAGAAATAAATTAATATTTTCAAGTTGCATTTAAATCAATCCTAAAGTCGTATAAAAGGGCCGTTCCTCAGTTTATAATTTGAGTCGCGGCGCGGCCGCGCGCGGAGATCGCGAGCGCTGCGGGGTGTATGCGGGTGGCGCGGCGGGAAGTGTTAGGCCACGCCCGAATCTGTGACGTCATCTACGTATATTTTCGCCTTAATATGTTGGCGACTAAATTACTAAACTGGCGAAATCACTGAGGTGACAAAAAAATACAAAAATCGGCAGATAAAAAGTGGCGAAATTTAATCCAAATTAGCACCGAAATTTGTAAGTTGGTGACTTAATTTCCGAGTTGGTGACTATTATACCATGTAAGCAGCTATAAAACCAGATTTGGTTGACAAATTAATGGCTACTAAAAATTCAATTTGCAGGCTACGGAAAATCCCATTTTTGGATACTGTTGGAGTATGTTTTTCTTTGACATGGGTGATGTTTTCAAGGTTTTTAGGGGTGCAGAAAGAAGCGATTATAGAATAAAATATGGCAATGTTTTACTTTGAGACACGAACGGCGTATAAAGCTATAGAAATTCTGGAAAATTCAGAATTTTCAATTTTCTTTTTCTTCCATCATGAAAAAAATATGATGTTGCGGGATTCCTAAGGGGGAGGAAATTTTCATTATTTTTTTCAATAGGATGCCCCGTTTTCGAGATAGAATCAATTTTATAAAAAAATGTAAATGCTCTACATTGAGATACGAGGTCTGTATAAAGCTATAGAAATGTTGGAAAATTCAGGATTTTCGAATTTCTTTTACTCCCATCATAAGAAAAGGTGGTTACGAGGTTATTAAGGGGGAGGTAATTTTCATTATTTTTCAAGTAGGATAGGTAGGTGAAAAATTAAAATCCGCCACTTTTAAATTTCAAAATTAATCTACACAATATCTACACCCCCTTAAAACCAAGAAATATTGAAAATTGGGAATTTTGTACGCCCAATTATGTTTTTTTTTATGTGCGCTCGTTTCGCTGCTTGTATGTTTTTTGAGTTACCTATATCAGGGAAAATATATGTGCCTAATCTTAAATTAAATGTGTACACACAAATTGTCGCCAAGATGGTTATTTGTTCGCTAAAATAATATCTGTCTGCCAGTTTGGAATATTCAGTGGTATTATTTAGTCACCAGATTAGTATTTTTTTGTTCCTTACATTATTTCGCGAACTTGGTTATTTAGTATTCAATATTCGGTATTTTCACATCCAAAATTTAATTGTTTTGTCGCAAGTTTAAATACATGCCTTTAAAAACCAACTGTCCCAGGCACTACAGTATTTCAAGAGTGGTTACTTCGCTCGGAGAATACTGTATAAATCATCCATTAACGGATGCAAAGGCCTAAGTTTTTTTTAAATATATTTTAAGGTAAGTACTAAATAAGCAAATATTATTGTTCGATCGATTTACCAGAGAACTTGGTAGAGAGAAGAGACGTATAAGACGCAGGTTCGGCCTCACATGAATACTGTTGCCATCTCCGGGCAGGGGCGCCAAAGTATCAATTAATACTCTCTAGATGGATTGCATCCAACGAAGGGGCGCTCGGATTGTCGACGGTCATAGTGTATGAAAGTATTGACCCCTTGGAACTACGTAGGGATGTAGCATCTCTGGACTCTCTGCATCCTCTATCGGTTATATTAGATACGGGAAATGTTCCGAGAATTGTTCGGACTTATACCTGTTGCAACTTTTCGCCACCGTTCAATGTGACATAATATTTATCGTCCTCATCACCTTGATGAGTGGCAGTCCTCTACCATACGCTTTACCGGAAGCTTCCTGCCGCGCACAGCAAAACTCCGAAATAAACTAGGTACCACTAGCGGAATGGACCTTTACGACCTGCATACCTTAAGATGGGAGCGTATTCCATCTTAAAAGGTCGGCTATGCATTTGCACCTCCTCTGATCTTGCGGGTATTCAGACAGTAATCGCTTTCCATAAGATGATCCGTATGCTCGTTTGCCCCCTAGTTTTATATAAAAAAATAAATAGATATATATTTTCGAACTTTTTTATTCCGTGAATCCATCCAGATATCTAACATATTCGCCTGTGCTGTACTAAGTAGTAAGTACACAAAACAGACCACAGTAGGTACCTAAATACATAGTACCATTCATAGTACCAAGCTTTGCTTAGAGTTCAGATAAATTAATTATTTTTAAACAAAAAATTTAACCGACTTCCAAAGTAAAAAGTCACAAAAAAGTATGAAATAAAACTCATTTTCTAAATAATTCCCTTTTTAAATTTGGCTAAAATTTTTACTATTTCTCTACTCAATCTTCTTAATTTTTAAGTCGCTACCAGACCAAACAAAATATATGTTAGTGAACTTAGCAGATCATTGTCCAGCAGATCAAAAATAAATGTGAGTTCTTATCGCATGCAGCTGAGTTCTACAGTTCCTGATACTTTTTAGAAATAGTTCCGGCGTTTTTACCTTAAAAAAGAAAATTGACAAAATGATCTGCCAACTTCCCGCAGCAGATCATTTTATAGCAGATCAGAAATAAACGTGAGTTCTTATCGCATGCGCATGAGTTCTATAGTTCCTGATACTTTTCACGAATAGTTCTGTTCTCACGTCCGAATGCCAGCGGATCATGTCAGAACGTTTGACAAGTCGAAAAATATAATTTTTATTGTTTCGAACGATTCTTAAGAGCTAGAACTCTTGGGTTTTCCACAGATCCGTATGAGAACTGCAACCATGGACAAGATTTGGGTCCTGAGCTCGTATGTGAATGCCCGCAAATCACGTTAAAACGGCAGAAAAGTAAAGAAATACCATTTTCGCCATTTCAAATAATTGTGAGAGGCTGGAACTCGTTTGTTTTTTACAGATTCGTATAGAAAGTGTGACCTGGAATCTGAATCGAGTCCAGAACTCACGTTCGAGTCCCAGCAGATCATGCCAGAAAGTCCAAAAAATAAAATATTATCAATTTCATCATTTCAAATGATTGCGGAGGGCTAGAACTCTTCCGTTTCCCACAAATCCGTATCGGAACTTTAATTTAAAATTCGACTCGAGACCAGAACTCACGTCTAAATGCCAGCAGATCACGTTACAACGGTCGAAAAGTAGGAAAATACAATTTTTGTCGTTTCAAATTAATGTGCAAGGCTAGAGCTCTTTTGTCTTTTACAGAAACGCATGAAAACTAATATAAAGAACTCGATACAAGTCCAGAACTCATGTTGAAATGCCAGCAGATCACGGTACAACAGCTCATAAGTAGGAAAACACTATTTTGGTCGTTTTAAATGATTGTGAAAGGCAAGAACTCTTCCGGTTCTCACAGATCTGCATGAGAACTGCAACCTAAAACCCGATTTGAGTCCAGAACTCACGTTTACATGCCAGCAGATCACGTTACACCGGACGAAAAGTAGGAAAATACCATTTTTGTCGTTTCAAATTAATGTGCAAGGCTAGAACTCTTTTGTTTTTTACAGAACCGTATGTAAACCAATATCTAGAACTCGATACAAAACCAGAACTCATGTTGAAATGCCAGCAGATCACGTTACACAGGACGAAAAGTAGGAAAGTACCATTTTTGTCATGTCAAATTAATGTGCAAGGCTAGAACTCTTTTGTTTTCTACAGAACCGAATGAAAACTAATATCTAGAACTCGATATAAGTCCAGAACTCATGTTAAAATACCAGCAGATCACGGTAAAACAGCTCATAAGTAGGAAAATACTATCTTGGTCGTTTTAAATGATCGTGAAAGGCTAGAACTCTTCCGGTTCACACAGATCTGCATAAGAACTGCAATCTAAAACCCGATTTGAGTTCAGAACTCACGTTTAAATGCCAGCAGATCACGTTACACCGGTCGAAAAGTAGGAAAATAGCATTTTTGTCGTTTCAAATTAATGTGCAAGGCTAGAACTCTTTTGTTTTTTACAGAACCGTATGTAAACCAATATCTAGAACTCGATACAAAACCAGAACTCATGTTGAAATGCCAGCAGATCTCGTTACACAGGTCGAAAAGTAGGAAAGTACCATTTTTGTCATGTCAAATTAATGTGCAAGGCTAGAACTCTTTTGTTTTCTACAGAACCGAATGAAAACTAATATCTAAAACTCGATATAAGTCCAAAACTCATGTTAAAATACCAGCAGATCACGGTAAAACAGCTCATAAGTAGGAAAATACTATCTTGGTCGTTTTAAATGATGGTGAAAGGCTAGAACTCATCCGGTTCACACAGATCTGCATAAGAACTGCAATCTAAAACCCGATTTCAGTTCAGAACTCACGTTTAAATGCCAGCAGATCACGTTACACCGGTCGAAAAGTAGGAAAATAGCATTTTTGTCGTTTCAAATTAATGTGCAAAGCTAGAACTCTTTCGTTTTGTACAGAACCGTATGAAAACTAATATCAAGAACTCGATACAAGTCCAGAACTCATGTTGAAATGCCAGCAGATCACGGTACAACAGCTCATAAGTAGGAAAATACTATCTTGGTCGTTTTAAATGATTGTGAAAGGCTAGAACTCTTCCGGTTCTCACAGATCTGCATCAGAACTGCAACCTAAAACCCGATTTGAGTCCAGAACTCACGTTTAAATGCCAGCAGATCACGTTACACCGGTCGAAAAGTAGGAAAATACCATTTTTGTCGTTTCAAATTAATGTGCAAGGCTAGAACTCTTTTGTTTTTTACAGAACCTATGCAAACTAATATCTAGAACTCGATACAAAACCAGAACTCATGTTGAAATGCCAGCAGATCACGTTACACCAGTCGAAAAGTAGGAAAATAGTATTTTTGTCGTTTCAAATTAATGTGCAAGGCTAGAACTCTTTTGTTTTTTACAGAACCGTATGAAAACTAATATCTAGAACTTGATACAAAACCAGAACTCATGTTAAAATGCCAGCAGATCACGTTACACCGGTCAAAAAGTAGGAAAATAGCATTTTTGCCGTTTCAAATTAATGTGCAAGGCTAGAACTCTTTCGTCTTTTACAGAACCGTATGAAATCAAATATCTAGAACTCGATACAAGTCCAGAACTCATGTTAAAATACCAGCAGATCACGGTACAAAGCTCATAAGTAGGAAAATACTATCTTGGTCGTTTTAAATGATTGTGAAAGGCTAGAACTCTTCCGGTTCTCACATATCTGCATAATTTTTGTCGTTTCAAATTAATGTGCAAGGATAGAACTCTTTTGTTTTTTACAGAACCGTATGTAAACCAATATCTAGAACTCGATACAAAACCAGAACTCATGTTGAAATGCCAGCAGATCACGTTACACAGGTCGAAAAGTAGGAAAGTACAATTTTTGTCATGTCAAATTAATGTGCAAGGCTAGAAGTCTTTTGTTTTCTACAGAACCGAATGAAAACTAATATCTAGAACTCGATATAAGTCCAGAACTCATGTTAAAATACCAGCAGATCACGGTAAAACAGCTCATAAGTAGGAAAATACTATCTTGGTCGTTTTAAATGATCGTGAAAGGCTAGAACTCTTCCGGTTCACACAGATCTGCATAAGAACTGCAATCTAAAACCCGATTTGAGTTCTGAACTCACGTTTAAATGCCAGCAGATCACGTTACACCGGTCGAAAAGTAGGAGAATACCATTTTTGTCGTTTCAAATTAATGTGCAAAGCTAGAACTCTTTCGTTTTGTACAGAACCGTATGAAAACTAATATCAAGAACTCGATACAAAACCAGAACTCATGTTGAAATGCCAGCAGATCACGTTACACAGGTCGAAAAGTAGGAAAGTACCATTTTTGTCATGTCAAATTAATGTGCAAGGCTAGAACTCTTTTGTTTTCTACAGAACCGAATGAAAACTAATATCTAGAACTTGATACAAAACCAGAACTCATGTTAAAATGCCAGCAGATCACGTTACACCGGTCAAAAAGTAGGAAAATAGCATTTTTGCCGTTTCAAATTAATGTGCAAGGCTAGAACTCTTTCGTCTTTTACAGAACCGTATGAAATCAAATATCTAGAACTCGATACAAGTCCAGAACTCATGTTAAAATACCAGCAGATCACGGTACAAAGCTCATAAGTAGGAAAATACTATCTTGGTCGTTTTAAATGATTGTGAAAGGCTAGAACTCTTCCGGTTCTCACATATCTGCATAATTTTTGTCGTTTCAAATTAATGTGCAAGGCTAGAACTCTTTTGTTTTTTACAGAACCGTATGTAAACCAATATCTAGAACTCGATACAAAACCAGAACTCATGTTGAAATGCCAGCAGATCACGTTACACAGGTCGAAAAGTAGGAAAGTACAATTTTTGTCATGTCAAATTAATGTGCAAGGCTAGAACTCTTTTGTTTTCTACAGAACCGAATGAAAACTAATATCTAGAACTCGATATAAGTCCAGAACTCATGTTAAAATACCAGCAGATCACGGTAAAACAGCTCATAAGTAGGAAAATACTATCTTGGTCGTTTTAAATGATCGTGAAAGGCTAGAACTCTTCCGGTTCACACAGATCTGCATAAGAACTGCAATCTAAAACCCGATTTGAGTTCTGAACTCACGTTTAAATGCCAGCAGATCACGTTACACCGGTCGAAAAGTAGGAGAATACCATTTTTGTCGTTTCAAATTAATGTGCAAAGCTAGAACTCTTTCGTTTTGTACAGAACCGTATGAAAACTAATATCAAGAACTCGATACAAAACCAGAACTCATGTTGAAATGCCAGCAGATCACGTTACACAGGTCGAAAAGTAGGAAAGTACCATTTTTGTCATGTCAAATTAATGTGCAAGGCTAGAACTCTTTTGTTTTCTACAGAACCGAATGAAAACTAATATCTAAAACTCGATATAAGTCCAAAACTCATGTTAAAATACCAGCAGATCACGGTAAAACAGCTCATAAGTAGGAAAATACTATCTTGGTCGTTTTAAATGATGGTGAAAGGCTAGAACTCATCCGGTTCACACAGATCTGCATAAGAACTGCAATCTAAAACCCGATTTCAGTTCAGAACTCACGTTTAAATGCCAGCAGATCACGTTACACCGGTCGAAAAGTAGGAAAATAGCATTTTTGTCGTTTCAAATTAATGTGCAAAGCTAGAACTCTTTCGTTTTGTACAGAACCGTATGAAAACTAATATCAAGAACTCGATACAAGTCCAGAACTCATGTTGAAATGCCAGCAGATCACGGTACAACAGCTCATAAGTAGGAAAATACTATCTTGGTCGTTTTAAATGATTGTGAAAGGCTAGAACTCTTCCGGTTCTCACAGATCTGCATCAGAACTGCAACCTAAAACCCGATTTGAGTCCAGAACTCACGTTTAAATGCCAGCAGATCACGTTACACCGGTCGAAAAGTAGGAAAATACCATTTTTGTCGTTTCAAATTAATGTGCAAGGCTAGAACTCTTTTGTTTTTTACAGAACCTATGCAAACTAATATCTAGAACTCGATACAAAACCAGAACTCATGTTGAAATGCCAGCAGATCACGTTACACCAGTCGAAAAGTAGGAAAATAGTATTTTTGTCGTTTCAAATTAATGTGCAAGGCTAGAACTCTTTTGTTTTTTACAGAACCGTATGAAAACTAATATCTAGAACTTGATACAAAACCAGAACTCATGTTAAAATGCCAGCAGATCACGTTACACCGGTCAAAAAGTAGGAAAATAGCATTTTTGCCGTTTCAAATTAATGTGCAAGGCTAGAACTCTTTCGTCTTTTACAGAACCGTATGAAATCAAATATCTAGAACTCGATACAAGTCCAGAACTCATGTTAAAATACCAGCAGATCACGGTACAAAGCTCATAAGTAGGAAAATACTATCTTGGTCGTTTTAAATGATTGTGAAAGGCTAGAACTCTTCCGGTTCTCACATATCTGCATAATTTTTGTCGTTTCAAATTAATGTGCAAGGATAGAACTCTTTTGTTTTTTACAGAACCGTATGTAAACCAATATCTAGAACTCGATACAAAACCAGAACTCATGTTGAAATGCCAGCAGATCACGTTACACAGGTCGAAAAGTAGGAAAGTACAATTTTTGTCATGTCAAATTAATGTGCAAGGCTAGAACTCTTTTGTTTTCTACAGAACCGAATGAAAACTAATATCTAGAACTCGATATAAGTCCAGAACTCATGTTAAAATACCAGCAGATCACGGTAAAACAGCTCATAAGTAGGAAAATACTATCTTGGTCGTTTTAAATGATCGTGAAAGGCTAGAACTCTTCCGGTTCACACAGATCTGCATAAGAACTGCAATCTAAAACCCGATTTGAGTTCTGAACTCACGTTTAAATGCCAGCAGATCACGTTACACCGGTCGAAAAGTAGGAGAATACCATTTTTGTCGTTTCAAATTAATGTGCAAAGCTAGAACTCTTTCGTTTTGTACAGAACCGTATGAAAACTAATATCAAGAACTCGATACAAAACCAGAACTCATGTTGAAATGCCAGCAGATCACGTTACACAGGTCGAAAAGTAGGAAAGTACCATTTTTGTCATGTCAAATTAATGTGCAAGGCTAGAACTCTTTTGTTTTCTACAGAACCGAATGAAAACTAATATCTAGAACTTGATACAAAACCAGAACTCATGTTAAAATGCCAGCAGATCACGTTACACCGGTCAAAAAGTAGGAAAATAGCATTTTTGCCGTTTCAAATTAATGTGCAAGGCTAGAACTCTTTCGTCTTTTACAGAACCGTATGAAATCAAATATCTAGAACTCGATACAAGTCCAGAACTCATGTTAAAATACCAGCAGATCACGGTACAAAGCTCATAAGTAGGAAAATACTATCTTGGTCGTTTTAAATGATTGTGAAAGGCTAGAACTCTTCCGGTTCTCACATATCTGCATAATTTTTGTCGTTTCAAATTAATGTGCAAGGATAGAACTCTTTTGTTTTTTACAGAACCGTATGTAAACCAATATCTAGAACTCGATACAAAACCAGAACTCATGTTGAAATGCCAGCAGATCACGTTACACAGGTCGAAAAGTAGGAAAGTACAATTTTTGTCATGTCAAATTAATGTGCAAGGCTAGAACTCTTTTGTTTTCTACAGAACCGAATGAAAACTAATATCTAGAACTCGATATAAGTCCAGAACTCATGTTAAAATACCAGCAGATCACGGTAAAACAGCTCATAAGTAGGAAAATACTATCTTGGTCGTTTTAAATGATCGTGAAAGGCTAGAACTCTTCCGGTTCACACAGATCTGCATAAGAACTGCAATCTAAAACCCGATTTGAGTTCTGAACTCACGTTTAAATGCCAGCAGATCACGTTACACCGGTCGAAAAGTAGGAGAATACCATTTTTGTCGTTTCAAATTAATGTGCAAAGCTAGAACTCTTTCGTTTTGTACAGAACCGTATGAAAACTAATATCAAGAACTCGATACAAAACCAGAACTCATGTTGAAATGCCAGCAGATCACGTTACACAGGTCGAAAAGTAGGAAAGTACCATTTTTGTCATGTCAAATTAATGTGCAAGGCTAGAACTCTTTTGTTTTCTACAGAACCGAATGAAAACTAATATCTAAAACTCGATATAAGTCCAGAACTCATGTTAAAATACCAGCAGATCACGGTAAAACAGCTCATAAGTAGGAAAATACTATCTTGGTCGTTTTAAATGATTGTGAAAGGCTAGAACTCTTTCGTCTTTTACAGAACCGTATGAAAACTAATATCTAGAACTCGATACAAGTCCAGAACTCATGTTAAAATGCCAGCAGATCACGGTACTACAGCTCATAAATGAAAATACTATCTTGGTCGTTTTAAATGATTGTGAAAGGCTAGAACTCTTCCGGTTCTCACAGATCTGCATCAGAACTGCAATCTAAAACCCTATTTGAGTCCAGAACTCACGTTTAAATGCCAGCAGATCACTTTACACCGGTCGAAAAGTAGGAAAATAGCATTTTTGCTGTTTCAAATTAATGTGCAAAGATAGAACTCTTTCGTCTTTTACAGAACCGTATGAAAAATGACCGAAAAATGAACAGTTTTGAAAAATGTTCACATGATCTGCTGGTACTGGGATGTGAGTTCTGAACTCAAATAAATTTTAAAATTGCAGTTCTGCTACTGTTTGGTGAAAAACGAAAGAGTTCTAGCCTTCAAGAATTTTTTGAATAGATGGAAATGATATTTTTCGGGTTTTTAAAGGTTCTCACATGATCTGCTGGTACTGGGACGTGAGTTCCAGACGCCAATCATACTCCAGATTGTAGTTCTCATACGGATATGTGAAAAGCGAAAGAGTTCTAGCCTTCAAGAATTTTTTGAATGGATGGAAATGATATTTTTCGGATTTTTAAAGGTTCTCACATGATCTGCTGGTACTGGGACGTGAGTTCCAGTCGCCAATCGCGCTCCAGATTGTAGTTCTTATACGGATATGTAAAAAGCGAAAGAGTTCTAGCCTTTGAGAATTTTTTAATTAGACGAAAACGATAATTTTCGAGTTTTTCAAGTTTCTCACATGATCTGCTGGTACTGTGACGTGAGTTCTGAGCTCGAATCGAGTTTTAAATTGAAGTTCCATTCCGGATCTGTGGGAAACGGAAGACTTTTAGCCTTTCACAATCATTTAAAACGCCCAAAATAGTTTTTTCCTACTTATGAGCTGTTCTACCGTGATCTGCTGGCATTTCAACATGAGTTCTGGACTTGTATCGAGTTCTCGATATTAGTTTTCATACGGTTCTGTACAAAACGAAAGAGTTATAGCTTTGCACATTAATTTGAAACAACAAAAATGCTATTTTCCTACTTTTCGACCGGTGTAACGTGATCTGCTGGCATTTAAACGTGAGTTCTGAATTCAAATCGGGTTTTAAATTGCAGTTCTTATGCAGATCTGTGAGAATCGGAGGAGTTCTAGCCTTTCATAATCATTTGAAACGACCCAGGTAGTATTTTCCTACTTATGAGCTGTTGTAACGTGATCTGCTGGCATTTTAACATGAGTTCTGGTTTTGTATCGAGTTCTATATATTAGTTTACATACGGTTCTGTAAAAAACAAAAGAGTTCTAGCCTTTCACATTAATTTGAAACGACAAAAATGGTATTTTCCTACTTTTCGACCGGTGTAACGTGATCTGCTGGCATTTAAACGTGAGTTCTGGACTCAAATCGGGTTTTAGGTTGCAGTTCTCATGCAGATCTGTGAGAACTGGAAGAGTTATTGCCATTCACAATCATATAAAACGACCAAAATAGTGTTTTCCTACTTATGAGCTGTTGAACCGTGATCTGCTGGCATTTCAACATGAGTTCTGGACTTGTATCGAGTTCTATATATCTGTGGCCCTAGTGAAAAGGGGTACAAGTCCGATTTTGTCGAAAATGAGTTTATTATACCAAAATGATCAGAAATAAATGCTCTATCGATTGGTGTAAACGGATCTGAGCTATCTCTAAAAACAACAAAGTTTCTTGGTGTATATGGGTCTATCTAACACAAAAAAAACTACAAAAGTCGGATCCAAGTATATCTGTATTGTTTTAAACTGAAAAATAAAAAAAATATCTTGTGTTTTTTAATCTAAATTAACATAAACTACCTTCTTTTTTATAAAATTGGTGTTTACCAATACAACAAGAGTTGGTCCTTAAAAATGACTTAGTGAGTAATGATGTTACTGGACATCAATCTGTTTTCACCAAAATAAATGACAAAAGTCTAGTATAACTCAGTTTAGATCAGTATTCACAATACGCTATTGTGAAATCAATAAATGTAATGTAGTACTACTCTAGTTGTATCCTACGAATGGTATTCATTTTACGTGTAAAACGATATAAATCGTCGATGCGGGGGACTGGTGCGGGTGTGTGGAGGGCGCATTGCGCCCGCGCCCCTTCAGTTTGAAATTATGAAAAAGCTAAATAAACTTTCTACTTAAGTTATAACAGTCATATTTGACTGTTGTAACTTTAAAAGTCAAATATGACAACAAAATATTGTTAATATTGTTGTTAACAAAATAAAAATATTAGGAAATCTCATATGAACAGTCATCATTAAGAAGAGGATGCTGATCATCGTTATCATCACTTATTAGATTAGTATAAAAAGATCTGACACTGGGGTTTATTAATGGGAGATGACTAACTAAGTCTCGCTTTTTCTCATTAGAAATTACAATCGGCCCATCGTAAGACTTGGATATACATTTAGTTTAAAAAATACTTGGGAACGGTGATTTTCCGCGTTTTCTTTACAAATGCACTATATACCATTCATTTTGACCATGTATTTTGTAATGGAATTGAGGAAATTCTCCTTTTTTATATTTAAAAGCTGCACACTCAGATAAGTTGAACTTCTTTTTATTTTCATCCATTTTCTTTTGTTAGAGTGGCCCTTTTAAATAACTCGCAAAATCTAGAAATAATTCTGAATGCATTACTATAACAGTAAATGGTTTCTTTTTACTGCATGTTCGGACAAGTTGATACCAATCCCGCGGATGATGAATGTCCATTTGAGTTTTTTTCTTGGCCTTCTCAATTAATGCATGATCCACGTCACAATCCATGTGGGTATGACTTAGTACTAAAAAATTATGCGTTATGATTTCCACACTTGTATTATTATGCACAGCAAACAGGAACATAGATACAACGTGAATATTTTTATTTTGACCAGAACAGGAGTCAGAATAAAATACAAGATGCTTTATAATATTATCAGGTACGCAGTTCATTAAGTAATAATACAAGCAACTACTTGATTTGCTCTTCTGCCACCAATTCCTTCATGCCACATAAAACAATATACTTTGTTAGAGGTACAGTCTCTTAAGGCCCCCACAGACGAGAGGCCGATCGTTTCAGCTGGAACTGACGTCAGTTCGGCCTGAACGGATTCGAGCACACACACGGAAAAAATCGCATCCAATCCAATTTACGTCAGTTCGGCCTGATCTGATTCGTGCCCACACACGGAACAGTCGCATCAGTCCATTCTGGTTTGCCGCGCGCTACGGTCGTGTTTATCAATTTTGTATTTAAACACCGCGAAAACTCATACAACGCTTGTACAAGATACACGCCCGCACGGCAGCGGGTCGGGCAAGAACTGAAGCGATTTGTCCACACACGGTCAGGACAGGCCGCGCGTTCAGGCCGATCGGTCAGGCCAGAATTAATGTTGCCAACTTAGTTATTTTACAAAATTTTACTAAATTGAGTATTTTATTCCCTCCTTGGTAGAAATTTAGTTATTATAAGTTTAAGTAGGAAAGAGCCAGACAGTAATGATATGCAAAATAGCTACTAAATACGTAATATTTCCTAGTATATTTTAATTTAATGGTAAAATTTATAATCAAATTCAATTAATGAAAAAAATTTAATATAATAAAACCTAAAATGCAGTGGTTTTTGGGGGACTTCAGGAATTCCTAAGTTAAGTAGCCTCTTTAGTAGTTTTTTAGTAGTTTTAGTAGAAATCGATACGAGTTTAGTAGTTTCACAAAAAAAGAGCTGGCAACACTGGAACGAATCGCTTCAGTCCGTACGACCGCCTGATGCGATCTCGAAATTGCACACACACGATACGATTTTGCATCCGTTTAGGCCGAACTGAAGGTAGACCGGACCATGTATGGGGCCCTTTAATGTCAAGTCAAAATAAAAATATTAACGTTGTATCTATGTTCCTGTTTGCTATGCATAATTATACAAATGTGGAAACCATAACGCATAATTTTTTAGTACCAGATCATACCCACATGGATTGTGACGTGGATCATGCATTAATTGAGAAGGCCAAGAAAAAAACTCAAATGGACATTCATCATCCGCGGGATTGGTATCAACTTGTCCGAACATGCAGTAAAAAGAAACCATTTACTGTTATAGAAATGCATTCAGAATTATTTCTAGATTTTGCGAGTTATTTAAAAGGGCCACTCTAACAAAAGAAAATGGATGAAAATAAAAAGAAGTTCAACTTATCTGAGTGTGCAGCTTTTAAATATAAAAAAGGAGAATTTCCTCAATTCCATTACAAAATACATGGTGAAAATGAATGGTATATAGTGAATTTGCAAAGAAAACGCGGAAAATCACCGCTCCCAAGTATTTTTTAAACTAAATTTATACCCAAGTCTTACGATGGGCCGATTGCAATTTCTAATGAGAAAAAGCGTGACTTAGTTAGTCTTCTCCCATTAATAAACCCCGACATCAGATCTTTTTATACTAATCTAATAAGTGATGATAACGATGATCAGCATCCTCTTCTTAATAATGACTGGTCAGATGAGATTTCCTAATATTTTTATTTTGCTAACAACAATATTAACAATATTTTGTTGTCATATTTGACTGTTAAAGTTATAACAGTCAAATATGACTGTTATAACTTAAGTAAAAAGTTTATTTAGCTTTTTTCATAATTTGAAACATTATCCTTTACACGGATCGTTTCTATACTAAGCGGTTATAGATAAGTACTTAAATTTTCAGGAGCATTTTTTCTTTTGTTAATTTGTGATTTTGTGAATGTGAATCTACATAAAATTGATTTTATTTTTAGTTGAGAGAAATGTGAGTTTCTCTCAAAATATTTTTGTATTGTACTACAAAAGAGATTGTTACTTAACTACGTTATCTTAAGTTAACTCTTATTTTGTAAAAAATAAAAAAATATATTAATTTTGTATTCTTTTCGTTTTATATTTGTTAAAATAATGGATATAAGTTGCACAAAGTAGTTCATATAAGTTTACATATACCACACGCCACGTATAAAATCTTTGTGGAAAAGACGCTAAGATATTATTTTTCATAATTTTGACTTTTTTTTGAGTCGAATTAAAGTACACAGTCAAACACATACTTTTTATTAAGTGAGCCATTAAATATTTCTTTTAATTACTTACTTATCATAAAAGTTATTACAAATGCGTATTCCTTTTCACATAACAGAATTCACAATTTACTTATGTGATAAAGGGTATAAGTTATTTTATACCCTTGAGGAATTTATTTTTTCGTGGGTATAAGTCATTATCTTAAAAAATATTAAATTTACATAAAAAACAACTTAATAATAATAAAGAGCATACTCTGTTTACCTACAAAAATATCACATGTATTATTTAGCTAGCAGTTTAAAGAAGCTACACGAGGACAAACACGAAATTTCTGCGCGCTGAGTGTTTTTTGCCTCTCCTGTAAAGTTGTAATTTTAGACTTAAACCCCTTTTCACTAGGGCCACAGATATTAGTTTTCATACGGATCTGTAAAAGACAAAAGAGATCTAGCCTTGCACATTAATTTGAAACGACAAAAATGGTATTTTCCTACTTTTCGACCGGTGTAACGTGATCTGCTGGCATTTAAACGTGAGTTCTGAACTCAAGTCGGGTTTTAGATTGCAGTTCTTATGCAGATCTGTGAGAGCCGGAAGAGTTCTAGCCTTTCACGATCATTTAAAACGACCAAGATAGTATTTTCCTACTAATGAGCTGTTGTACCGTGATCTGCTGGTATTTTAACATGAGTTCTGGACTTATATCGAGTTCTAGATATTAGTTTTCATACGGTTCTGTAAAAAACAAAAGAGTTCTAGCCTTGCACATTAATTTGACATGACAAAAATTGTACTTTCCTACTTTTCGACCGGTGTAACGTGATCTGCTGGCATTTAAACGTGAGTTCTGAACTCAAATCGGGTTTTAGATTGCAGTTCTTATGCAGATCTGTGAGTACCGGAAGAGTTCTAGACTTTCACAATAATTTAAAACGACCAAGATAGTATTTTCCTACTTAAGAGCTTTTGTACCGTGATCTGCTGGTATTTTAAAATGAGTTCTGGACTTGTATCGAGTTCTAGATATTAGTTTACATACGGTTTTGTAAAAAACAAAAGAGTTCTAGCCTTGCACATTAATTTGAAACGACAAAAATGGTATTTTCCTACTTTTCGACCGGTGTAACGTGATCTGCTGGCATTTAAACGTGAGTTCTGAACTCAAGTCGGGTTTTAGATTGCAGTTCTTATGCAGATCTGTGAGAGCCGGAAGAGTTCTAGCCTTTCACGATCATTTAAAACGACCAAGATAGTATTTTCCTACTAATGAGCTGTTGTACCGTGATCTGCTGGTATTTTAACATGAGTTCTGGACTTATATCGAGTTCTAGATATTAGTTTTCATACGGTTCTGTAAAAAACAAAAGAGTTCTAGCCTTGCACATTAATTTGACATGACAAAAATTGTACTTTCCTACTTTTCGACCGGTGTAACGTGATCTGCTGGCATTTCAACATGAGTTCTGGTTTTGTATCGAGTTCTCGATATTAGTTTTCATACGGTTCTGTACAAAACGAAAGAGTTATAGCTTTGCACATTAATTTAAAACAACAAAAATGCTATTTTCCTACTTTTCGACCGGTGTAACGTGATCTGCTGGCATTTAAACGTGAGTTCTGAAATCAAATCGGGTTTTAGATTGCAGTTCTTATGCAGATCTGTGAGAACCGGAAGAGTTCTAGACTTTCACAATCATTTAAAACGACCAAGATAGTATTTTCCTACTTATGAGCTGTTGTACCGTGATCTGCTGGCATTTTAACATGAGTTCTGGACTTGTATCGAGTTCTAGATATTAGTTTTCATACGGTTCTGTAAAAGACGAACGAGTTCTAGCCTTGCACATTAATTTGAAACGACAAAAATGCTATTTCCCTACTTTTCGACTGGTGTAACGTGATCTGCTGGCATTTTAACATGAGTTCTGGTTTTGTATCGAGTTCTAGATATTAGTTTTCATACGGTTCTGTTAAAAACAAAAGAGTTCTAGCCTTGCACATTAATTTGAAAAGACAAAAATGGTATTTTCCTACTTTTCGACCGGTGTAACGTGATCTGCTGGCATTTCAACATGAGTTCTGGTTTTGTATCGAGTTCTCGATATTAGTTTACATACGGTTCTGTAAAAAACAAAAGAGTTCTAGCCTTGCACATTAATTTGAAACGACAAAAATGGTATTTTCCTACTTTTCGACCGGTGTAACGTGATCTGCTGGCATTTAAACGTGAGTTCTGGACTCAAATAGGGTTTTAGGTTGCAGTTCTCATGCAGATCTGTGAGAACTGGAAGAGTTATTGCCTTTCACAATCATTTAAAACGACCAAAATAGTGTTTTCCTACTTATGAGCTGTTGTACCGTGATCTGCTGGCATTTCAACATGAGTTCTGGACTTGTATTGAGTTCTATATATTAGTTTTCATACGGTTCTGTAAAAGACAAAAGAGATCTAGCCTTGCACATTAATTTTAAACGACAAAAATACTATTTTCCTACTTTTCGACCGTTGTAACGTGATCTGCTGACATTTCAACATGAGTTATGGTTTTGTATCGAGTTCTAGATATTGGTTTACATACGGTTCTGTAAAAAACAAAAGAGTTCTAGCCTTGCACATTAATTTGAAACGACAAAAATGCAATTTTCCTACTTTTCGACCGGTGTAACGTGATCTGCTGGCATTTAAACGTGAGTTCTGAACTCAAATCGGGTTTTAGATTGCAGTTCTTATGCAGATCTGTGAGTACCGGAAGAGTTATAGACTTTCACAATCATTTAAAACGACCAAGATAGTATTTTCCTACTTAAGAGCTTTTGTACCGTGATCTGCTGGTATTTTAAAATGAGTTCTGGACTTGTATCGAGTTCTAGATATTAGTTTATATACGGTTTTGTAAAAAACAAAAGAGTTCTAGCCTTGCACATTAATTTGAAACGACAAAAATGGTATTTTCCTACTTTTCGACCGGTGTAACGTGATCTGCTGGTATTTAAACGTGAGTTCTGAACTCAAGTCGGGTTTTAGATTGCAGTTCTTATGCAGATCTGTGAGAGCCGGAAGAGTTCTAGCCTTTCACGATCATTTAAAACGACCAAGATAGTATTTTCCTACTAATGAGCTGTTGTACCGTGATCTGCTGGTATTTTAACATGAGTTCTGGACTTATATCGAGTTCTAGATATTAGTTTTCATACGGTTCTGTAAAAAACAAAAGAGTTCTAGCCTTGCACATTAATTTGACATGACAAAAATTTTACTTTCCTACTTTTCGACCGGTGTAACGTGATCTGCTGGCATTTCAACATGAGTTCTGGTTTTGTATCGAGTTCTCGATATTAGTTTACATACGGTTCTGTAAAAAACAAAAGAGTTCTAGCCTTGCACATTAATTTGAAACGACAAAAATGGTATTTTCCTACTTTTCGACCGGTGTAACGTGATCTGCTGGCATTTAAACGTGAGTTCTGGACTCAAATCGGGTTTTAGGTTGCAGTTCTCATGCAGATCTGTGAGAACTGGAAGAGTTCTTGCCTTTCACAATCATTTAAAACGACCAAAATAGTGTTTTCCTACTTATGAGCTGTTGTACCGTGATCTGCTGGCATTTCAACATAAGTTCTGGACTTGTATCGAGTTCTATATGTTAGTTTTCATACGGTTCTGTAAAAGACAAAAGAGATCTAGCCTTGCACATTAATTTGAAACGACAAAAATGCAATTTTCCTACTTTTCGACCGGTGTAACGTGATCTGCTGGCATTTAAACGTGAGTTCTGAACTCAAATCGGGTTTTAGATTGCAGTTCTTATGCAGATCTGTGAGTACCGGAAGAGTTATAGACTTTCACAATCATTTAAAACGACCAAGATAGTATTTTCCTACTTAAGAGCTTTTGTACCGTGATCTGCTGGTATTTTAACATGAGTTCTGGACTTATATCGAGTTCTAGATATTAGTTTTCATACGGTTCTGTAAAAAACAAAAGAGTTCTAGCCTTGCACATTAATTTGACATGACAAAAATTGTACTTTCCTACTTTTCGACCGGTGTAACGTGATCTGCTGGCATTTAAACGTGAGTTCTGAACTCAAATCGGGTTTTAGATTGCAGTTCTTATGCAGATCTGTGAGTACCGGAAGAGTTATAGACTTTCACAATCATTTAAAACGACCAAGATAGTATTTTCCTACTTAAGAGCTTTTGTACCGTGATCTGCTGGTATTTTAAAATGAGTTCTGGACTTGTATCGAGTTCTAGATATTAGTTTATATACGGTTTTGTAAAAAACAAAAGAGTTCTAGCCTTGCACATTAATTTGAAACGACAAAAATGGTATTTTCCTACTTTTCGACCGGTGTAACGTGATCTGCTGGTATTTAAACGTGAGTTCTGAACTCAAGTCGGGTTTTAGATTGCAGTTCTTATGCAGATCTGTGAGAGCCGGAAGAGTTCTAGCCTTTCACGATCATTTAAAACGACCAAGATAGTATTTTCCTACTAATGAGCTGTTGTACCGTGATCTGCTGGTATTTTAACATGAGTTCTGGACTTATATCGAGTTCTAGATATTAGTTTTCATACGGTTCTGTAAAAAACAAAAGAGTTCTAGCCTTGCACATTAATTTGACATGACAAAAATTGTACTTTCCTACTTTTCGACCGGTGTAACGTGATCTGCTGGCATTTCAACATGAGTTCTGGTTTTGTATCGAGTTCTCGATATTAGTTTTCATACGGTTCTGTACAAAACGAAAGAGTTATAGCTTTGCACATTAATTTAAAACAACAAAAATGCTATTTTCCTACTTTTCGACCGGTGTAACGTGATCTGCTGGCATTTAAACGTGAGTTCTGAAATCAAATCGGGTTTTAGATTGCAGTTCTTATGCAGATCTGTGAGAACCGGAAGAGTTCTAGACTTTCACAATCATTTAAAACGACCAAAATAGTGTTTTCCTACTTATGAGCTGTTGTACCGTGATCTGCTGGCATTTCAACATGAGTTCTGGACTTATATCGAGTTCTAGATATTAGTTTTCATACGGTTCTGTAAAAAACAAAAGAGTTCTAGCCTTGCACATTAATTTGACATGACAAAAATTGTACTTTCCTACTTTTCGACCGGTGTAACGTGATCTGCTGGCATTTAAACGTGAGTTCTGAACTCAAATCGGGTTTTAGATTGCAGTTCTTATGCAGATCTGTGAGTACCGGAAGAGTTCTAGACTTTCACAATAATTTAAAACGACCAAGATAGTATTTTCCTACTTAAGAGCTTTTGTACCGTGATCTGCTGGTATTTTAAAATGAGTTCTGGACTTGTATCGAGTTCTAGATATTAGTTTACATACGGTTTTGTAAAAAACAAAAGAGTTCTAGCCTTGCACATTAATTTGAAACGACAAAAATGGTATTTTCCTACTTTTCGACCGGTGTAACGTGATCTGCTGGCATTTAAACGTGAGTTCTGAACTCAAGTCAGGTTTTAGATTGCAGTTCTTATGCAGATCTGTGAGAGCCGGAAGAGTTCTAGCCTTTCACGATCATTTAAAACGACCAAGATAGTATTTTCCTACTAATGAGCTGTTGTACCGTGATCTGCTGGTATTTTAACATGAGTTCTGGACTTATATCGAGTTCTAGATATTAGTTTTCATATGGTTCTGTAAAAAACAAAAGAGTTCTAGCCTTGCACATTAATTTGACATGACAAAAATTGTACTTTCCTACTTTTCGACCGGTGTAACGTGATCTGCTGGCATTTCAACATGAGTTCTGGTTTTGTATCGAGTTCTCGATATTAGTTTTCATACGGTTCTGTACAAAACGAAAGAGTTATAGCTTTTCACATTAATTTAAAACAACAAAAATGCTATTTTCCTACTTTTCGACCGGTGTAACGTGATCTGCTGGCATTTAAACGTGAGTTCTGAAATCAAATCGGGTTTTAGATTGCAGTTCTTATGCAGATCTGTGAGAACCGGAAGAGTTCTAGACTTTCACAATCATTTAAAACGACCAAGATAGTATTTTCCTACTTATGAGCTGTTGTACCGTGATCTGCTGGCATTTTAACATGAGTTCTGGACTTGTATCGAGTTCTAGATATTAGTTTTCATACGGTTCTGTAAAAGACGAACGAGTTCTAGCCTTGCACATTAATTTGAAACGACAAAAATGCTATTTCCCTACTTTTCGACTGGTGTAACGTGATCTGCTGGCATTTTAACATGAGTTCTGGTTTTGTATCGAGTTCTAGATATTAGTTTTCATACGGTTCTGTTAAAAACAAAAGAGTTCTAGCCTTGCACATTAATTTGAAAAGACAAAAATGGTATTTTCCTACTTTTCGACCGGTGTAACGTGATCTGCTGGCATTTCAACATGAGTTCTGGTTTTGTATCGAGTTCTCGATATTAGTTTACATACGGTTCTGTAAAAAACAAAAGAGTTCTAGCCTTGCACATTAATTTGAAACGACAAAAATGGTATTTTCCTACTTTTCGACCGGTGTAACGTGATCTGCTGGCATTTAAACGTGAGTTCTGGACTCAAATAGGGTTTTAGGTTGCAGTTCTCATGCAGATCTGTGAGAACTGGAAGAGTTATTGCCTTTCACAATCATTTAAAACGACCAAAATAGTGTTTTCCTACTTATGAGCTGTTGTACCGTGATCTGCTGGCATTTCAACATGAGTTCTGGACTTGTATTGAGTTCTATATATTAGTTTTCATACGGTTCTGTACAAAACGAAAGAGTTATAGCTTTGCACATTAATTTAAAACAACAAAAATGCTATTTTCCTACTTTTCGACCGGTGTAACGTGATCTGCTGGCATTTAAACGTGAGTTCTGAAATCAAATCGGGTTTTAGATTGCAGTTCTTATGCAGATCTGTGAGAACCGGAAGAGTTCTAGACTTTCACAATCATTTAAAACGACCAAAATAGTGTTTTCCTACTTATGAGCTGTTGTACCGTGATCTGCTGGCATTTCAACCTGAGTTCTGGACTTATATCGAGTTCTAGATATTAGTTTTCATACGGTTCTGTAAAAAACAAAAGAGTTCTAGCCTTGCACATTAATTTGACATGACAAAAATTGTACTTTCCTACTTTTCGACCGGTGTAACGTGATCTGCTGGCATTTAAACGTGAGTTCTGAACTCAAATCGGGTTTTAGATTGCAGTTCTTATGCAGATCTGTGAGTACCGGAAGAGTTCTAGACTTTCACAATAATTTAAAACGACCAAGATAGTATTTTCCTACTTAAGAGCTTTTGTACCGTGATCTGCTGGTATTTTAAAATGAGTTCTGGACTTGTATCGAGTTCTAGATATTAGTTTACATACGGTTTTGTAAAAAACAAAAGAGTTCTAGCCTTGCACATTAATTTGAAACGACAAAAATGGTATTTTCCTACTTTTCGACCGGTGTAACGTGATCTGCTGGCATTTAAACGTGAGTTCTGAACTCAAGTCAGGTTTTAGATTGCAGTTCTTATGCAGATCTGTGAGAGCCGGAAGAGTTCTAGCCTTTCACGATCATTTAAAACGACCAAGATAGTATTTTCCTACTAATGAGCTGTTGTACCGTGATCTGCTGGTATTTTAACATGAGTTCTGGACTTATATCGAGTTCTAGATATTAGTTTTCATATGGTTCTGTAAAAAACAAAAGAGTTCTAGCCTTGCACATTAATTTGACATGACAAAAATTGTACTTTCCTACTTTTCGACCGGTGTAACGTGATCAGCTGGCATTTCAACATGAGTTCTGGTTTTGTATCGAGTTCTCGATATTAGTTTTCATACAGTTCTGTACAAAACGAAAGAGTTATAGCTTTGCACATTAATTTAAAACAACAAAAATGCTATTTTCCTACTTTTCGACCGGTGTAACGTGATCTGCTGGCATTTAAACGTGAGTTCTGAAATCAAATCGGGTTTTAGATTGCAGTTCTTATGCAGATCTGTGAGAACCGGAAGAGTTCTAGACTTTCACAATCATTTAAAACGACCAAGATAGTATTTTCCTACTTATGAGCTGTTGTACCGTGATCTGCTGGCATTTTAACATGAGTTCTGGACTTGTATCGAGTTCTAGATATTAGTTTTCATACGGTTCTGTAAAAGACGAACGAGTTCTAGCCTTGCACATTAATTTGAAACGACAAAAATGCTATTTCCCTACTTTTCGACTGGTGTAACGTGATCTGCTGGCATTTTAACATGAGTTCTGGTTTTGTATCGAGTTCTAGATATTAGTTTTCATACGGTTCTGTTAAAAACAAAAGAGTTCTAGCCTTGCACATTAATTTGAAAAGACAAAAATGGTATTTTCCTACTTTTCGACCGGTGTAACGTGATCTGCTGGCATTTCAACATGAGTTCTGGTTTTGTATCGAGTTCTCGATATTAGTTTACATACGGTTCTGTAAAAAACAAAAGAGTTCTAGCCTTGCACATTAATTTGAAACGACAAAAATGGTATTTTCCTACTTTTCGACCGGTGTAACGTGATCTGCTGGCATTTAAACGTGAGTTCTGGACTCAAATAGGGTTTTAGGTTGCAGTTCTCATGCAGATCTGTGAGAACTGGAAGAGTTATTGCCTTTCACAATCATTTAAAACGACCAAAATAGTGTTTTCCTACTTATGAGCTGTTGTACCGTGATCTGCTGGCATTTCAACATGAGTTCTGGACTTGTATTGAGTTCTATATATTAGTTTTCATACGGTTCTGTAAAAGACAAAAGAGATCTAGCCTTGCACATTAATTTTAAACGACAAAAATACTATTTTCCTACTTTTCGACCGTTGTAACGTGATCTGCTGGCATTTCAACATGAGTTATGGTTTTGTATCGAGTTCTAGATATTGGTTTACATACGGTTCTGTAAAAAACAAAAGAGTTCTAGCCTTGCACATTAATTTGAAACGACAAAAATGGTATTTTCCTACTTTTCGACCGGTGTAACGTGATCTGCTGGTATTTAAACGTGAGTTCTGAACTCAAGTCGGGTTTTAGATTGCAGTTCTTATGCAGATCTGTGAGACCCGGAAGAGTTCTAGCCTTTCACGATCATTTAAAACGACCAAGATAGTATTTTCCTACTAATGAGCTGTTGTACCGTGATCTGCTGGTATTTTAACATGAGTTCTGGACTTATATCGAGTTCTAGATATTAGTTTACATACGGTTTTGTAAAAAACAAAAGAGTTCTAGCCTTGCACATTAATTTGAAACGACAAAAATGGTATTTTCCTACTTTTCGACCGGTGTAACGTGATCTGCTGGTATTTAAACGTGAGTTCTGAACTCAAGTCGGGTTTTAGATTGCAGTTCTTATGCAGATCTGTGAGAGCCGGAAGAGTTCTAGCCTTTCACGATCATTTAAAACGACCAAGATAGTATTTTCCTACTAATGAGTTGTTGTACCGTGATCTGCTGGTATTTTAACATGAGTTCTGGACTTATATCGAGTTCTAGATATTAGTTTTCATACGGTTCTGTAAAAAACAAAAGAGTTCTAGCCTTGCACATTAATTTGACATGACAAAAATTTTACTTTCCTACTTTTCGACCGGTGTAACGTGATCTGCTGGCATTTCAACATGAGTTCTGGTTTTGTATCGAGTTCTCGATATTAGTTTACATACGGTTCTGTAAAAAACAAAAGAGTTCTAGCCTTGCACATTAATTTGAAACGACAAAAATGGTATTTTCCTACTTTTCGACCGGTGTAACGTGATCTGCTGGCATTTAAACGTGAGTTCTGGACTCAAATCGGGTTTTAGGTTGCAGTTCTCATGCAGATCTGTGAGAACTGGAAGAGTTCTTGCCTTTCACAATCATTTAAAACGACCAAAATAGTGTTTTCCTACTTATGAGCTGTTGTACCGTGATCTGCTGGCATTTCAACATGAGTTCTGGACTTGTATCGAGTTCTATATATTAGTTTTCATACGGTTCTGTAAAAGACAAAAGAGATCTAGCCTTGCACATTAATTTGAAACGACAAAAATGCAATTTTCCTACTTTTCGACCGGTGTAACGTGATCTGCTGGCATTTAAACGTGAGTTCTGAACTCAAATCGGGTTTTAGATTGCAGTTCTTATGCAGATCTGTGAGTACCGGAAGAGTTATAGACTTTCACAATCATTTAAAACGACCAAGATAGTATTTTCCTACTTAAGAGCTTTTGTACCGTGATCTGCTGGTATTTTAAAATGAGTTCTGGACTTGTATCGAGTTCTAGATATTAGTTTACATACGGTTTTGTAAAAAACAAAAGAGTTCTAGCCTTGCACATTAATTTGAAACGACAAAAATGGTATTTTCCTACTTTTCGACCGGTGTAACGTGATCTGCTGGTATTTAAACGTGAGTTCTGAACTCAAGTCGGGTTTTAGATTGCAGTTCTTATGCAGATCTGTGAGAGCCGGAAGAGTTCTAGCCTTTCACGATCATTTAAAACGACCAAGATAGTATTTTCCTACTAATGAGCTGTTGTACCGTGATCTGCTGGTATTTTAACATGAGTTCTGGACTTATATCGAGTTCTAGATATTAGTTTTCATACGGTTCTGTAAAAAACAAAAGAGTTCTAGCCTTGCACATTAATTTGACATGACAAAAATTTTACTTTCCTACTTTTCGACCGGTGTAACGTGATCTGCTGGCATTTCAACATGAGTTCTGGTTTTGTATCGAGTTCTCGATATTAGTTTACATACGGTTCTGTAAAAAACAAAAGAGTTCTAGCCTTGCACATTAATTTGAAACGACAAAAATGGTATTTTCCTACTTTTCGACCGGTGTAACGTGATCTGCTGGCATTTAAACGTGAGTTCTGGACTCAAATCGGGTTTTAGGTTGCAGTTCTCATGCAGGTCTGTGAGAACTGGAAGAGTTCTTGCCTTTCACAATCATTTAAAACGACAAAAATGCTATTTTCCTACTTTTCGACCGTTGTAACGTGATCTGCTGGCATTTAGACGTGAGTTCTGGTCTCGAGTCGAATTTTAAATTAAAGTTCCGATACGGATTTGTGGGAAACGGAAGAGTTCTAGCCCACCTCAATCATTTGAAATGATGAAATTGATAATATTTTATTTTTTGGTCTTTCTGGCATGATCTGCTGGAACTCGAACGTGAGTTCTGGATTCGATTCAGATTCCAGGTCACACTTCCTATACGAATTTGTAAAAAAACAAACGAGTTCCAGCCTCTCACAATTATTTGAAATGGCGAAAATGGTATTTCTTTACTTTTCTGCCGTTTTAACGTGATTTGCGGGCATTCACATACGAGCTCAGGACCCAAATCTTGTCCATGGTTGCAGTTCTCATACGGATCTGTGGAAAACCCAAGAGTTCTAGCTCTTAAGAATCGTTCGAAACAATAAAAATTATATTTTTCGACTTGTCAAACGTTCTGACATGATCCGCTGGCATTCGGACGTGAGAACAGAACTATTCGTGAAAAGTATCAGGAACTATAGAACTCATGCGCATGCGATAAGAACTCACGTTTATTTCTGATCTGCTATAAAATGATCTGCTGCGGGAAGTTGGCAGATCATTTTGTCAATTTTCTTTTTTAAGGTAAAAACGCCGGAACTATTTCTAAAAAGTATCAGGAACTGTAGAACTCAGCTGCATGCGATAAGAACTCACATTTATTTTTGATCTGCTGGACAATGATCTGCTAAGTTCACTAACATACAATATCCTACAATATTTTATACAGCTCACGTTCATATTTGCTGGTACCGACTTCAAAATTAAGAAGATTGAGTAGAGAAATAGTTAAAATTTTAGCCAAATTTAAAAGGGGAATTATTTAGAAAATAAGTTTTATTTCATACTTTTTTCTGATTTTTTAATTTGGAAGTAGGTTTAATTTTTTGTTTAAAAATAATAATTTCACCCTTGTTAGTGATATATTATGTTCAGTTATTATTAATACATCTTAAGAACGTCTAAAATAAACGATCGAGTGTATAATTGAATACGCGCCAAGCTTACATTAGGTAATTAGGTATTGTTAATAAGATGGTAATGATTACTGTAAGTTACAAAGTGGCATATGCTTGCAGTTATTTAAACAATGCCGAAATTTCCAAACGCATATCTTTAAAGACTGAGGAGTTCTGTTCAGTGCTTTTGGATCCAGGGTATACCTTGGTACAACGTCTTATTTTTTGGTAGCATATGCTTGTGTTACTCCAGTAAGAGTCAAAATCACTATATGTGTCGATATAAATTTCGAGGAGCTCCCTCGATTCCTCATGGATCGCATCATCAGGTTTCCACTTTAGTGATTAAAGGACTAATTTAGAATTATATTCTTTACAACAACAAAATAATTTTGCAAATAGGTCCATAAATAACAGAGTAATGTTCAAAGATATCTATGTCGGTGTAAAATACTATGAGAAGTATCTTTTTTACCATCATAATATGATGATATATGGTGTGATGATGGTGGTGATGATGATGATTACTCTAATTGATATAGTGGCATATGCTTGCAGTTGTTTAAACAACGCCGAAATCCCCAAACATGTATCTATAAGGAGTCAGGAGTTCAGCAGTGTTATTCTCTAAGAACATTTTCAAATATCTCGACAGCTGAATCCGCGGTGAGTGTCAAATATCATATACAAATTTGTATTTGTATAACCACCTCCTTTTTTGGAAGTCGGTTAAAGAATAAAAACAATCTCAAAATATTTATCTAACTGGGATTCGAACCCACATTCCGAATTTCCGAACAATGCAAAAATTATTTATACCAAACTGCTAATCGGACTGGCATCACAATATCAGAGTCGAAATTATTGTTACAAGTAACTACATATTTAAGTACCTAACTACATATATTATATTGTTGGGCGACAAACAAAAAAAAATATTATATAACTTATAAACGCAGCAGTTTCCCAGGGATAAGACCCAGTTTCATCGATTTTTCTCCCCGAAAAATCCCTTTTACGTGAGAGACTAGAGAGCGACGCTTCGGTATGCGACGGCTTACAGAAAACCAGCGTGCATTAACGCTTGCGTTGTGTTTCGCCGAGTGAGTGCGGTTACCGGTGTTGTGAGTGTAAACCCTCATGCGATCCGTATGCTCGTTTCCTAGTTCATTTCATAAAAAAAAATCCTTACGTAATGAATTTCATGGAAATACTTACAGTCGTTTCCGAGATTCCGTTTTTATATAAACACAAGCTTAGCTCGTTTAAAGTACCTACCTATAATATTATATTTTTAGGTTCTAAGTACGTTTAACTATTACCACAAAATACAAAGAATGCTAAAATAGCTTTAAAATAGCAGACGAACCAAGGAAAAACTTGTAGTTACCTATAAATATAGCCAATTTAAAAACAAATAGAAATAAAATATTTATATCGGCATGAAACTCATAACCTATTACACCGTTGCGTATTTCATTGTATTTGTGTCAGCGAATAACGAGAAAGGTATTTTTAAACTATTTTGCTCCGAATGTAAATCCACATGCTGTATTGGAACTGCTTTAAAGTCTCATTTCATCATCACGTCCAAATCCTGCGCGGAATCATGTCAATATGTTGTAATAAACAACAAGAAAGTGACAATAAAAAAAACCCATGTTTACCCTCATGTATTTCCTTACAAATATTTTAAAGGCAGTACTGATTCTATAGCTTTAATAGAACTTGATAGCAGTAGTACAAATGTAGCAAGTGTTACGTATAACATTATTGGTATATCGCCGGAATCAGCATTTGGTCTAGAAGCAGAAGTGCTACGTTTTGATAAGAAAATTGATAATGAGTTAGCCATGGTGAAACATTGTGAAAAGGATTTCACATATTACGACGGTTATTTTGTTTGCACAACCAAAGCCTTTCAAAGAATTCAAAAAGGAGCTCCACTTTTTCTAAAAAATCGAGTTTATGGTGTAATGGGTAATGGGAATAGTGAGACTTATGATCACAGATATATGGCTGTTGCACCAGCAATAGACTGGATTAGATCTTGTATTTCTTCTCCAAGTTCTCAAACAAACGATAAAGATCAAAATTCTCTTGGTGTAGAAGATACTGTCCATTCAGACACTGACCCTCCAGATGACGAAAACGAGTCATACACTGATCCTCCAGAATCAGTGTACAAATCAGATACCGGCGCTCCAGAAAAGGAAAATGAGTCAGACACTGGCCCTACAGAGTCAGAGTACAAGGCAGACGCTGCCTCTTATAAAACAGATTATAAGTCAGACACTACCCCTCCAGAAGCAGAGTACAAGTCAGAAACTGCCCCTCCAGAATCAGAATACAAGTCAGACACTGCCTCTCTAGAAATAGAGTACAAGTCAGACGCTGCCTCTTATGAAACAGATTACAAGTCAGACACTACCCCTCCAGAATCAGAGTACAAGTCAGATACTACCTTTCCAGAATCAGAGTACAAGTCAGGCACTGCCTCTCCAGAATCAGAGTACAAGTCAGACACTGCCTCTTATGAAACAGATTATACGTCAGACACTACCCCTCTAGAATCAGAGTACAAGTCAGGCACTGCCTCTCCAGAATCAGAGTACAAGTCAGACACTGCCTCTTATGAAACAGATTATACGTCAGACACTACCCCTCTAGAATCAGAGTACAAGTCAGACACTGCCCCTCCAGAATCAGAGTTCAAGTCAGACACTGCCTCCTATGAAACAGATTATAAGTCAGACACTACCGCTCTAGAATCAGAGTACAGGTCAGACACTACCCCTCCAGAATCAGAGTACAAGTCAGACACTGCCCCTCCAGAATCAGAGTACAAGTCAGACGCTGCCTCTTATGAAACAGATTATACGTCAGACACTACCCCTCTAGAGTCAGAGTACAAGTCAGACACTGCCCCTCCAGAATCAGAGTTCAAGTCAGACACTGCCTCCTATGAAACAGATTATAAGTCAGATACTACTCCTCTAGAATCAGAGTACAAGTCAGACACTACCCATCCAGAATCAGAGTACAAGTCAGGCACTACCCCTCCAGAATCAGATTACAAGTCAGACACTGCCTCTTATGAAACAGATTTTAAGTCATACACTACCCCTCTAGAATCAGAGTACAAGTCAGACACTGCCCCTCCAGAATCAGAGTTCAAGTCAGACACTGCCTCCTATGAAACAGATTATAAGTCAGACACTACCGCTCTAGAATCAGAGTACAGGTCAGACACTACCCCTCCAGAATCAGAGTACAAGTCAGACACTGCCCCTCCAGAATCAGAGTACAAGTCAGACGCTGCCTCTTATGAAACAGATTATAAGTCAGACACTACCCCTTCAGAAGCAGAGTACAAGTCAGAAACTGCCCCTCCAGAACCAGACTACAAGTCAGACACCGGCCTTCCAGAAAATGAAAATGAGTCACACACTGGCGCTCCAGAAAA
Source organism: Glaucopsyche alexis (assembly GCA_905404095.1). NCBI lineage: Eukaryota > Metazoa > Arthropoda > Insecta > Lepidoptera > Lycaenidae > Glaucopsyche > Glaucopsyche alexis. The sequence continues at coordinate 6,198,886 of FR990042.1, forward strand.
GAAAAACAAGTCATATACTGCCCCTCCAGAATACGAGTCAGACCAGGATTCTCCAGGAAATGATACTCGCTATGGCCCTCCAGGAATGGTCGTCCATTATGGTCGTCAAGGAATGGATCCTTTACCTCCAAGACGTATTTACCCTAAAAACGACAATACATGGGATCCAACCAACGTACTACAAAATACGAGTGAAAACAAGTCTGAATTTAAAACGCATTCAGATGAAGATAATAAACATCAAATTGATGTACCAATCATCTCAAACTATTTACCTGTATCAGTTCGTCCAAATAGAAGTAAATCAATCAAGAGAAGTAATCGTCAAAAAACGAATGTAATGGAATGGTTTAACAAGTACGTTGGTGATTTAAGAGATAAGAAACAATCTTCCTTTGTACTTACCACAGCTATGCCGAACGAAGACTTTGGAGATCTAACATAAACTCCTACCAGCATGAATTTTTATCGAAATTTACATAAACATGATAAAAATGTCAGTAGGTATGTCTATTAGTGTATAGACAAAACACATTTTTATGATGGTCATGTTAACCGAGAAGTGTGCAGTACATACTTGTTTAATGTATTTACCATAATACCTGTAATAAAATAACAGTCGTTACCACGTCGCGTCGTCACTTTATTTTTAACCGACTTCCAAAAAAGAAGGCGGTTATACGTTCGGCTGTATATAAATATATTTTTTTTGTATGTTCAACGATAATTCCGCCTTCTGTGTACCGATTCTCAAAATTATTTTTTTGATGTAGGTAATGAGTATAATCCCAAGTTTGTCCCGTTTTCAAAAAAGTGGTGACTTGATAGTGGGATTCATGAGGAATCGAGGGAACTCCTCGAAATTTATATGGACGCATATGGTGATTTCAACTTTTTCTGAAGTAGTCCAAGCATATTATACTACCAAAATGTAGATTTTGCCGCAAGGTATACCCTGAATCCAAAAGTATAGAACATGTTTGGGGATTTCGGTGTTCGACGAAGAACTGCAAGCCTATGTCACCATGTCATCATCATCATCACCACCACTATCATACCGTACATCATTAGGTACATTATGATGATATAAAAAATAGATATATAATATTAAAAAGAGGCATTGATATAAAAGGTACTTCTCATAGTAATTTACACTAACACGGAGATCTTGGAACATTACTCTGCCGTTTATGGACCTATTTGCAAAATTATTTTGTTGTTGTAAAGGATTTAATTCGAAATTGGTCCTTTATTCACTAAAGTGGAAACCTGATGATGCGATCCATGAGGAATCAAGGGAACTCCTCGAAATATTGTATCGATAACCTATCTATCTATAACTATTTGTTAGAAACGTCAAATTTGTATCGCGAAAAACCAGCAAATGATTGAATGACGACTATTTTAACAAATAGTTATAGATAGATAGGTTATTGAAACGGCCCGAAAGTGATTTTGACTTTTACTGAAGTAACACAAGTCACAAGCTTATGCTACCAAAAAATGAGATGTTGAACCAAGGTATACCTACCCTAGATCCAAAAGCACTGAACAGAACTCCTCAGTCTTTAAAGATAATATGCGTTTGGAAATTTCGGAATTGCTTAAAGAACTGCAAGCATATACTTATGCCACTTTGTATCTTAAAGTAATCATCATCATCATCTGAATAACAATACCTAATTTGGAAGCTTGGCGCGTATTTAATTAAACATACATACATACATATAATCACGCCTTTTTCCCGTAAAGGGGTAGGCAGAGACCACTTTTTGCCACTTGCTACGATCCTTACATACTCGTTTCGCTTCGTTCACTTTCATTCCTACCATCCATTCCTCCTCTTACATTCAACGTAGCGAAGTGGCTCTCCATGGTCCGCTTTTCACCTCCGCGAGAAACGAGAAGGTGGTGAACCACATCGCCGCCATTTTGGATAATTAAATTATTTTTATGATTATCCATTGCGTTTCCACGGATTGGTAGAGAGGGTAGGAATAAGGAAAGGGAAGGATAGGTGGTGTGGAAAGGAAGATCGGTAAGTTAGAGTGGGAAATAGGAAATGTAGGATATTACCGCCCAGGAGGGCAAGGGGTAGGACAGTAGGTAATAGCTAGGGAAGCCGGGGTCGCGTACCCGTATAGGTACTATACCACAACTACCGGACAGGTAAGTTGGGATGAGTACCCCAATTATACATTCGATCATTTATTTTAGACGTTCTTAAGACGTATTAATAATAACTTAACAAAATATATCACAATAATCTAACCAAGAGCATGTCAGGACATGTCTAAGGAGGGTTCCGTAACTATAAACGCGTAATATGTTTTTTTTTTAATTACTCCAAAAGTTACTGTCCGATTCGGTTCACAATAATTTTCCTAAAGAGTTTTTAGTATGATCTATCAGCATGGAAATTTGCAAGTTTCTATCTCCTATAGTTTAAAAATGCTAGGGGGGGGGGGACCAACTTACACACTACTTTGGAGGCCGATTACTCGAAAATGGTCTACTTTATAAAAAAGTAACGTATCAAACTTTGCCTTTATTTTAAAAGACCTATTCTACGATACCCCACACGATGGGGTAGAGTGAAAAAATATTTTTCATCCCCACTTCACATGTATGGAGAGCCACCCCTAAAATATAAAATTATTATTTTTTTATGATCCCAAAACTGTGATCTATACACAATCTATAACTGCACCAAATTTCATCAATTTATATTCATAATTACAGGAGCTAGAGGCGCGGACAGACAGACAGACAGACAGACAGACGGACAGAGCGAAACTATAAGGATTCCTTAAGTATTACGGAACCCTAAAAAAGGTGAAATTATTATTTTTAAACAAAAAATTCAACCGACTTCCAAAATAAAAACACACAAATAAAAAAACCTGACTGCAAAAGACGGCAAATACCCAAAGAACGCACTAAAAAGAACGAAATAAGACTGAGAAAACAGACTACACTATGAGCTGAAAGCCTAAGTGATACATTTTGTTGAAACACATTGACGTTGTGTTTGGTAGTAGGCGGGACCCATTTACATTATAAATTGTAAATTGTACAAAAAATTTATGGGCCCCGCAAACATAACGTCAATTGAATGGCCAATTTCAAGATGTCCCTAAGTCCATTTTTAAAGATTTGCGATATCAAGGAGCAAACATTTCGTTTGCTTCTCAAAACAACACCTTATATCTTAGAATCATGAATTATAGCAAAAATGTAATTGTAGCGCTCATTTTAATTTTTGAACGTTTTGTATTACAAACCTCTTTTTAATATTATATATCTATGATTACAAATCAAATTATTAGTATTAAAGAAAAGTGAAAAAAAAATCTGGACTAAGGTACAAACTTACATGACTTAAGGACTTTTAAATAGGACTTAGAGACTTTATGCCGGACTTAGGGTTTTTAATACAAAATATTTTGAACTTAGGGTACATTATAAAAAGGAACATTAATTTTTTCTTATAAAAACAGTTAAATAATAAAATAAAAAGTATTTTCCAGCCAGGCACATTACTTATTTTGTATAATTTTTCTAAATTCGTGTTATTTCGGTTTTTAATGTGTACTTAATATTGGTAGAATATTAAACATTTTATTTTATTCGTTAAGGTGCACTAGTGATGACTGATGAGTGATGCGTTCTACAAAATGCATGCTAAATTGGTGAACTGGGTGTTATAACTTAAAACTTCCGAACTAAGGAAAATTTACAAGTTTTCTGAACGTGAACTGTCAATTTGACATCTGGTTGGAGCGGTTTTCTCTCTTCTACCGAGGCTTGGATTTGCCACGTTTGTTTTAACAAAATATGTAAATTAATGTACTTTTACAATAAATACATTCTACAACAATCGGTTTTAATTGCTGAAACCTAACATTGGGTTTCCCGCCAAAACTCCATAGGAAGTTTCAGTAAAGCGTCTACCACTTTACTGAATCAACTGACTTGTCTGATTGACTACCGTGACTATTTATTAGGACTTTGACTAGACTTTGGACTTGACTATTTACGTTGATGAAAATAAATATACTCGACACTGGCAAATAGTGATAAGTCGACGCCATAAATTATAATAAAAAAAATTGTCACATTGGCAGTTTTGACTTTTGACAGTAGACACATGTCAGAACACCGATTTGGATTTTGTGTCAAAGTCTGTAGGACGTAGGGGGACGTCTTTTTAATCCTGGAGAAAATTACAGCCTTATTGAATAATTACTTCATATAATTGCATAGTTTACTCGTTATTTTCTTTATAAAACTCACTAGTGCTATTATAGGCCAAACTTAAGAGAAACGTCGATAAATACAATCGGAAGTTGTTAATTTACGTGCAGGTCATTGTAAAGTGTAACTAGTAATTTCTAGCCATTACAATGAGCGCTGCTCAGACGAGTACGCATAATTTTAAAGTCGTGCTGCTAGGCGAAGGATGTGTAGGAAAAACATCGATCCTTTTACGGTACATCGAAGACAAATTCAACGACAAACATCTTACTACACTTCAGGTAGGTGTTATTTCACAACATAATCCAATTTGCTAGCAAATAATCAATATTACTAAAGTATTTATACCCACGCTCATGCTTCTAAATACATATTTGATTTTAATCGATACTGTGCAACCTATGTTTTATTTAAGAACATGGCTATTGACTATAGTCAAGCTAATGCAGGCACTACAGGTTATAGTGCCTTCATTATCTTGTACAATAACAACAGTGTCCTTAGGACTTCTGTTTCAAGTTTTGTTAAAGTTTCAAATCGTCTGTAAGCAATAAATTAATCATATTTTTCTCTATTTTAAATAGAGGCAAATCTTTGTTATCATAATATTTCCTTTGTTATGTATTGATAAAAATATTGTATGTAATTATTATATTTATTTCGTACACTTACTTATCATTTGTTGCAAATGTAATAAAATATAATAAATTAACAAAATCAAACTTAAATAGTTAACATTCTAGGTAGGTGAGTAGATAAAATGTTAACCCTTTCAGGACCATAAGAAAAGTAAAGGGTATATAAATGTGAAAGTTGTACAAAATAGTTAATTAGGCACATAATAAACATACTCTTTAATAAAAATCAAAAAAATATTTATAGGTTTTTTGGAAATTGTTGGGAAGCAATTTTCCCTATGGTCCATAACGGTAACATATTAGCCTTACAACAGCTACTTTACGTATTCGATATTTTGTCAATATTTGAAGTATTTTTTATTCAACTTTATTATTTCTGTAGGAAAAGTATTCATTTATATATACGTACAATATAAAAACTAGATATTACATAGTACCTAACCAAACAGTGTATTTCATTAGCATAACAAGGGAGACTTTACAAACAAAATTCCTCTTAGTCTTATACTTTGCATAGGGGATTTTACCATCAGGTGTAGTCGATACTGTAGCTATCATTGAGCGAATACGATAATCTATGTCATAACTCTTTTTGCATCACTAACTTCTGCATTAACTACTAAAGAAATGTAGATTTTAGTGTATCTGTTCAAATCGAATACCTATTTGGCATAATATTGGTCATAAATGGTACTTCTATACATATAAGGTTATGTAGACCAAAAAAAATGATGAAACAACCTAATACATATAAATTAGAAGTAGACGCTTCCATAGAAAAACTATTTGTTTACTTTATAACCGAGCGAATCCAGTGACGCCATGGAGCAATTATAATTTGCTTCATGGGTGACGCGCAGACAGCTGTAGATGGTGTTGACGAAGGAGGAACTTAGTGTTTATGAAAGTCAACTTCAATTTCAATACCAGGAATCTCTTGATCATTATCATGCGTCAAAATTGCTACGGCTTTTTTGAGTTGCAAACCGTTTTATTCATCACTACTCACTACTACCATCGACCAAGATCAGTAGAATTTCATAATTCTTTAGAATTTCACATCTCAAGTCCTTTACGAAATATATTTCGCTACAATATCCAAAAATATCCAGCGTAATTTTAAAAAATCAATACAAAAATATAGAAATAATTTCATATAAATTGTGCATACAATAGAGTAATATATGGAGGAATTGGTATCCCTTACCGACCATAGGGAAACTGATTTCCCTTTTAGTTTATGACGATTTATTTCAATATAAATCATAAATAACGGTTTTGAAGAACATCTCAAATATAAAATTACTTACCAGGGAATAATTTTAGCTCAATAAAAAACAATATAAAACGCTTTAACGTCACTAAAAACTTTTGTAAAAAATATTGAAAAGGTACTAAGCAAACTGTTATTTTCCAATTTCTATAAAAAGTATACTGCAATGCCTACGTTATTTTGTCAGTAAAAAAAATATTAAGGTTACATTCAACCACTAATAAAAAAAAAGTATTTAGGCATTGGCCTTATAACTTTTGATATTTTTTTAATTATTTGCTAGGGAAGCCTGTTTCCCCGTGGTCGTCAAAGGGTTAAGTCAATAGGTTGACTTTGGGAGTCATCTGTTACTAATATAATATATAATGTAATGTATAACTTTTCCATGGTATTATTATTACCAATATTTTAAGTAATGTACCATTTGAAGTTATGTTTATCAATGTCATAGAATTGCATTTTTATGTCAAACATAACCGGATCTACTATATAACTTAAGGGCTTGAGCCCAGGGCTCTGCGAACTCAGGGGACCCCCAGCTGAGTCAAGTCAAAGTAAAAAAATAGATGATAAGAGTGAAAAAATCATAGTTTTATTAAATTAAACAGATTATGAGATTTTCCACCCTGTGAATCCTGCAAGCAATCAAATTCATTAAATTCAAGCTTACATTCAGATATAGGTATTAGGAATAGGTACTGCAAACTGACAATTAAAATGGGCCATTGCAGTCGTAAAATTTTTAAATATAAGGACAGGGGCGTAGCTACCGCTGTATCTACTATATCAATTATGGGGATTCCCAGGCTACAGGAGCCCCTGAACGTGTGTCAGAAAAAAATTGTAAAGCATTATAGCTACACATTAGACAGTCTCACTGTTAGCCTGAACTTCCCGATAATAAAATCATAATATGGCCCATGAACACAGAAACCTACGAAACACACAGAAAACTTATGAAAAATCTTTATAACTAAAAAATGCTTGGTCACTCGAAATTCTTTATAGAGATTAAACTTTAAGATTCTGTCCATATATAAGAGGCTTTATAGTTGCTTAGATATCATTACCTGCACCTTAAAAACACTGAGTGGTAATAAATTTACATATGTGATAGTAGAGGGTCTGATATTTTTTTTTACCTTAGACACATAATGTACCTATTCTTTTGATTAACACTATAATTGTGCTCGCGAACCAATTCCATATTTTAAACATTAATATGATATATTAAATAATAAGTTTAAAGTTATATTCATAAGGGAAGCCGGCTTGTATGCACACCTCGCCAGTGTACATAATAATATAATACTGTGTGTATTATATTATTATGTACACTGGCGAAGAAGTTGAAGATTGTGCGTTTAATATCTGAAACCAAAATTTCATACAGATAATTTAATCTAAGCATGGTTCACATGTAGCTGTTTATGACCTCAGGTATCTTTCTTAGAAATTGAGGCACACACAAAATATTAGTTTTGTAAGCTAATTATAAAAACATTAAACAACTACACTGTTAAATACTTATTATGTTGTTGATGTCAAAATATGAAAATATTTCTTTGTAATAGAGAATAGCTGTTGTGTTATAAAGATGAATTAATGTATGGGTTTTGTGGTAAACCAACCAAATTGAACTAATTTCTATGTTATAGAGAGTTTTTCGTTGTAACAAACGACGTTAAAAGAGTTTACACTGTATACTTATCTATTATCTTGTATTTTTAATTCTCTCTCTCTCACTCTGCTGTTGATTTATGACCAGTACTTTTTTTATTACGAGGTTTCCATAGCAAAAAACTATGTAAATATTTTTATAGGAGACTAAGGTAAATTTGTTTTGCACTTTTCATTGCTGAAACCGAAAAAAATTCTCTATGAGTATTTATGACAGTAAAATCGAAATTTTTACTTTTGATCAATGAAAGAAGAGAGATAAATACACTAAAATTCTAACCATGGCGAATTTTTATACAAATCAAAAGTAGAAAAATTTCAAAAAAATCTTGGCTTGCTAAGTAAATATTCAAAAAAAAATATATACTTAAAAAAAATATTTTCTAAGAAATACTTCTACTATTATGAGGTTATAAAAAAAAATTAAATATTAGATTTTTTTTAATGATTCTACATAATTTTATATATATAGGTATGGGTCCATCCACATATTACGTCACAGCGCATGGGGGTCATACTAAATGTGACAGTACATGTTAAATACAGGTACCTACAGGGATACTAAAAAGCGTGACATAGGTGGGGGTTCAAAAAGTTGAAATTTTGTGTGACGTAATATGTGGATGGCCCTTATATTGATATATAAAAAATATTGTTTTATATTGCAGGCAACATTTCTGAACAAGAAGATGAATATAAATGGTAAACGCATCAACCTATCAATATGGGATACAGCAGGCCAAGAAAGATTTCATGCTTTAGGACCAATATACTACAGAAACTCTAATGGAGCTATCCTGGTATACGACATAACTGATGAAGAGTCCTTTGTTAAGGTATTACCTACATCATATCTTTATTATACTAGCTGTACCCAACAGACATCCAACAACTACACCTACGTTAGTTACACAACTACACCTACTCCTACTACCTACATCTACACCTACAATGTAGAGGTGATGTTTGAAAGTGTTATCAGCCACTGAGGGTTAAAAATTATTGCATTACAGTACAGTATGTGTACTATGTAGGTTACACCTACCTATGCCCTTTAACCACAACCTACACCTACTGCCTACCCCTAGGGCGCCCCCCACATTAGGCGTACGCGACTCCTGGGCGTGTGAGCGACGCTCACGGAGCGCGTTCGCCATTAGCTATAACAAACAAACAGACAGACAAAAATTGTATTTTAATGTTAAAGTACTTTTATATAAAAGAGAAAAAGCTGTTCATTTAAAATTATAAATGGATACTACTACTATGTACAGATATTAGATGTAAACTATGATATGTCATAGCTTAAAAAGACTTATAATTTTGTATTCAAGGTCAAAAATTGGGTAAAAGAATTAAGGAAAATGCTTGGAGCGAACATAATTCTTGTTATTGCTGGCAACAAAGTAGACTTGGAACATGAAAGAACAGTGCCTTTGGAGGAGGCTGAAAGGTAATTTTAAATGTTGTTTTCATTGAATTATATTGGGTTACTGGTTAGACGGAGCAAGAGAGGCATACCTACTTAATTTTTATTACTGGCCTGGTTTTATTGAAACCGGCCAACGTCCCCGAATTCGGTCTGGGGGGAGTTACCATATAATTATTAGTAGAAAATTAGTTGTCGTTTGCCGATTTTTTGCGTTTCATTAAACTAACTTGGTTAGGGAATCTTTGCCTATGATAGCGAGATCGCTGACTAATGTAACGTTTTTAACAAATAGTTATTAGTAGACTAACTGTCCCGACACACGTTATGTCTCACAGTTTAAACCTTTCCCGAACTCAACTATTATTTCAAGACCAAAATTAGCCAAATCGGTCCAGTCGTTTTCGAGTTATGAGCCCCTCGGGAACGGTATAAAGAATATCCTATGTCCTTGCTAATTTTCAGCCAAATCGATTTAGCCGTTCTTAAGTTATAAATAGTGAAACTAACACGATTTTTTTATATAATATATATATAGATAGGATAATAAAACGGACCGCAAGACAGCGATATTGAATAGCTTATCAGTTGTGTGTAAATATTTTATTAGCAGGAGATGCATAATTAAGATATTTTCACAATTATTATAAGTTCGTAGTGGATGTTGCTATGCTGTTTATCAACTACAATTAAATACTATGCAACAGACCTGTTGTATTATATTTTATTTCTCTTATTACATTACTAGCTGTTTCCTGCGACTCCGCCCGCGTAAATATACTATTAGGTATCCCAGGTAATATTATATTATCCGGGATATAAAGTAGCCTATGTTTTAATCCAGAGCCTAAACTACTACTATACCAAATTTCATCAAAATCCGTACAATAGTTTTTGCGTGAAAGAGTAACATACATCCATCCTTACATCCATCTATCCATATTCAAAAACTTTCACATTTATATAATATTAGTGGGATATTGCGTAACCCAATTTTTCAAACCAGGCAAACAAGTTTTTAATGTTTTTTTGTAAATGGGTGTCTTCATACAAATCTAAAGGAATGTGTAAAATTCTAATGAAGTTGTCTCATGCATATTTTATAACCTTGGACATCTGAGCATCAATACACGCCGAGACGGGATGCGGCGTTGCATTTTTATGAAAGCTATTCAAAATTGAACTTTATTCACTACACAACAAGACACAGTGTACACCACAGACATCTATTGACTAGACCACGCAAGTATGTAGTTCGCGTGTAAAAGAGGAGTAAAAATTACTTCCTTCAGCGCCATTTCCTCTCGAATACTCTCGGTGCCACAGGTCAAATGAAAACTAAAAAACGTGACAGAGTGGCCTACGGCGACGGCCTTTGAATCGTTTACACGGGGACGGGGAGTTATCACCAATTCACCACTAAATCGCTCTTGTGAGTTGTGACGTCACAGCAGGTAGAAAAATAATGGCACGCTTGGTTTCTATACAGATGATGAGACTTATCTAATCAATAGGTGCTGTGGTATACACGTTACATTTCAAAAGTTCGAATTTCTAGTTGCAGCCCGCGTTTGCAAACATGTTTCTGCTTGTGAGTCACTACTCACAAGCAGAAACATGTTTCATTGCAAACGCCACCCAAAATTGAACTTTATTCACTAATAAATTATAAAGTTCAATTTTGAATGGCTATCTTAAAATTTCAACGCCGCGTCGCGTCTCGTTATGAGCTGACCCTAATATTTACATTTACTACGCAATGCCTCAACATTGTTAACATTGTTGCGGTTTAATTATTATTATTTTAACATCCTGCCAATGTAAACATTATTTATTGTTAAACTAGATGTTTCCCGCAATGACGTCGGTACGCGAAAAAGAAAATCACGCGGGAACCGTATTATTTGCCGCGATAAAAAGTAGCCTATGTCCTTACCCGTGATATAGCTAGAGTTCGGCCTCGAAAAAGGAGGTCATCGCGAGCAAGAATTGGACCACTGCTGATCGCTAGGGGTCCAAAAGTTTGATATAAAACCGCCGCACCGGTCTGGTTTCCTTAGTAACTACAAGGAACCCTTATAGTTACGCTCTGTCCGTTCGTATGTACTCCCTTGATAACTTTGGTAATTATGAATAGAAACAGACATCATTATAGTTATAGATTGCATAATATTGTGTAACGCTTTATTTTTGGCATCATATTATTAAACTAGTCTTTGCCCGAGACTTCGTCCGCGTGGAGTTCGGTTTCCACACAAAATTTTAACCCCTTTTTCACCCACTTAGGGGGTGAATTTTCAAAAATCCTTTCTTAGAGAAACTGCGTTGATAGATGAGTCAGTCAGGATTGCCTTTTATGTATTTAGATTATAATTTTGCATTTTATGGGTTGCCTCATTTATTTTCCCTATTTCATTTCGAACTTTGCTTTTTAGCCTTAACGTCTATACATAGGCAGTAAATAATAGATCCAAAATATCCGTTATTGATTTCGAAAACCCTAATATGGACGTTGATAAATTTTTAAAATAGTGTTAAGTTAATAATTAATAAATAGTGTTAATTAATTTTAGCACTGAAAAACTGATAAAACCTGTAGACTTGTATGTAGTTGAAATACTCTATAGTATAAATTTAATTAAACACAAATTTCTCTTTGATTTTCTCTATATTTTTCTAAAATTCTAGTGAGTTGACACTTGATTGCTTATCAGCGTCCATATAAAAAGGTGTAACTTCAGATATAGATCAGAGGATACTGTACACTGGAAATCGCAGATATAATAGCCTTAAAAAATGTTTACAGCTACGCAGAGAAAGTGGGTGCCAAACATTTCCACACCTCAGCAAAATTGAATCAAGGAGTCGAAGAGCTATTTCTGCAGCTAACCCAGGAAATGGTGGAGAAGTCAGAGGATAATACACAGACGGACAACGCCAGAAACTCCAGAGTACTAGTGGTCGATGATGAACCACCCGCCCAGAGTTCGTGCTGCTTTTCCAATAGGAGCGCTTAAGTTTTTGATAAGGTGATCGCAAACATAAGGCCTTCCTGGCCTTTAGTCAAGATGCATTCGATAATTTCGACGGTGAAGTTCGAAATCAAAAATGTATGGGATTTGACTTAAGTTATCGCTAAGCGACATGTCAAATCCCATACATTTTTGATTTTGAACTTCGGCGTCGAAATTATCGACTGCATCGTAACTAAAGGCCCAGACATTGTCCAGAAAGGGTGAATTCCCTGGTCACGCGCGTCAACTTGACGCACCAAAGCGTAGTTATTATTTGCATTTTCTGGATAAGATCTTAGGACCAAAACGCGTAACCTTTTGTATCCAGCTATATAATATGGTGCGTTTCTCATTTTGTGACATCGTTGTCACTTTAAAGCGTTCATGCAATCAGTGTGCCTAGCAGGAACATTCGACTGCGGTGTAAACGTAACGTTACGAGTGCGCCGCTGTCAAATGCTCCTGCTAGGCCCCCAGTGCGCCATGTTGGTGAATAATATAGTCATAAGGACGGCCCGCCCGGTGTATACTATAATGAGTTGTGGCACTAAGTCCACGCAAGATATCCTTATTTTATAAAATCTTACTGGCGGTTAATAGGAATTTTATTCAATTTTATTATTCTAAAATTCCTTTTGCGTTTAGCTCACGCAAGTGCCCACTTTTCATCGCTCGTCATCTTTATGCGTTGCCAAAAAGATTGCAACAAAAACTTATAAAATTGTCTACATTGAGAATTGATCATATCTGGACTCTCGTACCAGCTGTGAGCTAGTCTAGCGCCCAAATTCTCATATTCTGTGACAAACCTGTGATTTAAGGAGCCCTTTATATTTAAGGTCATTGTCTATGCTCGGCAGAGAGACAAGGAGACTTGAGAGCCTCAAATCACACCGAGATGCGACCCGCCATGACATTTTAACATAGCTATTCAAAATTGAATTTTATTAACTTCAAAATTGAACTTTATTAACTTCAAAACTGAACTTTATTAACTTCTAAATTGAAATTATTAACTTCAAAATTGAACTTTATTAACTTCAAAATTGAACTATATTAACTACACAAAAGGAAACACGTACACAATTCGAACTGTTACAATGAAACGTGTATATTTTTGTGTAGTAAATAAATAAAGTTCAATTTTTAATCGCTATCTTAAAACGTGCGCGCCGCGTCTAATGTCGGTGTGAATTTTATGTAAATGGAATTTATTATATTCAATTGGTATCTTAGATAGTGTAAATGTATACTTATTTATATCATCATACTCATAAGATTTCTTGTTTATGTATGTTTTAAAGGCTGTCACACACAGGTGCAAATGCGAGTCATGTTGTTATCATTGTGATATGTATATTGTATATATAGATATAAAATGCTATGCGATATGTATTAATTGCGAAGGATATGTATTATTTTGGATGCGAATGAAAATTTTACGCGTTTTTATTAAAAACATTTCATTTCAAATATAATTTTTAATTTTAATCGTCTAACGTAAGATTATACATGTTTGGATTATACTATTTAAGGCGTATTTTACTAAACAAGGATCATACCTGAAGTATAAATGTTCGGCTGTAAGATAATTTATAGCTAATAATATTTATAATATTAGCTTTATATTAAATGTTACAGACGATCCTTTAAACTCTACTTAATGTTAGAACGCCCCTTTCATCATAAGCTATCATTTAATAAAATGACAGCGTACAGAGGGACACCCTAACCGCCAACTAATAAAATTAATACTAAAACGCTAATCAAAATAAAGAGCCCTCCTATTCACAGGCTGTCGCTGTTTCTTCTAGCCGAAGTGACAAGGACAGCATGTGACATGAGCGTCACTTAATTTAAGTAGTGCTTGCGTAACCGGCGTTTTATCATAATTATAGAAGTAAATCCCGTTTAGCGGAATGCTGCCTAAGTTGACTGAGTGTCTGTGATAACTGATAAAGATGATTAGAGTTGAGATTACATTTTAGTATAAACTTTAGTATGTATTATTACTATTGACAATCTCTGTGACTCAGTGGTTGAGCGTGTTGGTGATCAAGCCGGGGGGGTCGCGGTTTCGAATCCCGCTGAAGGGACAAAAAGTGTTTCTGGGTCGTGGACTGTATTAAATTGATTGGATGTGTAGCCGTTCTCGAGAAACCAGTTATATACATGTTTAAAGTATAAGATTATGTCTAATAAGTAGAATATCAAAAATATAACATCGAACTATACATTTACACATTCATTTTATTAAATGTCACCAGCAATTAATTTACTGGGAAGTAGGATCTATCTAATATGTGTTGTACCTATGTATAACATAATATTATACAATATACATAATATTACACTATTATATCATGCGAAATATTTATATTTGTAAAAAATAATAATATATTAGATGGTAGGCATTTTGCACCTGTGTGAACTAGGATTTAGGTTATATCATAACTGCAGTGCTATTCTCTAAGAACATTTTCAAATCTCGACAGCTGAATCCGCGGTGAGTGTCAAATTTATATACTGAATTTGACACTCACCGCGGATTCAGCTGTCGAGATATTATGAAAATGTTCTTAGAGAATAGCACTGCTGGCCTTTGCCATATGACATTTGTTAGCAGTTCATGGTTATTATTGAAAGGGCCAGTAAATAGCGGCGTTTTATATTTGATACCGTCTTGGAAACATTTTTATGTTAACTCGCACTTTTTCCGACATTCACAATTTATTTTTAAAAAAATATGTGCGTTCAGAGTTATTTTACCTCTGATACCACCTTTATGCTGACGACATAAGGATCAGTCTCGTAATAACTCCTAATGGACTGTAGAGCATAATGTAATTTTGTTTGGTATATTTTTTTCGAAATAATATTTACTGCAGCGCCGGCGTGACACAGACAATTCTTATCAAATGATCAACAACCTTATCTTTGTACATTTGCATATATTTGAATACTAGGTGGTCAAGGGCGGATCCAGCTTTGGCGCCAGGAGGGGGTCACATCATGGGCGTAGCCAGGTTTTAGTTTCGGGGGGGGGGGGGGGGGTTCATGAAAATAAAACGACTACAAGTACATTAAATAATCAGGACCATCTTTAACCTATTAGAGGCCCTGGGCACATTAGATTTTTTTTCATTACCTGTTTAAACTTTAAACCTGAAAGACTGTGTATTTCGGAAAAATACAAATATCTATAGTCTAAAACTAAACGTCAGTACAAAATTTAATAATACGTTCTTTACCGAGCGCCAAAAACGCCAAAAACGAGCGAGCGAAGCGAGCGAGCAAATTTTCCTATTTTACAGGTTCAAACGTTCAACTCTGTTCAAACGTTAAACTAAAATATAAACATCGGAAAAGTACCATAAAATGAACCGGCTTAAACAGAACATCGGTAATAAATAATGTAATGGCCTTTATGCTAACCGCGAGCGAGCGAAGCGAGCGAGCAAATTTTTTTTCTATTTAATAGGTTAAATCTGTTCAAACTTTAACCCCTAAAATACTGTGGAAATAGGATCATACATTAGAATAATGGGCGCCCATTTTTTTTTTTCGTTTTTACCTGTTTATGCTTTAAAACACAGTATTTCAGGGTTTCCCCTTAAACACTGAATAACGGTGAACTTCGGAAAATATCATAAAATGAACCGGCTAAAACGGAACATCGCTACTTACTAATATAATATTATGTTCTTTATGTTAAACGCGAGCGAGCGAAGCGAGCGAGCAAAATTTTTTCCTATTTAATAGGTTAAATTTGCTCAAATTTTAAACCCTCAAAGACTGTTACCCTGAAAAACTCTGTACTTAAAAAAATACAAATGTCAAAAGCCTAAAACTGAACGTCGGTACTAAATTTTATAGTAATATGTCTATATAAGCCAAACACGAGTGAGCGAAGCGAGCGAGCATAATTTTTTTCTCATTCTATAGGTTAAAATCTATTCAATCGTTAAACTTAAACACTGAATAACGGTGAACTTCGGAAAAATATCATAAAATCAACCGGCTAAAACAGAACATCGCTACTAAATAATATGTTCTTTATGTTAAACGCGAGCGAGCGAAGCGAGCAGGCAAATTTTTTTTCCTATTTAATAGGTTAAATCTGCTCAAATTTTACACCCTAAACGACTGAAAATAGTATCATTTTGTAATTTAAATTAGAGTAAAATTAGTGTACCTAATTTCTGATGTTGTAAATTAGATGACAAATAACTTATTATGTTAGGTTTGTCATATAATACCAATTTACACTTTTTTCGTAGTATATTATTACAAAATTTTAGGTATAAATTAATAATTGACGTGCCCAAAATATTGTGTAGCATGCTATACGTTCGAGGATTCGATGGCACGCGTGCCATAGGGTCGCGATCCCTGTTTTAAGCTAGTGATTTTATTGTTTTTTCCTAAGTACAATATTCTTTCAGGGCTAAGATTTTAACAGGTTAAAGAGTAAAAACATTCGATCGCTTTCTCAGTTTGAACGCATTTAACACAAATACATATAGCTACGCCCATGGGTCACATAGTCGTGGTCAAGTCAAGAACTTATAATTTAATTTTGATAACAATAGGTACAAGTAAAATGTACTTATTTTATGGATGTACGTAAGTACTGTACTTAACAATATTTATTATTTATTGTACACTTGAAAAACTTAACTTAATAACTTGTACATACACGTACATATTGCCATCTTCTCTTGAAGACATCCAGAGAAGCACTATCACGCACGGAATGAGGCAGCCTATTTATATTCCATAACCATGGTGAATGATTTGTCATAAAATCTAGAGGTATATCGAGGGGTATAACGCGTTTCAAATGAGAATAGGAACGTCAATGACATTTTTCTGTCATATATCACTTGAAAAGTACGATTTTCAGAAAAACTCATGTGCATATAAATATTAATAGTCTTGCATCGAATTAAAATAAAAACGTTAAATAGTAATCAATTATCTAAACATAAAACTATCATAACAGTCTAAATTCGAAACAATATGGCGCCGACTCTCATTTGAATCGCACTATATGACGCAAAACTCCGCAAAAGTCAATGGGTACGTTTTTAATAACGTGGAGAAATGCCAGTCCGGTTAGGCGATCTTCAACCATTGAAGATCTTACTTCCACGATTTAAATTTTAAATTTTCGATGCGTTCGTTCCCAAACGTTTGCCATCATACAAAGTTATTATATTATATTAAATTAATTAAATATTGAAGGTAGTTACAAAAAATCTGTATGGTGACAAAATATATAAATAAAATCATTATGTTCAATTAAATTAGTGATCCACCTAAGTCCTGGAACCAGCTCAGGGGGGGGGTCATGACCCCCATGACCCCCCCCCTGGATCCGCCCTTGTAGGTGGTGCCCGCAACTTCTTTGGATTTTTTAAACGGAACCCTTAGGTCAAAGCAGCCTAAGTTACTCCTTAAAACATGAACAGCTATCTGCCAGTGAAAATCGGTCTTTTATCGGTCGGAAATTTTAGAGATTAGCCGGAAGAAAGACAGACTGACAGACAATAAATAAAAAAAAATTTATTGAAGTACTGTATATACTTTCTTATGCATTGTAGTGAAAATCTGTTTACTTAAAATTATTTATTAACTAATAATAATATTATATATTATGTTATTATCAAAACTATCACTATCCATTATTTATAAGCAAAAATGCCTTACATTTGTTAATTCTATTAATTCCACTACATTATATTTTTACATGCAATAACTAAATATCATTAAAATTAGCTCATTACTATTTATGAATATGTTAATCTTATTGTTTTAAATGCCTTATTTAGTTAGGCGTCTTATGATAATACAGGATCAGAGTAAGTTTTCAAATTAGTTAATTTAAATGTATCAATCTGTAAATATTGTATATATACTTACTTATATCAGAAAATATCCTTATCGACAGTAAGCTTTTTTATTTCTTGATACTATTTTTACTTAGCAAGATGTCGTATGTTAACTAGTGTTATAAAAATATCTCTATCATTCGCCTCGTTAGGTTAGCCGTTAGGTTATAGCCATATTGCGCAAATGTTAAATATCATGTTGTCTCTCTCGTTCTTCGTATTTATGAAAGAGAAGGCATGATATTTTAACCCAGGGTTAACTTTTAACTCAGATCTGCGCAACTTTTGTTCTTATGGATTGTTAATTGCAGGAGGCTTTTTCACGAATCATTGTATTTTATTACGACCTAGAGTAGCCATTAACGTATGTATTTTATCATCGTGTTTGATTCAGTCCCAATTTCACCAACGTCGGTTAGCCCTCGTGCCCACGAGTATTTTTTTTTTGTGGTCGTGTCAAAATACTGCACCATAAATAGAACTCTGCGCTAATACAATAGAGCTGAAAATCGAAGTGTCGAATGTTAGATTTGACAACTCTACACACGATTTTCAGTTCTATTGTAATAAGTGCACAGTTCTATTTACAGTGCTGTTTTTTTTTTCTTGCGCGACCACTATAAAACGCTTGTAGAAATTTAGCCGAAGGCTTTTTGTCCAACGCAAACGTCACCGAGAAGGAGATTATTTCTGACCGAGATTAGGTTGACGTGACGGGCGTGCGATCAAACCGCCCCCAATAGTAAATGTACGGATATGTTTCGCTACTTCGGCGCCATCATGTCGTTTTCGGTGAATTGACGGCGACGGTGGCGGTGAGTAAAACGCCCTAAATGTTAATCGTTTGACTTAATTTCATGCCTTCTCTTTCATTTATACGAAGAACGAGAGAAATAACAGTGTGTAATTGGTGAATTTGGCTCTATAATTACAGATGCAGACCTCTTTCGAATGTCATTTTGCTAACGGAAATTATAATTCTCATAACGTAATACATACACTTATATACTAGGGGCATCTTGAGGCTAAAAGTGACTCCATTTTGAGTACCTTGGGGCACTCGAGTTTTGTCATATCCTACAGGTATGTTTAACATATTGTAACCGATTAACATTCAATTTTACACAGATGGCGATACTTTTTTCTTGTATGAACAATTTTTCGGTCAAATATTCGTAATAGCCCGTCCTTAGTATTTATAAGTCCGACGTCATAATATTATATTTATTAGTACGTTATTATTGACAACAAATACGAATACAGCGCAATTTATTTATAATCTTCTATGTAAAAGCAAAATAAATATTAAATACTAAGGTATAGAAACATTATGTGAACACGTTGAAGGTAAATATTGTTATGTTGCCTTTATGTCTAACCTAACTTTTAACTTAAGCCTTTATGTATTTGCCAAACCGTCTGTCCACGTCACGACGTCATCAACGTTAAACGGCGCGGTGTCGCAGCGTCGCGTCGTGAAATCGTGCGTTTGTGTTTTCACGCCACGGTAACGTCACCGGCCGCCGCAGAATATACCAGAATTTTACATATCACAGCGATCCGGCGTCGTGATGAACATTTTTACAGTGACGTTAATTTTCGTGTTACGTCAACGCGACACCATTTTACGTTGACGATGTGGTGTCCATGGACGTGTGGCGAGGCCATAAGTATTTATACAAATACAGAATATTTTTTCTTAAGTAGCCGGTACACAGTGGCCCATAATGGCCCACTGCACGCTATGGCCATTGTGTACAGGGCGTAATGGTACATAGTGGCGCCCATCGTGGCACGCAATCGAAAAGTTGTCGGTTTTTTGGGTACACTTCAAAGGAGTCGTGTCGTAGCGTGGCCAGTGGTGTTCACACGATGGTCCATTGTTTAGTTCGATTAGCGATATTTTTTGCTAAATATATTCAAAATACTTTATCTAAATATACCAATAGATGACATACGAATCCACCGTCACCTTATGCGCCATTTTTTTATAACTGTGGCCGTACATACTTCTGTAATACTTGTAAGCACAGTATATAAATAAATAGGCGCGGCCGTAACTACTACCACGTCCATCGTGAGTGTTTCGCCGGACAGCAGTGAGCCATGCGCCATTGTGTGAACACCAAGTGAACGTGGCCTACATTGCATTGCATAGCATGGCCCAACATAAGCCATTGTGTTCTGGCGCCTTTATATTGTATCAGCCAAAGTGCAGAAATGTGACAATAAATAATAATGTATCAATTTTATTATGGAAAAAGAAAAAAGTACAAACTTAAAGATTTTCGAACTTATACAGAAAATTAAGAAGCTTTATGCTTAACAAGTTTTGGGGGAACATAATTATTTGCTATAAAGTATTTAGCATAAAAATATTTATTGAATTTCAAAGAAATTAATTTAATAGTTATTGGTTAATGGATATACTTCAAAGTCTAGTCCATATTCTATTCTAGCTATATTTGAGCAAAATTATTTTGTTAATATAATTTCAAAATACAATAATCTCGTTTCTGTATCCCAAATAAATTGTTTATAGGACTAAAACATATTGCCAATATTGGTATAATTTACTAGATTCAATGTACATGCATTGTATTTGTCAATGGTAACTGAGAATTAGTTCCCAGTTAGGTGGAAAAATCAAAGCAAAATAAAAAATAAACATAGCTTTTATATGTAAATGTTTTTCATTCACATGTAATGATAGCTATTTTAAATAGATATTAAAATGTTATTACGGTCATAATTCTTAATTTTAATAAATTACGTTTACAAGTTCATAATGTCTGTTACTATGAGAATAATAGATCAACTTTTATACAAACGAAACATTGTAATACAGTACATATATACGTGTAAAAATGCCTTTTATTTTCACCTATCCAATTGATATACTGTAAAATTTGTAAGCTTCGCAATCGTAAACTGAAAATATAACGCAAATTATTTACTCATTCATACAGCGAATTAATCACTACTGTGAATAATTTAACTGCGAATTAATCACTGATGTGAATTTAACTGCGAAATAATCACTGCTGTAAAAAAATTAACTTGTTCGGGAGTTTTGTCGCTGCTTACTTTATATCGGGCGACAGAGACAAAACATTTAAATAATCTATCTAACATTTATGAGTAGATTGTGTAACAGGCCCTTAGTTGACATGTTAAGCAAGTATTATGCGTTTATCCTTATCAGCAGCAGCAAAGTCACAAAACATTTATATGCTTATTGCTATGCTTGTTACATTGTAAGTGCATTTGTAAGTTTAGGATAAATAAAACAGCCATTAGTTTAAACAAATATAATAAAGGTAATATATACCAACAACATAACAACATCTAGTTACCTAAACTAAAATCCAATCACACCTAAATAAACAGTATGCATATTCGAAACAAATGCAAAATATTTTAAGCAGTTTCATCTTATATTTATCTCTCATTTTCACGAACATTTATGCCGCCACTTTTTAAAATTTAGGGACCTTTTACACTTGGCGGCAGCAGCGCAACTTCTTTAAGTTTAAACACTCTTACAGAGGAACGACACTCCGCCAACCGGAGCACAGCAACAACGGCAGTCGACGGCAAACGTCAACACGTAAAATGCCGTCGACTGCTTTTGACCGCAGCCCGCGACAGGTGGCGTTGACAGCCGTTGAGAGCCGACGTCATCATCAGTCGTGCTACAGATGACGAAAAGCCGTCAATATGTTAAAAGCTCTAATAAGTTGTCGTCGAATAGCTACGAACATAGTCGAACGGAACCGTTGATTTCTTCTTATAAATATTTGACAATGTTATAGCACTGATTTAGACATTGATATTCGGCTATTTCCGTACATATTTGACTGCCAAGCCTCGGTGCAATTTTAGATGCCGAAAACGCTATAAGTAGTGCGGCTGCCACTTGAATGTGATAGATACAGTGGTCATTCTACGGTGATCATGTAATTTAAACTAGCAAGTATTGACTTATTTACAAACTATCAATATTCGCCTTTACTAATAAAAATATTTATCCAGTAGATAAGCAATACAATGTTTTGTCCTTGTCTGTCAAGCGACTTCTCCAAGGCATAAGACAATGACAAAATATTGTATTGCTTATCTACTGGATAAATATTTTTATTAATAAGGGGGCTAATATTTAAGCAATGGAAAAAAGTGTTCAGACACTATATTTCTGGGGTTTTTTTGTGTAAATTCAAAAATTATTCCAACAACATACCAGTATCATATTTATTACAGTGTAGTCTTAAAAAATATTTTCTTATGTTATTTTTATTATAAAGTTAATCATATCGCCAAATCCACTTATTTCTACTTTGGTATTGTACTTTCTTTTACATATACTTTGTCCACAAAAAGCTATCCTTTCGATTGGATTTTCTCTTTTGATTATGATTCGATTAATTTCAATTCGTGAAATAAATCTTGGATACAAATCGTTACAGTGAAAAAAAGCATTTTTGTTCTTTGTGTAATATTTAAAAAGCTTAGCAGGTCTAAAATGGCCACATTAAGTGAATCGTGTTATGATTAATAATAATCTATTAAAATTTAATAAATTATATTTTATAATACAATTCACTTTATGTGGCCATTTAAGACATGTTGTTCTTCTATGTTATAAGTATATACGGCATAGTTCAATACTTCATTCCTATTTTCTTAGTAAGAATTTAGGTTATTAGGTACACACTATGAATTATGATAATATTATTAAAAAAATATACAACTGAAGACATTTTTAAATGCAACAAATAAAATATTTCTATGATAAAATTTATGGCGGCTAGGAGAGCTCGGTAAAAGGAATATTTTGTGAATTTAGTCAGTATTATGTAGAAGCATTTTTAAACTTTTAGATACCGAAATGCAAAATATATTTTTAAATGCTACAACATACACTCTGACAGTATAAAATCGGAATACAAAATTGGCTCAAAAGGAATATTAGTTTAACTACGTTCTTAACGTATTTCGGAAGCCGTCCCTTTTCATACATCGTCTGTAATTTCCAAGTAGAAAAAAACAATTATTGCTGAGGGATATAAAGAATGAAAGTGACAATATATTTTGTGCTTGAATTTATTACAATACATAATTAATTATTATTGTTATCGCAATAATTGTATTTATATACAACCTTTTAAATACATACTTTGAGTTGCTAAACTGAGGGAATTCGGTTAATTTCTAAAGCTTTTTATCACTAAAATTACAATGTTCATTTGGAGCAAAGGTGACACGATTGCGTATCTTTCACATATATTCTTTGCCATTGTCAAAGAATATAATTATTGTGTAACATATATCAAAGAATATAATATATACTTACTAAAGTACGAATATACTATTGTGTCAATATGTCTCTAAACGAGCAAATTAAGTCATAAAGAAAAATTTAATAGCTTTACAAAGAAAAATAAAATATTGTATTTACTAAGTAAATGTATTTTAAATCAAAACATTTTGATGGCACCCAGCAAATATGTAAACTTTCCACTTATTGGAACTTTAAAATCAATAATATTAGGAATTCTTCAACATACATAATAATTAGGCCTCATGTTTTGCTTCAAACCTAATTGCTACCAGAGAGGCAATTCACGTAGCTTGCTATTCAATTCGCAGTTCGGTTCCAATGTCAGAGCATGCTATCGCTCTCGTGGGCACTCGATATGATGGTAGTGCGAAGGCGACCGCTTTACTCGAGACCAGTGTTACCAGATGAAAAAAATAAGCTACCATGTTTAGCCATTAATAAATTAATAGTTTGAAAAACACTAGAAAAACACGCTTTTATATAAATGCACGTAAAAAACAAAAATAAATTATGGATCGTTCATGTTGCTTCTATTTCTGGGCTGAAGTATACACCATGTGCTTTTAATTATAATATTTGATTGTAAAAGCGTGGGGCGTTTAAGTATTAGTATTTGTTTACAAGAAAGTTTCCTGTTCCAGCGCCAATATCCAAAAATACCGTAGAAAAAGACACGGTAGTGTATCACTACCTTTGACCGTGTATTAGGCAAAATACCATGCTTCTACGGTAATTACCGTGTATCTGGTAACACTGGTTAAGACTGAAGTCATAATGCGAATTGATCATTTTTAATTACGAGAATTACCCTGCCGATGATGACAGAAGTGACTTCATATATATACATTATGAAATAATCATTTGTTATACATAGTATGTTATAGTTAACATGGCAGAAAGTTTTGTACTTTCTACTACATAACTTTTATAATTAATTTGTATATTATAAGAAATGCGCCTTATCTCTACATCACCCTAAGGTTGGCTGGTAGAGAATGCCACAAGGCATTAAGCCCGCCTTTGTACAATTGTTGCATAAAGTGTTTTAAATAAAGATTACTGGAGTAAGGTGCCGAAGTAGGACAGTTTACCTTATTTATTTTTCAACCGTAACGACAACTCATGTAATATAATCATATCGTGATCAGTCAGTGCAATGTTACCTGGCAGTTTTGTTATGGTGAAGTCGTACACTCTTGTATCACAGTTATTTTTGTGATTGGGAATAGCTGTTTCTTTTGGTCACTTGTCCGATTCTGCATCCTTGTCTTTTTTGCTCTTCTGCGCTTTGACTTTGGTTTGTTTTTCTATCTTTTCTTCTTTTTCTATCTTTTCTTCCGGTTTCTCCAGTGGTGGCAGGTCGAGGAGGTATGGCATCATACTCCGACTCTTCTCTTCGGCCGACAACCATTCCATCTGTTAATATATTAAAATATTTTTAATACGCATTTTTACTACTTTAATATGGTCCCATGCTCAGAATCAGAAGAACTTGCATTAAGTTACTACACAATAGGAATATATTTCTAGAATTTTATACTATGCAAAGATCTTTACATAATATGATAGAAAGCCGACATCAGAGGCGAAGGCTGGTTCTCTTTCATAGGGAAGCCCAAGCCTGTATAAATAGGTAGGGACAAATCCCTACCTTTTGAACACCCTTATCCAAAGATAAGGGTGTTCAAAAGGAAAGTGGTAAGTGAAGCCGATAGGAATGGAGTTATAGGAACCCCACACCACTGATTATCATTTTAAAATATCATTAACACATATTAAAACCCCAATTACAGTGGTATAATCGGCGGGAAGGTTTTACTACTCTTTATATGTTTTTCTTTTTATTTGACGCTTCACACCGCGTCAATCTGGTCCCGTGATAAGTTCTCGAAGAACTTGTGTTACGAGTACCAGATAACAGAAATATATTGAATACTCTTATACTATACACATATTTAAGATTTTTATTATATTATACACATATATCCATGACCCAGTAACACAGAAAAATTTGTTCCGTCGGCGGGATTCGAACCCGCGACCCGCGACTTGAGCACAAATACTCTCAAGTAAGCCTAAGCCACAGAAGTCGTCGATATTATACTTAGTCTTATAATAGGGATGTTGCCTAGTGTGGAATATCAGTTTTACAAATTAAATTTTAAAATTGTTGATTAAAGATACATAAATCTGAAAGAAATAGGTATTTAGAGTGACGGGATTAAAAATATAAGAAAATAAAAAATATTGTCCATCCCTTTCTCGCAAAACGTTTCGTGACGTCACAACCTGCTACCGCCATACATTTTGTAATGACAAATGTATGGCGGTAGCAGGCTGTGACGTCACAGGCCGATATATCGCTCTCTTTCATATTGTAAATTTCGATAGTTTGTATCTACGTTATTTTCTTGATGTACAAAAATGGGTTCTGGATTGTTTATTAAATATTAACATGTTGTCTAACATTGAATAGACGAAAAAAATTTTTTTCGGCAACATGCCTATTGTGTGCAACCAATTTAAATGTTACTTTTTACTGCACAATAAAGAAATAAACGCACGAGATGTACACGAGTCATGAATGTGGTCGATACTAAAGCAGATTTCGCGATCGGTGTCTCAAGTAAGACGTATAAGTCTAACGTGTTGCTAGAAAGTGTTCGCCTTGCATTAGGCGTCTATTATGATGTGTGGTTGCTGGGTTAAAATAATCCTTACCTTCTGTCTATGATCCCTCACAGCGTCATCGCAGATCTCAATACACATCTGCTCGGTGAGTCTGCCATCGTCCGAGGCGTAGGCGGCTGCTTGCCAGGCCACGCCCAATTTGGACAGGGCTCGGCCTGACATGCCAGCAGTACGGTCCGCTAGGTTCTTGCAGAGCTCCCCGTAGTCGAATTGGTCTACACTGAGGCGCCTGGAATAGAGAGCTGGTGTTTAGGATAGCCTTTTTTACCGATGGCGGATCTTAATCAGCGATACAAGCAGTAGACTTTGTGAAAATTCATTATTTTTAAATACTACGTGATAATTACGCAGCCTGGCATAGTCTTAATAAAAAGGTCCTGATATTACCCTTTTGTGTATAGAACCCTAAAATTTAAGTCCGTCAATTCACACCACGATGCTATATGCTTTCTCAGATAGATAGCTATTCAAAATTGAACTATATTCCCTACACTACAAGATACACGTTACATATTATGACATCAGTCATACACTGCACATGCGGTGCGAATCCCGGTGCAACTTGACATTCGAACTCTTACAATGAAACGTATATCTTCTTGTGTAATGAATAAAGTTTAATTTTTAATAATTAACTTCAAAATGCAGACTTTGTCACGTATCGTTTCGGCGTGAATTGAACCTTAAGGTGCTCCTCACCTGGAGCATTCGCGTGTAATGTAGCGTTATAGATTCCACTTTGAGCATTACATTACAACACTACCTCCCTGACTGACGACCATTCGTGTGTTTACATTACACGTCGTACGTCATAGATTCGACTTTGAACGCCGAGCGGACGGGGTCATTACAAGGTACGCATTGTTATGCTCGGTAATCCTCCTACACTGGTGTTAATGTTCGGGTATATAACGTTACATTACACGCGAATGCTCCAGGTGAAATATTTGGACTACCCTACCTCTTGCCCTCGCTAGCCGGCTGCAGAACAAACTTGTCAAAGTACAGACGTATCAGTCTTTCTCTCTCCTCGTATCCCGGCAAACCAAACTCGATCATTTTGTCCAAACGATCGTTTATGGCCGAGTCGAACTGCTGCGGCGTGTTTGAGGCTAGCACCAACATAATTCTGCTGCTTTGGTCTGATGTACGGTAGAGGAATGCATTGAGAGCCGCTCTGAGGTCCTCGCTTATGTGCTCCGATGAACGCTTGCGTAGGAACGCATCGGCCTCGTCGATAAATAGGAGTACGCCTTGAAAAAGAGATTGAATACATGATACATTGAAGATACTTTATATAATATATTATGTTGATTTCTTATAACGCGCGATTATTTCTTACTAGCCGTTTCCCGCGGCTCCACCCGCGTAAATATAGTATCGGGTATCCCGCGGGAATACTGTACTTTTCCGGGATAAAAGTAGCCTATGTTTTAATCCAGAGCCTAAACTACTACCATACCAAATTTCATCGAAATCCGTTCGGTAGTTTTTGCGTGAAATAGGAACAAACATACATCCTCACAAATTTTCACATTTATAATATTAGTAAGATTGAAATGTCAAATAACCGTTGTGATAAAGTATGTACTGTAATACGAAACGTCCTTTATTTCAGTCTGTAATATATATGATATTGTATAAACTACTCATAATTTAATTTAAAGATACAACTTTTTAGTAATATAACATTATATGAGATTTGATAGCTGTGAATTTGAGCTTCTTCGAACATGTCGATTCGACACGACGTCCTAGAAAACCGGTGCAAAACTCACCTTTTCTGCTAGTGTTGGCCCAGTCGAACACCTTGTGTATGGCTGCTACTGCTTCCTTGCCCATAGGAGCTACGTCACCACCAGTCATTATAGCGTATTCCATGCCGGAATGTTTCGCCAATTTCTACGCAAAATACAACATTTTTAGCATAGCTGATTAAGAAAAAAAAAACAGAATTCGGTTTCTTAAAACTAGACGTTGCTCACTTCCTTCGTCTATAAACAAATTGAAAAAATTACTTCGCCTGGGTAAATGCATTTAAACAAAGTGGCACACGGACGCACGCCACGGTATCTGTTCTTGTCTCACAGTCGAAAAAGAGTCAGAAACGACACGCCACTTCAAGAACTGTGTTGATCTTTGAGACATAGATTCTAAGGGCTCAGTCTTAAATTTCGCGGCAATTTAACTCACCTTCGAGAACAACGTTTTGCCTGTACCAGGGGGACCATACATGAGTAAATTCCTGTAGAAACCCCTATTGACTCTGGTATTCTTAGTCGCTATGGCAATGTCTCTCAAACGTTTTTCCAAAGTAGGGGCAAGGACCACCCCGGCTAAAGCATCAGATGGTTTTCTGAAAGCCGTAACTGCCTTAGACACCGTAAGTATAGGGTGCTTCACTGCCTCTAGTAGTGAGAATCTTGATGTTTCGTTGACAAGAGTTGGTTTACCTATAAAATGTAACACACATAATTGGTATACAGATGATACTTGTTGAAACTTGAATTTTGAAAGAAACGTTAATAAAAAGGATTGAATAAATGTGGACACTAAAAGATATAATATTAAAATTTTAAACTATTATTGGTATAGATATTTTGTCTTTATCGATATGAGGCAAGCTGCCACCCAAACAAAATCTAACTACAGTCTACAATATAACGCGTTTATATAGAGAAATTGAGTCTATATAAGATATAAGGCAGTTGATCATATTATGTTTCAGTATGTAGACGCGTTATACCAATTACAACGCTCAATATGAGAGACTCTTTCACCACAACTACATACCAATTCTAGCCTCAATGAAGCGAGCAGTCACGGAGGTCGCTCCTTTAGCAGAGTACACTCCAAGTGCGAGTAAAGACAGTCCACCAACTGCAGCCAATGTTTTGTCCCAGTCCGTGACTAGGGCATTCAGGCCTGTGCCAATAACATTTCCAGCTGTTCTGTTGAATGAAAATGTGGGATATGACACTTAGTGCTATTTCACGTGCACGCTTAGAGCGGGAACTCGTGAAAATGAACTGATTTTAAGTGCCGTTGCACATGTTCCGGTTGTCAGGTAGCCGGTGCCGGGAAGTCGGTCGCGAAGTGTATGGCCGTGTACGATAGCTTTCACACGTACCGGTATACATGGCCATACACTTCGCGACCGACTACCCGGCAGGCTACACACTGCACACGTCCCGGTACTAATTCAGATTTCATTTATATAGAGTGACTTGAGACCGACATATTATTAAGGATAAAAATTGAGTGCTAAAATTGTAGGATATTAATAACAAATTACAATTTTTAAGTAAGGCATGACTGCCGGCAAATAGTAAGCAGGCTGATGATGATGATGAGTAATAACTGAGAATGATGAAAAAACTAGATCAATATTGGTTCATCTATCGTACATCCACAGACACATGAAACCTATGATAAGAATTTGCATCAGGAGTAAAAAAGATACTCACTGTATACTCTCCAAAATAGTAGTCCTGTTCTCCGCAGCCTTGAGTCTGATCTGCTCCAGTGTGATATCCCTGTTCTCCCGGTCTGCTTTGGCCCGAGCCCTCGCTTCTGCCTCGATTGCCTTGAGCTTGTTCTTCTCCCGCAGTTCCATTTCATGTTCTATCGTCGCCCGTCGGAGAGCCTCCTGCTTGGCTACACTCTCTTCTTGTCTGTAGGAGATTTAAAATAAAAACTCTTTTGAACCAAGCATTATATGTTTCCTTACTCATGTTCAAGAAATTCAATGTTAATTTTAATTGTAAACTTAAGTTTAACAGTATAAAGTTTTTCATGTTACTATCTCCTGACCATGAGTAACATTACATTGTCATAGTAACACAAACAATATTAAAGGGACCATTGATGCCTAACATATGCCACATGCGCCACTAATGGCGTGGCGTTCCTATAACTCCATTCCTATCGGCGTCACTTACCACTTAACTTTTGAAGACCCTCATGCATGAGGCCCTACCTAGTATACATGCTAGGTCTTCCCTATAAACGAGAACCAGTCATCGCCACTGCTAAACATTGTTTTTTCTGCCTGTAATTGCAGAACTAACAATAAGTTGCCTGTAATTGCAGAACTAACAATAAGTAGCCCATGTCAACTTACTTCTTCAATATTTCATCCTGTGACCTCTGTTGCTGGACGAGCTGCTCCTCGTACCTCTTCTTTGCCAACTGATCTTGATACTGTGCTCTCATTTGATGTTGTTTGGTTTCTTCCTGCATTAATAAAAACCAATAAAAACATAGAAAATACTAGCTTTTTCCCACGCCTCTGCTCTTGTAAATATAGTATCCCACGGGAATACTGTATTTTATCGGGATTAAAAATTAGCCATGTTTTAATACAGAGCCTACTACCATGCCAAATTTAATTGAAATCCGTTCAGTTGTTATTGCGTAAAAGAGTAACAAACATCCATCCACCCATACATCCATCCTCATAAACTTTAACATAAATTTTAGGCACAGTGCCCAAAGATTTTAAGCAAATAAATATAAAATAATTATAAAAGTACATTCTAGGCACATATTCACACCAATGCTATTAGACACCTTAGACTTTATAACACTGTGTTCGATCAGTAATATGTGTTACAAATCTATGACTGGATGATGTTTTATTCAATTTCAAGTGAAACAGAAAATAGACTTCTATGGCATACTTAGTTTGCTTTTTTTTTTGCTAACTTGGTGAAAATCTGTTTAAAAACATTATATCACTAATTAAAAATGATTATTTACTAATTTTTACATTTAAAAAAGTATTTCAGAAAAAATTATTATAGATATGTTGAAATTACAAATAAATGTCGCCCTATTGATCCTATTACGTAGACCTATGACGTCGCGCGTGATTGGAGCGCACAACGGCGCTCGGCGCGTGAGGCAGCGCCTGGTTGCCCCTGTGGTGGAGTGACTTTAAGTCATGTTATTTTTAAGATTTGCCAACTTTCAAATACAGCTTTGACACAAATGCAGTTGTGTTGCAATGCAATGCAATTGCATGCAATATGTAATATATTCTATTTT
This sequence comes from Glaucopsyche alexis, assembly GCA_905404095.1. Classification (NCBI taxonomy): domain Eukaryota; kingdom Metazoa; phylum Arthropoda; class Insecta; order Lepidoptera; family Lycaenidae; genus Glaucopsyche; species Glaucopsyche alexis. The sequence continues at coordinate 6,230,152 of FR990042.1, forward strand.
TGGTACAAAACATACCCCTTTTCTCTCTAAACAGAATAAAAAATACCCAAAACCCAGTATTATATCCTAAAACATAGAATCTCAATAACTTCTATTTATATAAAAATGAATGTTCGTTAGTATGTCCTTTATAGAATAGGTAACTGTGATGGTCTTTAGCAAAGCTTTAGTAAAGTTGTTGTGCAGGAGCCAAAGAAGGTTCTTAGATTTACAATTGGACCCGGTAGGTGGCGCTGCTGTCAGTGCGTCAACAAATTTAATTCTAACTTCTAAGGCGGTATGAAGTTTGCCAGGACATTTAGTATATTACAAAACAATATCTTATATATTATATCCATCATATAACTTTTTGTTACCTGCAGTGTTTTCCTTCTCTCCTCGTGATCAATTCGTTTCTGCTCCACTTTAGATTGCTCAATGGCGGCCTCATATTCTTTGATCTTTGCCATCTGCTCCTGCTGACGAGTGGCTTCTTGCAACTTGCTGAGTTCCAACGCGTCCTTTGCATGTCCTACAAGATTTTTTATTTTGTTATGACAAAGTGTGAGTTGCCTAGATTAGAATATAAGTAAGTATATAATTTTTATAGTATTTAAAAATAAAACTGGTCAACTCCAAGGGTTCCGACTTCCATACAAACCTGTAGTGATCTTAGTTAGCTTAAATGTATTATAGACCCGAGTATTTGATATGAATTTCAATTTATTATCTCTACGCGTCCATGAGGAAAGTTTAAAATTATTAAAAATATTTTTATTATTCTACATCTAACAAGAAATAAATACAAATTAACCAGCCCCCAGCAAACATATCGAGAATGTTATGATGTAACTACAAATTTACAGTTTTTGCAATTTTTCCTTTATCTGTGCTATATGACATTGCTTCGTACCAAATTTCAAGATTCTGAATTCAGGGGAAGTACCCTGGAGGTTTTGAGTTTGCGAGTGTCGAAAATTTGCAGAAATTTCCAGCATAAACCGGTATCTTTTGATTGTGCTGGCTTAGAAGTTTGATTTTTTCACAGTTCTAAGGGGCAGTAGACCTGAGTATTTGATATAAATTCCAGCTTGATACCTCCCACGCGTTCCTGAGAAAAAGGGTCTTCACAGACAGATGGACGGACAACAAAGTGATCCTATAAGGGTTCCGTTTTTTCCTTTCAAGGTACGGAACTCTAAAAAGTGACCAACATAAGTAGTTAATGGCTTAAGGTCCACCTGGGTTAAATATTATGTTATCCCTTTGGTTTACATATTTATAAAAGAGAAGGTATGATATTTCAAAGCATGGTTAATTTTAACCCAGACCTGCACAAGTGGGCCTTAGTGTGTGTTATGCTTCTTGGCTTATTATTGGCCATCTTATTGGCTTATTCATAATACTGCCTACAATATGTGAGAATATGAGAGATAAGAAGAATATGAGAGTAATAAATAAGGCATAATTTTACATATCAGATACTACATCTTTTATCTTGTTTATTTTTTTATGATGTTTGCATGCTTAATTATGCTTATCTAATAAATGATTTTAAAAGTTTAATTTAAAAGTAATAAATTAAAATAAGTATTTAGCATTTGGCTAGAATTAAGAATTCTAGCTTACTAGCTACCTACCTACTAGTATTATATATTATTACCCAAGTATAGTATTATTACCCAAGTTTTATAACATTTGCACTCATCTAGAATTTGAGTGGTTTTGATAGAGACTAATAAAATATATTTGAATATATTGATAATATAAATGCCAATAGAGACAGCGAAACTTCTATCAATTATAATGGGTTAAAAGGTGAAAAACCATGTACTTACTTCTGCATAATAGCAAGAATCAATGAAAATTGTAATGAGAAAGTAGATAGGTCATGACCATAATTATTGGCGAAAAAACAGTAAAGACCAGATATTTCAGGGATAGATAGCGCAGCATGTAGCAATTAATACAATCATCATGATAAGATTTTAGGTTAGGATAGCATTATGCAATACTTGAAAACGTGATGTTATATCAATAATGATGACTACTTACTGGATCGTTCGAGCTCCTTAGCCGCAGCAGCAGCTCGCTCGAGCGCACTGGAGTCGAATCTATACGCTTCCATAGCCTTTTTCTCTGCTTTTGTAAGGTTTACTGGCGGAGAAGCGGCATTTCCACCATCCATTGGTGGTTCATCAGCAGGCGGCTGAGTAGGCCGACTGTATCCAAATAACCAAGACATTTCTAATAAATGTTAATCTTAATTCATCAAACAATTATTAAAACGACAAAAATACAACAATTTAGGAAATTTTATTTCACATCCAAGACAAACTTCAAAGGTCAGCCGGACCCGGACGTCACTTACGGCTCGCCCGACCAGAGACAAATTTTTTTTTCTAAAACACAGATTATAAAATTTTAAACCATAGATAATGTTTTTTATGGTTTATAAACAAATGGCAAACTTGCCATTTGTTTATAACAGGGTACATAAAAGGGTTACCTAAAACGAAAGCAATGAAATTGAGAACCACATTCGAACCACAACACCCAAGACAACACCAGAGAAGTTTATGGTGTTGTGTGTTATGGTCCGCCCAGCGAAGTTATGGGCCATACGCACGTCGCATCCAGCATATCCAGCACCGGTACTAATGTACCGTCATTAGTGTCAATCATTTAAAATTTTTGCCTACAAGCAGCCTTCGATATGCAGGCTGGACGGTGAACACCAAAGGTGAACACCTATGGCGGGAGATTATGAAAGATAATATAGTAAATTCACCTACATGTCCACAACGTAATACACTTGATGAGAAATGATCTTGCTACAATATCACATTTTCATTGTGCTTCGACTCTGCGCGAATATATTATATATGAATTAACCATAGATATAGAATACTGGAGTTAACCCTATCTATCTCTATGATTTTTATATACAACTAGATGCACTTCACTTTTAGCCGTGATCAAAAGTAGCCAAATGTCTACTTTATATCCATGCCAAATTTCAGCAAAATCGGTAGAGTAGTTTCGGAGCTTATTGGATGCAAACAAACAAATAAAAATTATTTTTTCTTTTTATTATTAGTGTAGACCAGAGATTCCCAACTCATTCTATCTAACGCCCACTTTGAAAATCAGTTAATTGCCCCTCCATTTTTTTTACCTTAAAAACCTCAATAACATATAGACTAATGTCTCGCTTGGAGTTTCTTTTGTCTATTCAAAGTAACCAATAATCAACTTTGAGCAATAATAATACTGCTTACATCAGTGCCCCCCATTTTTTTCTGGGCCCCTTACCTCCTCTAGGTCTCTAACGCCCACAAGGGGGCGTTATCGCCCACTTTGGGAAAGACTGGTGTAGATAGACCAATAAAAAACACAGTGTTATTAAAAGTATATTATTATAAATTTAGTTGCAGTAAGTGTAAATAATATTATAATATAAATAAGTGGTGTATACTCGCCTAAATAATGGCAAGTAGGGTTGTACAGTTTTCTAAATATTAATCACATTAAGTAGGTATATTATGTTATCTAAAATAATTATTTCAGTCCTTAATTATTATACATAGCTGAAGACATTCTAAGTAGCAGCCATATGAAATAAACAAGGACACACCAACAAAAAATAAATAATAAAAAAAAAAACATTTCATTAAGTTAATTTTTATCTCAAAACATAATAGTAGTTAGGTATTCATAAAAAGCTAGACATACACCATTTTCTAGGTCACACCATAATATATAACATAATAAATGTCTTATAAAGTAATGTTACAAGACATCCTCGTATCAAGAACTTAACAGACAACATTAATATTTCACTGGAAGATATTGATTGTACTTCTAATATAATACAGGTGTCTTAGTATTTAAAAAACATGGCTCATAAAGTTTACAAGTCTTATGTTAGGAGAGTATTGCTGTGTATTATGTACACTACTAAAATTGTAAAGGATATAAAACATCCAAATATTGCTTGTTGAAGTAAATATTATAAAAATATGAGTATAAAAATGCTGCTTTGTTAGGTTATTTACATTACTTAGCCATAAAAAATAAGATATTCCTTGTTTAAACTTATATTAAATATTAATAGTAATGAGGCTGATAAGACTGTTTTACGATCTTCTAATAAATGTAGAATAATAGCTAGTTTATTCGAAGTTTTTGTCGCTGCTTACTTTATATCGAGCAACAGAGAAAAAACGTGCGAATAAGCTATCTGATACTTATCAGTAGATTGTGAACAAGCCCTTAGTGCAACATTAACATAAAGTGGAGAATACTCGTACACTTAACTCTGAATATTATTTGCATTCAGTAATATTTAAAATAGGTATGTAAGACAATTATTGGAAAAAGTAACTATGTATAATATGGTAAGGTGGGGTAGGACGAGGGTACTTAATGTTCAGAGCATAATATCTCAAAGACTTATAGTTTAAAAAATATATTATTTAGTAATAAAATACTCCATAATTTTCTGAATATTACTAATGACTCAGATCAAATAAAAAAAAAAAATTTGGTCTGCGACTAATGAAAATTATATTCATTTTGACTATTGTCCCTAATTGGGACAGTAGTCAAATTAATAATTGTAAGAAAACGGAAATCGGCACATTTTGGAAAACCATGGGGTAAGACAAGGTATAGGTCTACCAGAATCTGATGGCATTTTAAAAAAAATAAAAAATGTGATTTTCATATGGCAATGTCAAGTATGACCCGTCAAATAAAAGTACGTGATCTGTCAACCGCTGCTAAAATTTTGTGATTATGTTCTTGGAATTTGTTGTTTTTGTGAAAATATCCAAAATGGCATTCGATCTCAAGCGAGAAATATTGTATTCTATGTCTATAGTAAAATACAGAAAGAAGAAGGTGTAAATCGATCTCAATCTTATAATTTAAAGCTCGTGGTAGAGTTGACCGGTAAGTTAGAGTGAGTTGTTTTGATACTTTTAGTTTTTTTATATTTTCTTAGGTAATTATTATTGTGACTTCTTTAAAGGTATTTCCACTATTATATCCTTTACTTTGATTTTAATTTAATAGCTTATTTACAAAGCAATTTTAAGCAATACAGTATTAATCCTTATCCAATTAAGTACCTTAAATACATTGTGCATTTAAGATACATCAATACTGCCCTTTACGGCATGTAATTTAAATGAATATTTTCGAAGATATTACAGGTTTAAAATGCAGGGATATAGTGTTGCGAGGCGCGGGCGCTCGCGTTTCTACATCGCGCTATCGAAAACGCAGGACGTATACAGTATAAAGAGGTTCACGAATATTTTGAACTGCAGCACAGAATACATAATAGTAACTGCAGTTCTTAATTCTTATGGAATATCCAGAGGTGGTTTGTTAGTTTTGTTGGAATGTCAAATAACTTTACTTACTACATAGTACATAGTATAAAACAAGTCGCTTTATCTGTCTGTGCCTATGTAGGTATAGTATATTGTATGCTTAGATCTTTAAATCTACGCAACGGATTTTGATGCGAGTTTTTAAAATAATAGTCTTTAAGTATTTAGTCTTTAAGATATAAGATTATGGTAAAATTTATATTCAAGTGCGATAAATATAATATTATGTAAGTATATTATCAAGTGGTCGCGCATGTCGTGTCGAGGTTTTAACAATTTGCATTGGGCAAACCTAAAAACATTTTCAAAATTGTATCAGAAGTATATTGCTGTGAGTAGGCAGAGAGTTATTCGCCGAGGTAGTTTTTTCTCCAAGAACACTATTCCACGCGGGCGAAGCCGCGGGCAAAAGCTAGTTTTCTATATTATACACCGAACATTCTTCATACAGTCTTATTATAATTCATGTTCAATAATACTAAAGACATAATAAAAAATTAACCAGTATCAAGATCGTTTAATTCAATTTCCCCAGTATTGCACACTACAAAATTTTATTTCCCTATTTGCCATGAGATTCTGGTACACCTATACTCTTTAAATTTAATAGACCTAGGCTTACTTTTGGTGTTTTTTTCTATAACAGTCGACTTTAAATTGTTAATACACTTATATTTTAAGAGTATCAACCTAATTTAACTTTTTTTTATATTCTAAACAAATGACGTCAGATTAAAAAAATACTCGTATGTATTAAAACTATCACGTCGATCTTTAGATGCTAGAAAGGATGTACTCGGTCTATTGGAAACAGGTGAATGGCCTCGTACCCCGTCTTACCTCCCACTTTATCTTGCCCTACCTTCCCTTATTAGTATAGAATGTCTACTACATACTCTTCACAAAAAATCCTTTTCAAAACTCTTTCTGGACATAACACAAAAGTTAAAGCAAAACATTCCTGGCAAATTAAGTTCTATGATTGTGATTGATGAATTGTGATGAACATCTTTACTGGTATCAGTCTACTTAGTCAGTACTCTACTCTTAAAATAGAGATTGCAAAGTCAGATCATTTGTATTGGTACACCATGTAAGCTAATGTCTTTCGGGAATCGTCGTTATTCATACATTGTCTGTCATTTTCAAAGAAATCCAAGATTGCCGAGAGATATTAAGATGGTCGTACTGTAAATATAATATTTTACAGTCTATTAGATAGAGTTAAGAATTCATGCATTGTATACTATCCCTGTTACTAATAAACGCTGTATAAACTTTGAACAGTTACAGTGTTTTGTCTTCTTCTATCGAATTAAAAATTTCACTTGTGTGACGTGAACGAAACACTGTATAACTATTCAAAGCTTATACAGCGTTTATTAGTAAGGGGGTATGTCAAAATGACCTGCTTAAACTTGTTAATGAGAACACAGCTTACGCGTCATTGGTCAATTTTGACATTTGTACTGACGATTCATTGCATTCTTAACGCGAATAGACTTAAGTTAGTCTACAACTTATCGTCTATAGCGGCCGAGATATGTTCCACAGTTGGGACATTTGTGGTGTACGTCCATACAGCTTTCAATGCAGCAGGGGATAAGGCAGCATCCACAGATACAACTGAAAATTAAAACGCAATTTAGCTGTTGTTTACTTAGGTCTTAGGTCCTGCAAATACTTTTATGTACCTATATGAAAACATGCTAACTATGAGTACAACTACTTTAATAATGTCCCTCAGCAATTATTGTATTTCTATGGCAGCAATCGACGATAGAAGACGTTTCCACTTTCTCAAAAGACATTATAAATGTAGTTGTAAAGTTTTTAAACTTTAAAATTGTTAAAGTTCATGTTCTAGATAGAATTTCCATTTAATTACAATATAGGAAACAACACACATTACAATATAGGAAACAATACACATTATGCATTTTTAGATGAGGCCTAACCTCTGCGCTAAATTCAGCAGCTTAATTATGTGTTAATTGTCTTCCAAAACAGTACTAGCACAATGATTCACAAATTACCTACTGGTCATAGTGAAGAAACTGAATAATATTGTTACGGCGCATGGCAAAATCGAAGAATTAGGGGGACAAAAGTCAATTTTCTGTCATGCTGAGTTAGAGCCTAAATTACCACAAATACTTTAAGTTAGATAGTTACTTCTTTGTACTGACGGATATTATCTATTGTCCTACGAATAACAAGGACAATCCAGCGCTCCAAACATAGAGGTAGCAAAAAACCCGTTAGTTGCTTCCGAACCTCAGTGTCATCACCACGGCTTTTTTCGCTAGTTTCGGGCAATTATCTCAAAATTGATAATGGATATTGAAGCGACATGTATGTTCTAATACAATATTATACAGTTTTTACTATTTTTAACCCTTGTTATTAAAACTTTGATGTTTTCCTAGACATATTTTTCGTTCAAAAATTTTTGTTATTTTGGAGTTGCAAAAAAAGTTCCGCTTAGTTCCGCTTTTAACACCTTATATTTATACTCGCGCATCTGTTAGTTAATAGTACTGTAAAATTTACGACGCCAAATGAACCCATTGTGATGCTAGACCCTTTTTTCGTAGGTATCACCAATATGCTAGACCCAGATATTATTTCTTCGTTACGTGCGTCAGATGATCAAGATGATAAGTTCGAGGATGATGACGATGATGATTAATCAGGATCAATGTAAAATATATATAAAATTAACTATTTTTAATATTATTTTATTTCTAGGGTTAAGTTTTTTAATTCTGGGACATATCGTCCCCGTCCCTTAGGTTTATTATTATGTCCCAGGTGCACCAAAGGCATTTTACACCTACACAAAAACCGTTTTGTAGATAAATATTATCAATATTATTTTTGACCGCCTAATTCATCGATTTTGCCGTGTGTGCGGAGCTTAAATCTGTAGACTTTGTAGTGTTCTAGAAGCTTTTAGTATGGAAAGTATTAGAACGTTCTCGAATATGCACTGCCCTATTCTCATACTGACTCGAAAGTTCTATATTGTTCTATGTGGAATGATCTAGCAAGTTCTACGCCAGTCACCGCGAACACTCTAGTAGGTAGGCACCCGTGTCGTCGGTATATAAAGGGACCGCCGCTGACAGTTCAGTTAACTACGAGTACTCTTCGTGCTACCACACATAATTGAGATTAGAATCGCATCGCAAATATCTCTTGCTCGCACCTACGGCCTACGGTCCGATATTCGGAGTAAAACGCCAATTTCCTAATGCTGGGGCCGCACCTGCGCCTATCGTCCGAATGTTATGCGTGGCGAAGCTTCGTACGTTTTGTACACTAAAATGTTATCGCGATAAACCTGTGGTCATATTAGCGGCTTCGTTATTTTTCACGATATATCGTGCAATAATCCAAGATGGCGTCATCTAGGCATTTGAATATGGGCGACGACGACTTTCTTTACTTTTATATGTGTGCTAACAATTACATAATGCATTTATTGAAATCTAAAAAGAAACTCAGATCCTATTCCAGATTTTTTACTGTTTTTAATTATATTCAGATGAATTCTGTAATACGCCGTCAAGGAATCTTCTTCAATTCTTCGATAGACGTTGAGTTTTCTTAAATTAATTTTCAAACGACGCCATGCGTCAGCCACGAAATGCTTTTTTATGATTAATATTTTTTGGATCCCATATGATAGGCTCATTTTCATTCTAACACCATTTCATCGCTCCACTCAATTTTTACGCATTAACAACCGTCGCACAGCGCGCGTCTTAACGAGTTGAAAACAAACACGAAAATGAACGACGCTAATGCGACCACGCAGGGCGAATTGTTAGCGCGCTAAAACCCTTTGACGTACCGCCACCCGCGCGATAACGAAGACGCAACCCGAATATTCGCCACGATACCCGATAACGGCCGGTCAGATTTGCGTGTATCGTGTCATAGCACGAAGCTTCGTGACGATAGACGCAGGTGCGGCCCCAGCATAAAAAGTATATGGGAAACACCATATTATACTAATCTGTCACTTATTAAAGGATGCACCCAGAATTGTCTCTTTTGATTTCCTCTGCTCTCTATTAAAACAGCAATTAGAGCGTTATTTTTCCTCATTTCCAAGCAATTGACTTAATCAATAAAGTCAGTAAGTAACACAATAGTTGCCCGATTAAATTGTAAAAGTACGCAATTTAGTTGTTCGATAGTTGGCCATCTTAAAATTGTAAGTGTGCGGGATCTCTTATACCGACGACACAGGTACTAGAAAGATCGCAGTGTAGAACTTTCTAGATCTAGATCTTACGAGTCGGGGTGAGAATGGGACAGTGCTTGCTCAAGATGTTATGGTATTCTCCATACTAAAAGCTTCTAGAACACTCTACACATTGACAACGGCGTAAAAACATCAATCATTTAAAAATTATAAAAGTTTGTAAGTTGCAAGTAGCAATGGTTTATATAAATATGAAAAGAAAAGTTAACAGAAATAAAAAAAACCTTACAAGGGTGTCAGGAGATGCATAGAATAGTATTCAGTAGTCACCTATTTATAATTAAATTTATTTTTTATACAGTTTTCTGTACAGTATGTGTACAGTTTTCCAATTAAAGCCCATTTTATAAGTAAGACATCTATAACTTATGAACCAACAAAGTTATATTAGCCATTATGGTTTTCCTTCAAAGTTCATCACAAATGTACTACTACCATAATTATTTTTTTTAATTTTTCAAGCCAGTCGTTTAGCTCTTAGAGTAGTCTTAGACACCTTATTTTAATAAAAATATGCAATTTTTTGTCGGTTTTTTTATCGCAAACGGAAACCAAAATAATAAAATTATCATAAGAACTTCACAATGTTTTAAAAACATCTATGATATCCACACTATGGCGAGAAAAATAAATGTCCCCACTTTTTATTGGGGAGGTGGTTACTCCAAAAAATATAATATGTATTCCTTTTTCGTGATTTTATTTTAGCACTTTGTTGATGTGGTAAATACATTCAAAACCTGCGGTTGACAGACATAACAAAACTATAGTTTTGTCATGTCCATCAACCATCTTTTGGATGCCGTCTGTCAATTGTTTTAGATCAGTGTTTTTCAACCTTTTTCATGATACGACCCCCTTGTATGAAAAAAATTTTCGCGGCCCCCCCGAGCCCCGACCCTTCGCTTTTTTATCATGTAAGGTCAGGTTGGGGAAGACCGTCTACAAGGCAAGACCGTCTGCACGCAATAACTTTTAATTATGAATAGCTATGCAGCTTGAATTGACAGTCGGTAAGACAGTATCATACTTTGGCTAAAATTTTTAATCATAGATGTCGCTGGCAACACTATGATGGGAGAAAATTTGATGCCAGTTTTATTTGGGTTTTGAAGGTCCATTAAAAAATAACAGATGTTGACGAAAAAAAAAAGAAAAAAGTGATTTATCGAAAGAGTTTTATAAAACAAAGTGGTTGGGTAAGTATTTCAATTGTAACTTTAACATATTTTCGTATTAGATTATTCAAAATGTTCTTAGTTTTGTCACAGTTTGCTGTAAAATATTTTCAACCTAAAAACTTTCTAGTTGGGAAGATCGTCTGGGTGGTATAAGGGAAGATCGTCATATGCCGGTCTTGCCTTCAGACAGAGATCACAAACTTTTTTGCACCCAATGTAGGTAGGTACCTACTAGGTACGTATGTTTCATTGATCACTCGCTTTTATTACAGTGAGGTACCTATAAGAATGGTGAGTAACTATAAACGTAAAACATGTAATTCAAGCGTAAGAAAATACATGTAATTCAAGCGCCGAACAATTCTAAAGAGTTTGTTTTGTCTGATAATGTTGACATGATTTATTTTTCATAATTCATTTATATTATATTCAACAAAAATCCCATTAATAAACACAATTTGAAATATAATATACCCACACTTGTTTGCACTATTATACACTGCCTACTTACACAATTATTTCAATTGATATCATTAGTATTCTAACCTACCAGCTAAATATCAGATTAGATTTTTATTTTAGAAATTCTAGTAACTAGCCGAGAAATTATAATCTGAAAGGAAATCCCTTATCTCGTTTTAATATTTATAAGGTAAGACCGGCAAATATTCATGAAAAATGTTTACAACCCCTTATTGCGACGATATGCCGGTCTTACCTTTTAAATATCAAAACAAGAATTTCACATGACTTTTAACTTTATTGTCCTATAGTTAAACTGCATATTTGAAGGTAAAATACACTTTTTAGATATAAGTTGGTTTAAATACGTATAACATACCAAGTGACGTGTTAAATGTCAATAGACGGTCTTGCCTCCAATAGCACGGGAAGACCGTCTGCACGCCGAATTTTAAAAAAGGGTTTGTATTTGAAAGATGTGCTATTATATTTTAATTTATGTAGCACAAAATTGTTACTGTTAATATGTTTCAGCACATGGAATACTTAAGATCGGTCTAGAACATACTAAATATTTATTTTATTAAATTAAGTAAATTTTTCAATGAAGTATGCCGGTCTTTCCCAACCTGACCTTATGTATGTTGTATGTGTATGTTACAGTGTTACAAATATTCATTCCATACGACGTTTTTATGCGTCTCCATAATTAGGATTCGGATATAAGTACATAATATACTACGTCAAACACATTATTTTACAATTACATACATTGATGATCGATTTATGAGTATATCCTTTTGTTAAAATAGAGAAAATAGATGGATAATAAGATACTTAATAAATATATATTTTTTAATCTTTATTGTTTTTTTTTTTACGAAAACTTCTCTCGACTTCCGGCGACCCCCCTACAGAAGCTGACCCACAGGTTGAAGAACACTGTTTTAGATGGTTGATGGACATGACAAAACTAATATCATGAACACAATGTAACATTTGATTATTTTTTATATTGTTATTTTTCATAATTCAATTTATACATACCAAAATAGGGCAATAATGGCACTTGATATGTAGGCAATGAGTCCTGGTTTCTTCTTTGTGACAGTGTTTATCTCAGCATGACAGCTTGGGCAGATCATGTGGGTCGGTTGTGACCCAACTGGCACAACCGTTGTGACGATGGCAGGGCCTGAGGCTGGTTGAAGTTACGATTTACATTACTTACTTTACTAGATTTAATAATAAATAGTAAAGCAGTGTTGATTAGAGAACTGTTTTGGGGATTTCATTTTATGCTTATAACTATTTAATGTATGTCATTTTTTAATTATGTAATATAAAACAGCATAAATAAATTATTAATAATTTAAGCTATAAGAAGATGTGCAATTTTCTGAGTAGGGATGTTTTTGCTTGGTTTTATGTTGCACAGATAATTTAAAAGGAAGTTTAAAATATTATCTTAGCCTGTTTTGAAATCATCCTCAACAATTAAGATAACATACACTGTGAGGAAACACATTTAGATTATAAAACAGCTTCCCACTCTAAAGGAACTGTTACAAGGGCAAATGTTAGTCATACTCAAAAATACTTTGAAGGTCACTATTATTCTTTACATAAATTGAGTATAAATCGAACTTACTAGGTGGGTATTGTGGGGTGTAGGGGCTCGATGGGCCTACTCCCCCTACGGCTTGGGAGTAGCTAGGCGGGGCTGCTGGGGGAGGCTGCATACTTTGAACATTACTCCACATGTAAGGTGGAGGTTGGCCACCCTTCTCCATTTCTCTATAACAAATTCAGAGTATTACAGACGTTCTGTACGCACGTTTACGTTCTCATGTGATGCAACACAATGCGTTTCTATTTTTAGGTATGATTAAACATCGAAACAAGCAGAAATGTTAGTCTGTTCAAGGTATTGGTGTTGTTATCATGGTTTATGGTTTCAACTTGAAGACACATTTTCTATGCGAGTGATTAAAATAAGCGTTATAAAATGAAAATGATTTATGTTTACCTAGGATTTGAAAAATAAATATACACTAATCAGAAGTAAAATGTATCAACAGCAACAAAACTGGACAAAACAGACAAAACTATTCTTTGGCATTAGTTAGTCAACCATAAACTATTTTCTTTTTTTTTTTTTTGTAGACTCTACTCCTAATTTCTAATTTATACAGTTTACCTACCTCAGTGATTTTTTTCTCAGGTTTATTTAAACAAAGAAGTAGGAGATTATTTAAATTTATTTAACGTAGGCTTATAACTTTTGCTTATAACCATTTGCCAGTGTAAAGTAAAAAAGGCGGGAAATAAAATGATCAAATTTTCATCACCGTATTTCTAAATAGTCAAGTCTAATTAAATCAACTGACTAATGACTAGGCTGATTGACTCATTGACTACACTGACTAGTATAATTGGACTTTGACTAGACTTTAAGATCTGACGATTTAGAAATACGGTGTTCTATTTACCCGCATTTTTAACTTGACACTGACAAATGGTTTCAAGCCGTAACGCCATCAATAAATTTAAAAAAAATATAGCCATAAACTGTCAATTTTTCTTCTTTTGTAGATGACATTTGACCAATTGACAGTCGAGAGATGTTTTTGTCAGTAGTTGGTCGAGAAATCCTAAAATAAACTTTTTACTTTTGTGCTTTTTAATTTATTTTATAAGTTTGGTAGTTTTTATGTGCCATATATCACAGGTAAGGACAATACTTTCACTTTCCTAATACTTTAACCTTTAATACTGTTTCATACTGTAAATTTACGTTCACTATGAGGTAATACGTGATTCATTATGTCCTGTTTTTCCTCAGTTAAAGTAAATTATGTCTTCACCACGCCCCAAATCCCCACGCACCCCTGTTTTACCAAAGAAAGAGGATAAAGAAGAATCCTTTTGGGATAAAATCGGAACCATAGGGAGAAAGAAACGTATAAAGGAAGGTGAGTGTATTTCATGGAATGTTTTACATGTGGGCTGACATAATTAGGCCATGAACTCATAATATGTATTACAAAATACGGTACTACTACGAAACTAAATTCAACAAACCACCATTTCATCGTTATAATGTTCAGTTAACTGAAACGAAAAATGTTTTTTTCTTATTTAAATTTCTTACAGTATTTTGCACAAATATTATATTACTATTATTAAGTGTACAATTATTTTAGAGCCCGGAAAAATGCGTAGGTTTTTCGATCAATGTTATAATTGTTACAACCCACTTGAGTTATCTACAGCTATAAGGAAAATATAACTGATATGAAATCTGCAACACATTGCCTTAGAGCTATTTAAAAATGTTTTGAGTGCTACAGAACCCAAGTCAAGGAAATATAGTTTTGTATTTATGTGTGTGATTTTGTCCAGTTTTTTGTGTTTGTATGTGCATCAAGCTAAAAGTAACCGCACACACCACCAAGCCACATAAGGATAACAAGAGACAAATTTATATTTTATTCAAACAAAAAAGTTATAATAATTATACAAGCTTAAAGAGTTTCTTTATATTTATTATAGTTCAAGAAGTTCAAGCCGAGGGTAAATATGCCATTGACTCTCCTGGAAGTCCTACCGCACCAGAAATACCTCCTGAAGAATATAGCTTAAGTAAGTACCTAATTGAAAAAAAAAATATAAAAAACTTGGACTAAGGACTAACTGGATAAAGGACTTGTCTAAAAATGTACATATTATCTATACATCTATAGGTACAGATAAATAAAATTGAAGTGTCTGTTTGTAACTTCAAATTAACAGCTTTTCACATAGTGAATCTGAAAGTATATTCGGTACTTACAATAAAATACCAATTTATAAAATTTTTGTCTGTCTCTCTGTCTGGCTGTCGGTCTGTCTGTCTGTTGGTTCCGGCTAATCTCTGAAACGGCTGGACCGATTTTCACGGGACTTTCACTGGGAGATAGCTGATGTTATAAGGTCTAACATAGGCTATTTTTATTTTAGGGTTCCGTTTAAAAAAATAGGGTTCCGCTTCCGTTAGTTCTGCGCAAACGAAGTTGCGGGCATCAGCTAGTTATATGATATATACCTCTGCAAGTTCTGTAATCTTTCTCTCTCTATCAGCATTCTCTCTGCAACTTTGAATTGTCAAGTGCGAATCAGACGCCGATCAGTTCGAATTAATGCATTGTTTTGTTACATAGGGATATTTTTTTCATTGAATTACCAAGATCATAAAAATGTATTGGTTTTCTAGGAAACTAGTGATAATTTTGAAATACAAAGAGATTATAATTAATGCATGTTTGAATTAACGAGAGTCGACTGTATTTATATTATTTATAAGACATTTTTGCACCACAATGTGTGTTCACTTGCTATCTTTTACTGTATATTACTATTTTCGTATTTATTTTCTTTTTTGACATAGGTCTCCTTTAGCTTCTCCTCTTCTCTTCCATTCCTCCCTATCTCTCGACAAACTTTGTTTGTAGCTACTTGCATAGGCCGAGCTAGAACTTTTTCTGCATGTCTACATTAACAGAATCATATTATGAAACATCATCAATTGAAATTCAATAGAAGATATTATTTCAGCTTACAATTCACTTTATGTCGCTATTTTAGACCTGCTGATATTCATTAAAATATTTCTCAGTAATTTATGTATTCTAATCTTTAGATGAGAATGAAGAAAGGGCTATCATAGAGCCCAGATCGTTGGAAGATCCGCGTGTCAAAGAGCTCATTGAAGTTCTCATAGACTGGATAAACGATGAGCTTGCAACACAAAGGATTATTGTCAAAGACATAAGCGAAGACCTGTATGACGGACAAGTACTTCAGAAGCTGCTGGAGAAACTCACCGAGACCAAACTGGACGTGCCAGAAGTGACACAGTCGGAGGAGGGACAGAGACAGAAATTAGAAGTTGTCCTCAGGGCTGTTAATAGGGTATGTTGTATATGCATAAACCCATAGACATATTATAATGTTTAATGTAATATAGATGAGGCATGTTAAGGCAAAAACTGTCCCCGCTTAAATGGCCTCACTTGGAGTTTGTTTTTTTTTGACATTTGAGGTATGGCGAAATCAAAATGGCTAACATTTGAGGTATAATGAAATCAAGATGGCGTAACTTTTTCTTGTATGAAGATTTCTTCTGTCCAATGTATGTCCTAGCCCATACTTATAGTTTTTAAATCTTTGCATAAACCAGTTAATATACAAAACCTGGAAGACAAATATTTTTTTTTATTGCAGTAACACAATAAAAAGGTGGTATGTAATAAGTTGAATCACAAATTAATAATAATGACATTTCAATTTAGTTTTGTGACATTTTCGCTATATGGCATGATTATTTTTTTTATACTTCTGGTTAGGTGAAAGTACTTCCCATCTCTTAACAGAGACACAGAGATCAAAAACCACCATATTTATACCATATCTCCATTCACGCCTATACTATTGTGGGAATGAGTGGGAGCCCCAAAGGGAGATCCCCGACCGAGCGACGTGGTATGTCCGATCAGGTCGAAATCCACTTGTATGCATTGCAGATATCTATACTAATATAATAAAGAGGAAAAGTTTGTTTGTTTGCATTGAATAGGCTCCGGAACTACTGAACCGATTTTGATGAAATTTGGTACAGATGTAGAGTAGACCACGGGGAAGGACATAGGCTACTTTTTATCGCGTGCAAATGTACGGTTTCTGCGAAATTAACTTTTGCGCGCACGACTTCGCGGGCAACATCTAGTTATTTAATGTATAGAGCTGATCATAGAAAGCTCCGATAGCGCGATTCAGTATTATGGCGCTAATTGTGGCCACACTATCGTACACACAGCACACTTTCTAGTATCTGAAGCAAAAAATCGCGAGAGAATCGAGAAGGTCCAAAAAAAGGCCCCTATCTATCAACTTACCACACTTATAAATAAGATTCATTGGATAAAATAGTAATTTTCAAAACAGGTGTTATACGGAACATCGAAGTCGGTGCAGAAGTGGAGCGTGCATTCAGTGCACTCTAAGAATGTCGTGTCCATCCTCCATTTGCTGGTAGCGCTCGCTCGCCACTTCCGCGCGCCCATCCGTCTGCCCGAGAATGTCAGTGTCAACGTGGTCGTCGTGAAGAAGGATGCACCGAACCAACTGTCTCACAGGTACAGTACTTAAATAATAATTAGTGATACATGAACTCAGTTGATGATGATGATGAAAGTAGTTACTTCGGAATGTTGTTTTGGAACTTCCATATCAGGCATCTTGCCTGCTAAAATATATGGTATACTCTTTTAGCACATATTTTTCCTATAATCCAAATTTTTTATACATATACATATAATCATCAATGTACACAAGATCACAGACTCGAAACACAGCAGTATTCGATATAATTGAATTTCTTTAAACGTAATACAAATTCACTCTTATGTCACTCTTATGTCCACAATCACACAAAATTAATTAGTGTAGAAAATAAACAGTTGTACACCGGGAGTGCCGACAGAAGTAAAGGTCAGCCCTGCCCAGGTATTGCGCCGTGTTGGTGTCGGTAACAGTGACGCAATTTCAAAGTTTTTTCCTTTTCAAAAAATGCCCACTACGCCTAAACTAGTTTTCATTTTATAAATGTGTTCTGTTAAAATACATTCATATTTGAAATACACATTTGTTTGTATAATTTAAGTCTTTTGTCTGCAGAACATACATTGAAGACATAACAACGACATACGATGACTTGGGCATGAAGTGCGAGAGAGATGCGTTTGATGCGTTATTCGACCATGCTCCGGACAAGCTTCAGGTCGTCAAAAAAGTAAGTTTTTTTATACATGTTTCAGTGGATTAGGACTGGCGAATGAGCAGACATATCGCCTATTGGAAAACGACAAGCTCGAGAGTGTAGGTGCCCCAGCGCGACACAGTCCTTAAAATGTGTTGCTTAATAATTATTCTTAAAGCTTCTGTGCTTATTGTGCGACTTTTTTTTCTCGCAGGGGAAAGGTCGTTACGCCCTTTTGGGCTTGGGGGACCCGGGAGTATGTGGGTGTTTTAGTGGGTAAACCGACGCGACTCGCCGGTTTACCCACTAAAACTGAACCTACGGATTGCCGTCAGCCGATAAGGGGAGTGTGTGGATCTGTCTAACACAGGACACCCCCTGCGACCGGCCGGTCTACCTCTTATAGCAGTCTTTCCCAAAGTGGGCGATAACGCCCCCTTGTGGGCGTTAGAGACCTAGAGGAGGTTAAAATGGGGGGCGCTGATGTAAGCAGTATTATTATTGCTCAAAGTTGATTATTGGTTACTTTGAATAGACAAAAGAAACTCCAAGCGAGACTAATAAGTTATTGAGGTTTTTAAGGTGAAAAAAAAATGGAGGGGAAATTAACTGATTTTCAAAGTGGGCGTTAGACAGAATAAGTTTGGGAACCTCTGTCTTATAGGGACCGGACTTCCAACACTGTTAGGGGCCACTCCGGCAAACTGGAGCGTCCCCCTCGGCGCCGGGACTAGCTAAGCCGTGGAGGTTCCCATCCTCTCCCGGAGCCCCGTTAGATAAGGAGATTGGAGGTTCGCAAAGCAACGCCTCCTTATTGTGCGACTTGTGCTACACTAACGGAGGAGATATAGCACAACTTACTGTTGACCGCGGCTCCGCCCGCGTATATACAGTATTCCTCGGGAACACTGCACATTTTCGGGATAAAAAGTAGCTTATGTTTTAAACCATAGCTTAAACTACTAAGATACCATATTTCATCCAAATCCGTTGAGTAGTTTTTGCGTGAAAGAGTAACAAACATCCATTCATCCATCCATCTTTAACATTTATAATATTAGTAGCATAGTAGCACAATATAAATAATGTGTAGTAGTGGAACTCAGCCTTGTATTTTAAATCTTTACCTACGATTGAGCGTGGCCGAGGCGTTGACAGTGCGCAAGCGTCGCGGCACAACTATGAACTAAAGCTCTTTAGTTGTTCAAAGCAGCGACAAGCCTTGGCGGCGTGGCGTGTGTCACAATATACTTCTGTTATTTGAGGTTTTTGAGCTCCGTAGCCTAGTGGGTAGACCGTTTGGTTTGCACTCAAGAGAGTGCAGGTTCGAATCCCAGGTTGTGGCGTGTACCAATGAGACTTTTTCAGATCTCAAGTACATTATACGGACGCTCTAACGGTGAAGGAAAAGATCGTGAGGAAACCCGCACATAGTTGGCCCCAGACGTATTGACCAGTTCATTCCTCTGGACTAGACTGACTATATTGTGAGAATGCCGTATGTGCTTGAGCAACCATACGACATATTTTAAAAACCAACTGTCCCAGGCACTACAGTATTTCAAGAGTGATTACTTCGCTCGGAGAATACTGTATAAATCATCCATTAACGGATGCAAAGGCCTAAGTTTATTTTTGAGGTTTCGTCAGCGGCCGTGCGCCGATTCTGGCGGTATAGTATGAAGATGATCTACTGTACATTATTAATATTGTGGATATAGTGTGTATGTGTGGCTTCGTAACTCCGAAACTATTTTTGGATATATCTTTGTTTCAGTCCCTCATAACATTCGTCAACAAGCACCTCAGCAAAGTGAATCTCGAAGTGATGGACTTGGACAGTCAGTTCCACGATGGGGTATACTTGGTACTCCTCATGGGTCTCCTGGAAGGGTTCTTCGTGCCGCTATATGATTTCCATCTCACGCCGCAGGACTTTGACCAGAAAGTCCACAATGTCTCTTTTGCGTTCGAGCTCATGCAGGACGTTGGACTCGCCAAGCCCAAAGCTAGGCCGGAGGGTGAGTATATTTTTAGTCACACAGCCTTTATTTTTAGTAAAAGCCTCCCTGGTCTAGTGGTTGAACATTGGCTCTCGACTCGGAGGTTGTGGGTTCGATTCCCGCATTGGAACAACAAAAAATGTTGTTTCCAAGTTTGGTAGGACAATGCAGGCTGATCACCTGATTGTCTGGCAAAAAAGATGATCCTTGTGTCGGATGGGCATGTAAAAATTCGGACCTGCGCCTCATCTCTCGTCAGTCGTGTCGGTTAACTCCCCACACCGATCTCGGTGACTAAACTAAACTATATCCGTGCTAAGATTACAGTAGGTAAGTCATCAGTGCAAATGTCAAAATTAACCAACGACGCGTCCACACTTGTTTCAATGGCCTAGCCTAGATCCTAGTTACTTCAATTTGAGATTGTTAACACGGCTTATGCAAATGCCCAATCTTGACATTTGCACTGATGACTCACTGCAATTGGTCTTTAACTACACTTACGGTTTTGTATTTTTGATGTGATAACGTCTTATAAATCGATGAACGCCGGCTGCGCTCACGAAAAATTGTCACGTTCCGCCTGAGCCGAGCGTGCAAGCGAGAGCGCGAAACAAGCGATAGAGGCACGATCGGCCTAAGCGTTCGGCTTGTGATGACGTTAGGGGTTGTCCATTAATCACGTGGTGCCTAAAGGGGAGGGGTTTTTTCGGGGGGTCCGAAAAAAAATCACAAGGGGAGGAGGGGGTTTAAGAAGACATCACGTGTATTAATTTTCGAATCTAGTCTATGCATATCGAAATTCTTATCGGTTGTAGATTCGTAATGTTGTTTAAATACTTACAAGACAAATGACTCGTATAGTTTTTAGTTACAATAGGCAATCGGACAATTTTTTTTTATTGCATAAATGAATAGTACTCTTAAATATGAGTAACTTCTCAGAAGATAACGTATATCAAAAGTCAATATTTTCAAAGGTACAGCGATTTGTATAAAAAATTTCGCGAGCCTCCTAAAAACGCTCCATACTAAAGTCGACCTAAAAATGACGTCACTTGTATATGAAGTAGTATGAAGTAGTATATGAAGTATATGGCCGCAGGAATATATTTGTAAATATCTCCGATATTTGTGCGTTTAAGTTCATACTTACCATAATGAATGTTTTTGTATATGATGTGAGTAAACTAATGATGTAGGTTTTGTTTACCAATTTCTCAAAAAAAAAAAATTTTTTTTGGTATAAAGACTCGCGAAATTTTGTATACAAATCGCTGTACCTTTGAAAATATTGACTTTTGATATACGGTTTTTTCTGAGAAGTTACTCATATTTAAGAGTACTATTCATTAATGCAATAAAAAAAATCAGTCCGCTTGCCTATTATTCGATTAAAGTGTTTTTTTAATTTTTCTTCAAACATGACCTGCTTACTATGTCCAGAGAATACACATGATCTTAGGTGGGGGGAGGGGAGGGGTCTAAAAAGTTGTTAAAAACATCACGTGATTAATGGATGGCCCCTTATCACGTTAAAATTATACAGAAAACCATTTTTTATTAGCAAAATAGACTACTAAATATAGGATATTTTGAATCCAATGAAAACGTACTTCAAAATTTCAATAAAGCCGAATTCCCATACGCTTATTAAAGTTAAGGTCCACTGGCTGTCACTTTTTCTGTATTTGGCAGCATGATGATGACTTGAGATCCTTTCATTTTTAGGAGCTTTTGAGAATTTGGGCGTACTCGAAACTATCGAAACGAGAAACAATAATGTCCTTAGACAGGTCCTGACCACAGAATACGTACAGAACATCCAGAATGAGTGTTCGATCACATTTGTACGCAGCGCACTGTGTCCAAAACCATGGCGATACCCCGCCCCGCCCGCTCTTTACTTTACTCTTTACACTTACAAAACAAATCGCGTTATTATGTTACCGGTTACGACAATTAGGTATTCAATAAAAATTAATTGAAAAAAAGTTGGGTAAAATATTCCGTTATATTGTGGCAACATATTATGTGTGTATAGCCACTCCAATTTGGAGTAGTCGTGACGGCTTCACTTTCAAGTGCGTTGACGGTTTCTGGATGATTTCTGTATTCTGTGGTCCTTACATGCTCTTGGTTAATTTTGTTTAATGATAGTTTAAATTTTTTTTTTCTTTTTACAGATATCGTGAATCTAGATCTTAAGTCTACACTACGAGTGCTCTACAACTTGTTCACAAAATATAAGAACATGGCCTAAGCCCAGATAGAACAAAGTACAAATCGAATCTAATAATGTATTTTTAATAATTTGACTAAATTATAGATGTATTAACATAATATTGTAATAATAGATATTATATTTATTAACATTATATACTATAATATTATTGATTTACATCGTGCCTTTTACGTATTAACATAATAAATTACTAATATACTATCTGTTAGTTTTATTTTGGTACTACATGTTGCCAAAGGATTTCTGCGGGAACCGTACATTTGGGTGCGGTAAAAGTAGCCTATGTCCTTCCCCGTGGTCTACTCTATATCTGTATAGTGCGATTCACATGAGAATAGGATCGAGTCGGCGCCATATTGTTTTGAATCTAGACTGCTATGATAGTTAAATTTATGTTTAGTTAATTGATTCCTATTAAACGTTTTTATTTAAATTTGATGCAATTAATATTTATATGCACATAAGTTTTTAAGAAAATCGCACCTTTCAAGTGATCTTTGACAGAAAAAAGTCATTCACGTTCCTATTCTCATTTGAAACGCGTTATACGAATTTTATCCAAACTCCGTCCATTAGTTTCGTAGCCTTATTACCTATTCAAGGCAAACAAACAAAACATACTTCTTTATCATATTATGTAGATTATTTATAAGCCGTTAGTGTCTCAATGGTCCAATTGTCTTTCTTACCACTAGTCCTGATTACAAGTCGGAAATACTAACCCCCTTACTAATAAAAATATTTATCCAGTAGATAAGCAATACAATGTTTTGTCCTTGTCTTATGCGTTGGAAAAGTCGCTTGACAGACAAGGACAAAACATTGTATTTCTTATTTACTGGATAAATATTTTTATCAGTAAGGGGTGAGAGTTTATATTTACTCTTAAGAGTAAATCACGTCGAACGAAATGATACTCCTTTTTATAATTCGTCTTTATTCATTACACAAGAAAAGAAGAATAATTGTGAGACCAGTGAGAGTTTAAAATTTAATGGTCAAGTTTACAGTGAAAAGAAAAAAAGTCGCAACACGCTGCACGGCGCATATGCATTGAATGACTGATGTCTATATGAAACGTGTACCTTTTTGTGTAGTGAACAAAGTCCAAAATTGAAATCTATCTTAAAACTGCAGCTACGCGTATGTTCGCGGTGTGAAATGACCCTCAGGATATTCCTGTAACTTATTATGAATACTCAATATAATTTTTATGCCCGTAATATTATATTATCTTATCTCTCTTTCTTTATAAATACGTATATTATGTTTATTCACAATCCTATATTATACCCAATTTAATATAAACGTAAACAAAAGGACAAAATAAGATGTTCTTGAAGAATTTGTTTTACGGGTCTCAGATAACTGAAATACTTTTAATGCTTTTATACTACATATATGTACATACTATATATTTAAGATTTATAATAGTTCGTACCTATTGACTTTTGATAAGTTCGTACCTATTGACTTTTGATCCGCAATCTTCCCAAAACATTGACCTTGACCCCAACCTTCCCAGACACATTGACCTTTGATCTTGACCCCAATCATCCCCATCACATTGAACATTGACCCAAACCATCCCCATCAAATTGACATTTACATTGACCATTTCCAATGGTGCCCCCACGACGTTTTGTAACGAAAGTGTGGGAGCACTATAACACATAATATTTAACATACATCCATGTTCTCTGGCGGGATTCCAACCTGCGGCTTGCAGCTTGAGAGCAAACGCGCGACAGAGGTGGAAGCTAAAAAAAAATTGTGAAGTGCGCGGTAAAATATCTCAGAATGGTTCTGTACTTAGATAACAGTAAAATAAAAACAATTCTAAAACAGAGCTGTTTATTTATCTAAAATTACACGACATTACAGATCCTATTACAATATACTATATTAAAATAAACCAAGATACTGATAAAAATATTAAGTTTCTGAAGATTAACAAAAAGTAGGAATTATTTCACATGCTATGTACTTTACAAGGCATTTGGCAACATACATATTTTCTTTATTTATAAGAAGCTTTGAAACTAAAATATATTATAAAAAATTTGAAATAAATATTCTTAAACAAATTGAATATTATGTAACATTGATAGTTTTAAAATTCATAATATCGCTATTGCACATGTTAAAATAGAATTTGAAGACGTAACATAAAAGTCGAAACTAATTTTTATACTTGCAAAAAATTAATTATAAAAATTAGATTCAAAATACCATTAATTAGATACTTATATTATCGAAGTTCCTAAATGTTTTATTCTACTAAATAAATATTAAAATCGTCATGAATTAAAGCAGATACATATTTCAATAGCTGTAATTACAATGAAAAAGGACGACAAAAAATAAAAAACATATTAACCCCCGACGTTTGAAGTGTCGTGAGTCTGTTTGTTTCTGTTCGTGACGCCGTAGCTCCTAAACGGATGAATCGATTTTGATGTAGTTCTTTTTGTCTGAACTCTGACGTGATCGTTAGTGTTCTTAGTTATAACTTATAATTCATCAGCTTGATAAGGGGTTACTTTAGTTACTATTCTTTAACGTGGGTAAAAAAACGTGGGTTGCTTTTGAAACATTTCTTGTTCTTATTTATAAGAATATTTATGAATACTTCAATCAATAATTATATTTTGAAAACTCCATCACAGCAGGAAAAGCTATTTATAATTACAGCTGTTGGAATCCATGAATTAGATGCCGTATAAAACGTTCAAAATGTAAATGTACAAATCCTATACACTATCATACTTATACCAAAACAGTACAAACTCCTTATAGGTACTCCACAGGCCTACTTCAGTTCGTCTTTGTACCCCTTATTCGAAAAATATATAAGAAACGATTGATTAAGTAGCCCAAACAGGAACAATTGTACAAGTATCCGTAACGTTATCGAATAATAAAAATATCATTTAATAAAAATAAAAAAACAATCTTTTATTACTGGGGTGTAGCAACTACTCATAAAGACGAAACAAACGAGCCTTAACTCGATGGGATTATACCACATAACTTACTAACTACTTATTACTGAGTTCCTATGGCCACCTTCCAGCTCCATCATCAGATCAGCTCCACGTCATCATAATATTGCATTGTCATGCGATTTACATATTCGTGCAAAATTTCAGCTTAATCGGCAACCGGAAAGTGGGTCAAATTTAACTTGCAAGATTCGATTACAGACAACGGGACAGGTGAAAGTAAATAAAGGCTTGTAAAAATTTTATTGTAAGCATGACAGCGCCTATACAATTTTTAGGGTTCCGTAATACTTAAGGAACCCTTATAGTTTCGCTCTGTCCGTCTGTCTGTCTGTCTGTCTGTCTGTCTGTCTGTCTGTCTGTCTGTCTGTCTGTCTGTCCGCGCCCCTAGCTCCTGTAATTATGAATATAAATTGATAAAATTTGGTGCAGTTATAGATTGTGTATAGATCACGGTTTCGGGATCATAAAAAAATTATAATTTTATATTATAGGGGTGGCTCTCCATACATGTGAAGTGGGGATGAAAAATATTTTTTCACTCTACCCCATCGTGTGGGGTATCGTAGAATAGGTCTTTTAAAATAAGGGCAAGGTTTCATACGTTACTTTTTTATGAAGTTGACCATTTTCGAGTAATCGGCCTCCAAAGTAGTTTGTAAGTTGGTCCCCCCCCTAGCATTTTTAAACTATAGGAGATAGAAACTTGCAAATTTCCATGCTGATAGATCATGCTAAAAACTCTTTAGGAAAACTATTTTGAACCAAATCGGATAGTAACTTTTGGAGTAATTAAAATAAAAGCATATTACGCGTTTATAGTTACGGAACCCTCCTTAGACATGTCCTGACATGCTCTTGGTTAGGTTATTATTCGATAACGTTACGATTTACGAATACTTGATTGTCAATTGTTCCTGCTTGGGCTACTGTGTTCTTCTGTCACAAGTGACGTTTTAAAGGCTCAAAAAACAGAAATATCAACTGGCTAATCAGTTGATTAGGCATTATTATGAATAAGGGGACATAGTAATAAATTACCGAGTTCATTATTTTTACATATCAGTGTGCCGCATTGTGTTAATATAATATTATGTTTATAAACATTTCCAATCATATTTTATTTAATAAGGAATATATACCTATTATTATATATTATTATTAATATATAATACTAGCGACCCGCCCCAGCTTCGCACGGGTACAATACACTAATACTACAGAATGTCTTTAAACCTCTAACAAAACGGGCGAAATCTAGTCAAAACAAACAGAAACAAATTAATATAGGTACCTACTAAAACTCAATGAAGTAGGTGGGTATACTTTTATCTAAACTCCCCCCCGCACGTGTACCCCCGCCTTGGTGACACCCACTTCGCAACGGGCCGTGCAGCAAAAATCGCAATATTTTAATTTCGCCATAACTTCAAAACCAAACGTCCAATTTCAATCATTCAAGGACCAAATATTATCTACATAAACTGTAATTAGTGATGAAATAATTTATTTTGATAAGGATTAATAGCATGAGTAAAATAAACGCGTTTAAATATAGTCAAAAAAAAATTCAAGATTTCTAAATAAAAAAATGGTTGTTGTGCCTCACTCGACATAGATAGGTATAGTGTGTCGCGGACTTTTTTGTAGATATTTATAAGATCTACAATTAATTAGAACATTTTATGGTTCTATCTTTTATAGTTTAGGCAGCGTACGCAAAATAAGTAACTTTTCTGGTTGATTTTTTACACCTTGTGTCCGAAAAACCCAAATATCTTACGGAACCCTATTTTTTTCCAAAATAAAATTTAGCCTATGTTACTCGTGGATAATGTAGCTTTCGAATGGTGAAAGAATTTTTGAAATCGGTCCAGTACTTTTTGAGCCTATTCATTACAAACAAACAAACAAACAAACAAACAAACATACAAACAAAGTTTTCCTCTTTATAATATTAGTGTAGATTAACTGAAATGATGTACTTAGTTTGTAAAATATAATAATATGTGATAGTAAAATGAAAATCCATATAAAGCGGCAAAATAAAATTAAAGGAATTTAGAATATTAACTAATGCTTATTGAACGCTGTAAAATTTTATATATTAGACATTAAAGCCATAAGAAATTGGTCTATACGCTTAGCAAATATTAATGATTTTAATACAATAAATATGATTGTAAACACTGCCACATTGAATCTCAATTTCGTACAAACATTTTTTGGTAATGTGTATACAAAAATTATAAGTAAAACATACAAATGTTAGACCATACTTTAAAATTAAGCAAAAAATAAATAACAATTTCATGTTACAAAAGAAAAGATTAAGTGTTAATTCACAAGCATTTTTAAATTTCATTAAAATGAGATCAAAATAAGTTTTCGAGGTTTACATTTTAAGGTGCTGTTGCAGAATCTACCGATAATTGTAGGTTAGCTTATTTGCGTGTTTTGTCTCTGTTGCTCGATATAAAGTATCCAGAGACAAAACTTACGAATAAGCTATCCGATTTATCGAATAATAGATTATGAAACAGGCCCTAAGTTTTCTCATTTTGAAATAACACACTCATGTTTTACTGTGGCAAAATTTTATGAGTATTATTACGCAACAAACTGATACATTCCCTGCTTAAGGTCAATTCACACCGATACGCATGTTACTGATGTCATATGAAACGTGTCTTTTTATTTTACGCGTCGCGTCATGTATCGTCGGTGTGAAGTGACCCTTACTCTTAGCCTATAAAGATACAATTGCTAATTAACTAAGTACACTAAGTGAAATCTCGTACAAAGTATGTGTGCATTTAAATACTGAAGACAAAATTACTACATGTACATAAATATTACAAAACTACAAAAATTATTCAATATATTACTATAGCAATATATTAATATACCTATTACCTAATTTGCCACACCATTAAAATATATATAGAAATTCTAGTGTAGGTACACCATGTCATCAAAAAAAAATAGTTCAGAATCAGTGTGCGATAAACCATTTAGTTTTGATTGGAATCGAGTAATACTGAAAGCAAAGAATAATAGTCGTGTGATATTTAGAACTAGGAAACATAATAAAGGGATTGGACGGAAATCAGAAGTAATTTAAGGTTGAAATAAAGATAAAATACATTAACGAAACTGCCGATAATTTAAGGTTATAATTATGCAAATAATATAAATTTATAATAATAAATTACATAATTCGGAACTAAATATAAGAGTTCATATTTCTAAACTCGACGTATACGGCTCTAGCTCCTTACCTAGATAAATTATAGTAAAGTACCTTATGCGTTACTAAGTAACTATAGTAAAATATTAATTAAAATGGAATGTTAAAAAGCATACTATAATAGGTATATTATATTTTTATAATATTTTCATTTATTTAATAAAACTTTATAATACTTATAAAAATAATCGTGACGTTAAAATACTATTATAAATTGTTTATAAAAAATAACAATCATGTTTTGGCATTTGTTATTCGATAAGTTTATGAAATAATAGAACTCAACAGAAATATGTTACAGCTAAACGCTGATAGTTTCTTAGCTCATTACCGTAATATATCATTGAGGATATTTTTGTAGAGGGTAAAATCGTCTTTTTCAGAGCAGTATATAGAACGGGAAGGTTGCAGAAGTAGGAATGATTATTTTTACCTCTTAAAAGTATTTGTGGAAAATTTTATTAAAAAAAAAACAAAAAAAGTGGTGTATATAAACAAACATCGATAAAACATTAATTTTTCATGACAGTCATAAAAGTTACTGCCCTAGAACAATTACTCGTACGCGACATAAGTCGAGATACCTCTTTCGCACGCATCTCGTGACGAAACGTTCGGCGATCTGTGATCGTAAAAATCAACGCGTGGCGGTACAAGTTATTTTAAAGTGCCCAAGTGCCTGCGCAATACACAAGTGCACTCTCCCTCTTTCTCTTCCTTTACTCTCGTCACAGTGTGTGACGGACGGACCGACACGATTGAAATCTGTTGAGCGCTGTGCAGGCTCAGCGTGCCTTTGCCTGCATCTCTTATTGGTTCGAGATAGATGTACGAGTTATGCCGACATTTCACGAATAGTGCCTTAAGGGCAGCAGTCATTTCGGGAGTATGTGTCAATTCCTAGTTCTAGAGCAAAACAATACAAGATTTAGTCTTGGCATTCACGGTTAGTTTGCGATGTTAACTGTATACCTATATTGTAAATAAATTTCGTCATTTAGTTATTAAAAACAACCAGAAAATCTACTTACCCGTTAAATCGTCTACAGGGACATAGTAGCATATAGATGCTCCGGAATCCAGCAGGCACGAGAAAATTCTGAGCAGGGAATATAGAACTGCGCTAATATAGAGCTGTCGAGCGTGGAGCTGTCACGTATGACATTGACATTTGACTCGACACATGTGTGTTCGATTTTCAGCTCTATTGTATCAGCACAGAATTGTATTTTCTATGCTCTGAATTTTCCCCAGCCTACTGAATTTCAGACATAATTCAACTTAGGTTCATGTTGGCAGCCGGAATTCGATTTTTTTACTTTTACGTTCACGCTAGAGATACATATTACTACTACATCGAGTTATGTATTAGATTAGAAACTCTACATTTAAAACACTAAAACGAAATCTTTAAACTCGGAATCTTTTTCTAAACTCAATTTTATTATAATAAATACTACTTGAATTAAAGTTTCTAAATTTTACACTCGCTCACAGAAGCTGCCACATAAAATGCTACTGCAGACCAAAATGTTACTCTTACGACTAACCAGTATAAAAACTTC
Organism: Glaucopsyche alexis; assembly: GCA_905404095.1. NCBI lineage: Eukaryota > Metazoa > Arthropoda > Insecta > Lepidoptera > Lycaenidae > Glaucopsyche > Glaucopsyche alexis. Next base: position 6,260,319 of record FR990042.1, read on the forward strand.
TACACCCTACAATATTATGTCATCGGAATGTTATTCGTCGCTAACATCTACACTACATTTAATTGACTAAATATAAAGTATGGCTAGCGAAAGCCATCCCAAGAATTTCTTCAAAAATTAAAAAATCTACATGTTGCCACATTTATTATACACCGAATTAACGGAATTTATACTTTATTGCTATGGACAGCTTTCGTTAGCCACATGACTGTTCAACTTCATTAATTCGGTGTATAGTCTATGTGGTCACATGTATATTTTTTAAATTTTCCGCTGTTTTCTTGGGACAGCTTTCGCTAGCCACACTCTAGTAATATAATTTACTACTGTAATGTATTAAACGACAGAATTTCAACATGCCTGTTACAAATACTACAAAATTCGTACTTTAGGCCTCTAGGCATATTATTTGCTCAACTATTTTAAGTCAACGTACGTAACGTGCGTACCAGTCAGAAAAAAATGGTAAGTATTTTATGTTGGTTAACGATACACTTCGTAGCAAACATTGAAAATGTTTGCATATAATTTCTACACTGGCCTACAAAAGAACGTACTACACTTTTAAAATTATAATAGGTATTTTTTTAAACTTTAGAAGTTAGAGATTTTAATCGAAAAACATTTTATAGCTAGTTTTATCAGCTTTCTACTAGTTTTTGAAACCTGATAACATTTAATAGTTTTAAAAATATTGTAATTTTAAAGTGAAGTACTTCATATTTCAAGGCAGTATGTGATAATATGCTTTAAGTTGTAACAATAATTTGCCAGATCTAGAAGTTATTGGTATGGTGTTAAATGTATGGAGAAATATGACAGAAAATGCCGACACAGACCGAGAATACAACTGTTTTCGGCAGAGTTTTAATCCTAATCATACAAATATCAGATAAGTTAACTGTCACATATGTTAAAAATTAAATAGCTATAGTAAGTAATACAAAGAATTAACTAGATAATATATACACGATCAGTCTATCCAATCACTGAAGATATAATATATTTTAATATTATTAATACAATCGTTGAGTAACCTAAGTATGAATTCGGGAATTTACTGGCAACCCTGTTTATTTACACTGTAATGTTACGATAGTTAACACATATTATATATTCAGTGATTAGCGTAACTGTGATAGCGTATTAAACGATAAATTGTTGCGAATAGTTGTGATTTACAGAAAAGTTTTGCGGCTGTTTTGAAAAAGAAAAATGGCAGCTTTAACGCCATGTTTCAATGATGGCGGCGCTGAAGGAGAAGTATCTATGAAGCCGCCATTTTTTAAAACTGGCGCACTTTCAATATCAAACAAAATTATCTACCCTGCTACGAGTTTTTCCTGCTTAGATCGAGGGATGTGGTTGAATTCTTTCTGTTTAGGTCAAGAGATGTCGACGATCCTCTTCGCAGGATCAGTTTTAGTTTGTCATCCTCCTCTAAGTCCTCTTCAACTGAGACGGCGTGAGGTAGAGTCCGTCCCAGAGTGCGTGCCTTCCACGTCTCTAATCTCATGACCTGTAATTTTTTTACACATTACACACATTACACATATTAGCAAACTTCCATCTGTAGATAAGTCGTAAGATAATTGGAAAATTAGGATCTTTGCGAAAATCCTTGAATTAATTACTGCAAAGTGCCGGATTATTTGATTCTGAGATAAATTTCGCCATCTTCCTAACAATTTTCAGGATCTTCGCAAAAAATCCGAGTATATTAGGATAATACCGATAAATCTCTGACGCTTTATGTGTCGTGAGCGCTAATTGGCTGTCTAAAGTCTATAGTACTATACCTTGCTGACTTTGAACCAATCTGAATAAAGGTGCTCTAAACTTGTTAGGAATATGGCGAAAATTTATCTCAGAATTAAATAATCCGGCTCTTTGCATATTATCCTAGGATTTTTTCCAAGTTACTAATTTTCCAAGTTTTCGTAGGATAACGACATATAACACGTGTGCGACTTAACTAGACATTCCGCTGGAATGCCCTGCGGCGCCCCGCATTCGCCTTCGTACGGTACTGACCGATAGCATACCATCATGATGACGTCACAGCGTGAAGTAGTTAGGTCGCACGGGATAAATGTGTATAAGGATTATAAGGTTTCGCAAAAACAATTACGCATACTTCGAACGTAATATAATTAATGTTTTTTTTTCGAGTATGACAATTATTTTACTGCCTAAACGACTTCACAAAAGTAGTTAATTATGTTCCCGGAGTATCTGTAATTGATTTTGTGAATCCTTATATTTAGACAGGCAAAACAAGTTTTACGTTAGTAAAAGGCCCAAGTGACGGTGAGAATGGCCTTAAGAGGGGCCACTTTACCTTCACCTAACTACGCCATCTTTTGTTCACAGCAACAAACATAATATAATTTTCCTATTTATTGATACTTCTAGCTAACACAAATAAATAGCTACTACATACACAAACAATCAGACAGTTTTCTTAGCAACTTATTTAATAGATAAAATAAAACCTTTGTATATTTATATATTAAAAAACTAAGTTACTAATAGCTCTTTATTCTACCCAAACACACCTAACACCTAACGAAGACTGTGATTTGAAACTACTTTATGATTTATCCACAAAAAATTTGGTACTGTCCCGGTAAAAACGGTTTTGGTAAAAATAATTGTACTGTCTTCCCAAACTGAGACAGGTACCCAAAAAAACTATACTCGTATAATATATATATTATGTCCAGCCGCCCAGTAACAACTCGTACTTAGTTACAATAAATAATAGTTTTACTTAGTCACAAAATTTTAAATTCAAAACACATTATCTCCCAGTGCAGTAACTTTGAGCAACTTTTTTATTCACATTATGATATGCATGCAAACTATCTTATGACCGTGTCACCGTAAAATTGTAAAAACCGTTAGATTGTAATAACTAGTGAAATTGTAAAATATTGATAGACTTCGGATGTGAATATGCTGCCTATAATTTAACACATTATTTTTCGTTGGATTATAAATATGTATATAGTTATTAATATTTCGACATATTTTTACAGTCTCGTGAGTTATTTTACAATCTAACGGTTTTTACAATTTTACGGTGACCACCGGTTTCCGATGTTATTTGTCGGTAGGTTATTAATTCGATAGCGCTTTTGATTGGTTATCGAGTCAAAAATCAACAAATTAAAGACAAAATACCTCAGAAACCGAGCATTTTCGATACTACAAAACTAGTGAAGCAAAAAAAAAATACGATTATGGCAAAATACAAAAATGTGATGCCGAAATAAATACATACAGTGCGTGACGTTAGTCTTCTTTGGTTTAATCAAAATACAATAAATAAACTAATAAAGATATGTGCGAACTATGACTATGTATATGATTAATATTTTGTATATTATTATGTTGACCTTTTATAGTTATTTAGTCACTATTTACATGATATTTCATTAAGGTTTATTCTAAATTTACAAAAGAAAAATTTGTATTGTTAAAAAACTATTGGCATTTTCTCGCCATACGTTTTATTTTTATGAAAAAGGTGTAACAAAAAATTCTGATGCTAACATACTCCGAATATATACAATTGAAATCAAAGACTTTTATTTAATATTATTACTATTGTTTCATATAAAATAGAAGTTAATAAAGCAAACATACAAATTACGATCAAATTCTATACAAATCTTATTACAATCATGCAACATACATGCGTACGAAATTAGTACTGTCGTAGACTTAGAATTTCGTACAATGACACGCCTAACGTCACTATTGACATACTTACATATTTTATAACACAGGCACTTAAAAGCATCCCGTAGTAGCATTAATGACCATCATCACTTTATAAACTTTACATTGTAAAACACACGTAGTAGAAGGCTAGAGGTCAATGTACGATTTTCTATTTAGCGTACCTCCGTGCCTTTTGAAAAGGTCAACATAATGTTAAATTAACTTACTCGAGCCATTTCCAAGGCTCACCGTCCGGCGTGGTAATCGGCGTCGGGTACTACGCGTGACAACAGTGAAAGCCAATGTACAAACAGACAAAAGTTCCGTTACCAATTTGTATATTTATATATATTGAAAATTTATAAAGTAATACAGGGTGATATCAGAACAATTCGGAAAAAGCAAGGCCATTAGGTCAATAGAGAAACACAGCAACGGTAGCTTTTTTCTCTCCAGTTTTTATTTTCTTATTAAATTTGTAGTCGCAGGCAATACTTCTGCGAATTTTTGGTATAATTTTCGGAATAGTTGTAATAGCACCCTGTAATTGATATACAAATGTCTGCAGCATTTGGTGTAAGTTATGAAAAGCAAATTTTCAAAATGTTATATTCAATTATGTGGACGATATTCATTAATTTTAATATTTAATGTTACATAAATACATACAAATATTATACAATACAAATACAATATGTATAAAAGATAATAAAAAAGAAACAATTAAAACTTGACTCAAAAGTGTAATAATAAGATAAAAGAATGTGGTTTAGAAATGTATATTTAAACGATACTCTAGGTAACTTTATGTTTTATTTACAATAATAAAATTAAATACTAATTCGATATTTGTGAAATCACAAAAGTTGCATAAAAATACTAACGATAAATTGGTTAGTAGAAAAAGCAAAGCCATTTATGAACATTTTATAAAATTGATATTATATTAGTTAAGGACCTTATTAGTTGTCGGTTAGTCTGCTTCAAATACAAGTTATGTAGTGCAACAAAATCATTGACCCCATACTATTAACCATCTCTGTATCTTACATGGAAACATAAATATTGCTATCATGCTCGCACAAGCAAATGACCGCTAAGTGCGACAAGAATTTATTTTCAAATGATTTAAAAACTAAAATTGAAAACTATATGAATAACGCATTTAATAGAATGAATGAATAAAAAAACTGTAATAGTTTTTTTTATTATTGACATAGGTACCATATATCCAGGAGTATATAATAATTTGTTTTTCTACCAAATATAAAATGTCCACAGTAACTGACTCAAAAGCAAATTGACGAATTTCCTTAGCTATCTATCATTTGCACTTAGTTTAATGATTATCATTATTATCATCCGAACTGATGTTTCGTAGTATCATTTTGACGATCGTATGCGGCGTCCTTATATAAGGTCCGGTAAAATCAATTACGGATATTTTGGGCATATGATCTATTGCATAATATGTAAAGACGTTTAAGCAGAAAAATAATAGTCAAGAAAAAAAAATCTTTATATGGGCGAGTTTGCGTTTTGCGTGTAGATATGAGAGTCACCCATACATAGATTATTTTTACTTTGAGTATGACAATTATTTTTGTACCTAAGCGTCTTTACATAAGCAGTGGATCATGTGCCCTAAGTATCTGTAATATGTCACTTCAATATCTATGAGCAATGATGTGTCTCTTTTCACATCAATCCAAACAGAAACAAAAAGATTAAACCAAATATTATATGGTATTGTATTTCCACGGAGTAGAAAATATATAAACTAACGCACAGAGAAACAGCTTTCATAGAATGATCCAAATTCGAAAATGTTGACGTCCCCTTCAACGGCCGACATTTTTTCCACACAGTCGTGGACCGTAAGCTTGTAATAGTGCAATAAAAATCGAAAGTTAACTATAGCTGTTTATTTATTCGTCTTTTTTTAATCTGTGGTATTTCTTTATTGCACGGTAAATAAGTGACATCTAAATTATGTGTTTTATTCTTCTCTTTGTTTACGTTTGAATTAAATTTGATCTGGAGGCCTAGCAGGAACATTTGACAGCGGCGTGAAACGTTACGTTATCGAATAAAACTTGTATGGGCGCTGTCATCACTTTGGCAGATTTTCACACAATAGGCAAGCGGACATATTTTTTTTTGCATAAGGTCAGGTTGGGAAAGACCGGCATACTTCATTGAAAAATTTACTCAATTTAATAAAACAAATATTTGGTATGTTCTAAGACCTTTTTTAAAATTCGGCGTGCAGACGGTCTTCCCGTGCTATTGGAGGCAAGACCGTCTATTGACATTTAACACGTCACTTGGTATGTTATATGTATTTATACCAACTTATATCTAAAAAGTGTATTTTACCTTCAAATATGCACTTTAACTGTAGGATAATAAAGTTAAAAGTCATATGAAATTCTTGTTTTCATATTTAATGGACCTTCAAAACCCAAATAAAACTGGCGGCAAATTTTCTCCCATAATAGTGTTGCCAGCGACATCTATGATTATAAATTTTAACCAAAGTATGATACTGTCTTACCGACTGTCAATTCAAGCTGCATAGCTATTCATAAATATAAGTTATTGCGTGCAGACGGTCTTGCCTTGTAGACGGTCTTCCCCAACCTGACCCTAAATGAATAGTACTCTTAAATATGAGAAATTTCTTAAAAGAAACAGTATATCAAAAGTCAATATTTTCAATGTTACAGCGATTTGTATACAAAATTTAGCAAGTCTCGTAAAAACGCTCCATACTAAAGTCGGGCCACGAGTGACGTCACTCTTGGGTTAAAGTGTATGAAGTAGGTATGAAGTATACGGCCGCAGAAACATATTTGTAAATATCTCCGATATTTGTGCGTTGAAGTTCATACTTACCATAATGAATGTTTTTGTATATGATGTAAGTAAACTAATGATGTAGGTTTTGTTTACTAATTTTGGAAAAATAAACTACTTTTTAGATGTATCTAATTACTAAACTACACATAAAATAATAATATATATTTTTTTACACAAGTAGTAATGCCTCAATATTTCTGAATATATTAATGAAAATAAATATTTCAGATGTAGTCCGATCCCCTATTCTTAATCGATAACGTTACGTTTACTTATCGAAAGTTCCTGCTTGTCCCACTGAAGGGAATATAGTACAACAATTAATAACAATTAAGATCTTACATCGGCCTTAAGTTCTGCAACTAATTCTTGCATCTCCCGCACTCGGTCCGAATCGTCAACGTTGTTACTGCGCAGCTCCCCTTCTGTAGCCATCACTTCATTCTGAAGAACAATAAACAAAAGTTATACATACATACAATCACGCCTCTTACCCGTAGGGGTAGGCAGAGAGAGACCGCCTCTTTCCCGTAGGGGTAGGCAGAGACCACTCCTTTCCACCTGCGACGATCCTTACATACTTGTTTCGCTTCGTCCACTTTCATTCTTACCATCCATTCCTCCTCTTACATTCAACGTAGCGAAGCGGCTCTCCATGGGCCACTTTTCGCCTCCGCGAGAAACGAGACGTGATGGGTGGCGAACCAAATCGCCGCCATTTTGGATAATTAAATTTTTTTTATGAGTATCCATTGCGTTCCCACGGATTGGAGGAGAGGGTAGGAATAGGAAAAGGCAAGGATAGGTGGTGTGGAAAGGCAAGTTAGAGTGGTAAATAGAGAAGTAGGATATTACCGCCCAGGAGGACAAGGGATACTAGACATTATATCCCTTGCCCTCCTGGGATACAGATACAAGACAGTAATAGCTAGGGAAGCCGGGGTCGCATACCCGTATACTATACCACAACTACCGGACAGGTATATTGGGATAAGTACCCATGAAAAAAAAAGTTAATAACTACAATTTTTATAAAAAACTATTACCCGTCTGGCGTCTACGTAAATTATATAGCCTATGTTACCCGGGCTATTATCACAAAACTATTGAAACCTCATTTATTAAAAATCGGACGAGTAGTTTAGGTACTACGATGGAACAAACATACATACATAGACTGCCAAAATTATCACCCCTCCTTTTAGCTTTGCCGTAGTCTGGTAAAAAAATAGTTCAACAAACACAAAATTAGCTTTTTAATATAATTACCTTAAGTTTATATTCCGACACTTCTGTTTCCAATTCGGCTATTCTCTGCGCGTCTTCCATATTCTTAATGTTCGCTTGCATGGATTCATACTTGGCCTTGCTCTCTAAGTCCGTGTACTTGTGTTGAAACTCCCTTTGGCGAGCCTGTAGAGCCCTTTCCCTTTGCAGGGCTGCGTCCAGCGCTTCCCTGAGCTCCCTTAGTTCTTCGTCTTGTCGCCTCAGCTGGTTTGTGGATACTTGGACTTGAGTGCGCAGTTCCATCTCCTACGAATAAGAATCATAAACGTATAAGTTGTAGACGATAAGACGAGGCAGGCATATTGAGGTGAAAACTGTTATTTTTCTATAACAGTAACTGTTATGTACAAATTATAATTTTTCTGATCTTTTTTGAAGTAATGTTCTTTGAGAGTGAGATTTTACTTGTATTCTGTTCACGATACATTTTTTGTTTTGTTTCGTGGAGCTAAAAAAGTGACGTGAAGCTAGACCGATTTACTCGCACTCGAGAGGGTGCAGGTTCGATCCCAGGTTGTCGCATGTACTAACGAGACTTTTTCTAAATTCTAATACATTATAATATGGACGATCTAACGGCGAAGGGAAAAATCTTAAGAAGACTCGCACATAGTTGGTCCCAGACGTATTGATCACTAATTTATTCTCTGACTTTCTTGTAAGAATACCGTTTGTGTTCCAGGCACTATAGTATTAATTAAAGAGTGGTTACTACGCTCGGAGAGTACTTGCTATAAATCAGGCTTGAGCAACCTTTTGAAGATTGCGTGTCATTTTTTATTTAAGCAAAACCTTAACGGGCCGCACATCTATAAAAATCCACAATTCGTCCACAAAACCCAAAAATTCAATGTTTTTCAAACATTAACAAATATTGTGATAAACTTATACAACGACTTTATAAAGCCGACCGCTGGATTAGAGAGTCGACCGCAAAATTTGCTCAGGGGCCGCATGACAAAGGCCTCCGGGTCGCACGTTAGTCATGCCTGGTATAAATCATCCAATCACGGATGAAGTTGTTAAATTAAAACATTACCTTGAGCCTAAGTTCCTTCAGTTCAGTCAGCGCTTCGACCTCCCTTATCCTGGTCGTCATGAGCTCCTCATCCAACTTCTGTATGTCACCGGATCGGCCTTCCCAAGCGCGGAGCAGTTTCTTTGGCGTCGCCATTATGTCGGAAACCACGGTGGACTGCGCGGGTGGCGGCGTCGGCTCTTGTCTATGCTCCTTTAATTTAATGTTAGCATATTACGTAATCGTGTTAGTTAACTTTTTTTATCGTGACATGTCATTTAAAAAAAAACATTTGCGGCTGAAATCTGAATACTAAATCGACCCTCAATCGCTGATGTGTGTTCCCAACACAAAAATTTTCATACAAATATTGTGTGTAGTGGCGACTCAAACATTCGAACAGCTGTTAAAATTTCAATGGCGTTTCAGTATTCAGACGATAAATTTGATATTTTTGGAATAAGGTTATAAAAAAGTAATGGACTGAGATCCCAGGCCCGCCAGACTACCCTTATATTCTTACTGATTAGGTACCTACATTATATTATTGTAGTATTACTAGTATTAGTGTGTGTATTTGTTACGTTTGTACGGTGGGCCAATTTTTAGGCACAAGGCGCTGAAGTTGCGGAAAATTGTACTCTCTTTAGTTACATTCTGATAAAGTATTAATCATATGTTTTGTTTTTAGAATTACGGAAGGAACAAAACTTATTCAAGTCTTTTTTTTTCTAATCTTATTATAAACAGATATATAAAGGTTGAATGTATAATTATTTTTATTTTACGTAGACTATTTTCCATTTTTATGAAAACTATAACATAAAAATAAGTAATCGGTGTAAATTTCACTTAATAATATTTAATTGCCATAACAATACTTTAACATACTTAAGAATCATTGCAAAGGCTGTCAGAAAAGTTTATCAGTAAATATAAGTGTAGTCTGGCGGAGCTGGGATCTCAGTCCATAACCTCATCGTTATTATTCACTGTGGCAAACAGATATACTACTCGTAAGCATTTCAGAGAATAAAAAAAAAACTTACAGCTAGATGCCTCTGCCACGATTCCGACAGCTCAGTGACTCGTTGACGGAGATCCTTCAGGGAGAGATTTGCTTCGGCTTCGCGCAGTTTCACCGCTATGAGCTCGTCCTAAAAGTAACGAACCAATGGAACAACGAGCAATACACTAAAAATATTATTATTTCGTTTTGCATTATATAAGCGTATAGCCATGCTTTGGGTGTATTGTATGGGAATGAGCGATGCTACGATCTCGCAGAAAACCGGTGCGAAGTAATGCTTGCTTTGCGAGTATGTTAGTTTGGTGAAGGCGAAATCTCAGAAAATGTATACATAAATAACTATTTTTTTATAAAAACTATAACCCGTACGCGTTACTACGTAAATTATATAATTTGTATTATAGGGAATATAGGCTAACGGGTAATATACGCTATATTAGCCGGGCCCTTAGTACGAATCTATTGACACCGAATTTATTAAAATCGGATCAGTAGTTTAGGCCCTACGGTGGAACAAGCATACAGACATAGACAAACAAAAATACTGGCAGTATGCTTGTTAATCTCCAGGTACTACTCATCGATCAGGAGATCCACCTGTTCGTTTAATCACCTGTAGATGCGCCACGTTGTTGTCCACCCGCTGTTTTCTCAGTATCTTGTTCTCGTTCTCCAGTTCCGCTATCCTGGCGGTCAGTTCCCTCTCTGCAGCCTCACGTTCCGCCGCATGCAGTCTGGCGCGGACCAGCTCGCGCTGTAGACAGCGCGCTAGTTCTTCCCCTTTAGCGCTGTTTTCTATGCCTTCCAGGGAAGATTGACGTGAGTTGTTCTAGAAGGAAATATAATGTTATAGATTGCGGTCTAAAGGTGTCAGATATGCGAGACTCCAAAGATAATTGCCTTGAATTGTTATGAATAGTGGATAAAGTATTAGTTTTTATGATCGTCTTATATAAGATGTCTATGAATTTAAATACTGTGTGTAATGTAAAGTTTTACACAATCAATTACATGATTTACTGCCTATGTAGAGAAGTTAATGCAAAAAAAGTTGAAATTCGAGAGCAAAATCTAGTATGAATAAGTGTACTGCGCTGAAAAAGTCATTGACAGTGTAAAGTGCGCCACAGCTGATTTCAAAATTTAATTTTTTAGTAAAATAAAAATTAGCTCAGTGACAATGGTAAAAAAACGTATCTAGTATACTACTCTATTTTTTTACGAATTTCTGCCTAAAGCTCTTTATCTAAGTAACAAATCATATAATAAATTATACTCCCCACACCGATTTTGGTGATGGTGACTGGTTTCATGGAAACTAGGCCAGTTACGCAGGAGAAATTTTATAGTGCCCAAGTTTGTCCGCAGTACACAAGAGCAATCTCTCTTCCTTTCTTCTCGTAATCCAGTGAGACGGATAACCGACACGAATGGCAACAAATCAGGCGCAGGTCCGACTTTTTACATGCCCATCCGACGCATGGATCATCTTTCTTGTCAGACAATCAATTAGTAATCAGCCAACATTGTCCTAACCAAACTTGGAAACGTTTGTTTTTCCAATGCGGGAATCAAACTCACGACCTCCGAGTCGAGAGCCAAGCTCTAGACATTAGACCACGGAGGCTGTTATCAACAACAAATCATATGCGCGAAATATTGGTGACTGATTTTGCAAAACGTTATACATAATATCGTAAATTTTATAGATATAATATGTCAAAATTTTAGGATATTATAGTTACTACAATCTACTTTTTTTAAATGGCAAAATTTCATATTTTCAATCCAGAAACATAAAGTCAAACCACTTTTCAATTAAGAAACATAATTTTTCAGATTTTCAATCCGGAAGCATAAAATCAAACCACTTTTCAACTCGAACCAATTGAGATTCTATTGAACCATAACGATGGCATTTCAACTCGAGTAGAGTATCGGCTTTGTCAGCGATGAGCTCTTCAACGATTATAGTTTTGTTTTCAACTTCTCGTTGCTAACCTAGTTATATATTATTGTAGTTTTAATATTTTACGTGAAAATTGAATATACATATATATAAAACTTAGGCCTTTACATCCGTTATTGGATGATTTATACAGTATTCTCCGAGCGAAGTAACCACTCTTAATACTGTAGTGCCTGGGACAGTTGGTTTTTAAATGTCGTATGGTTGCCCAAGCACATACGGCATTCTCACAATATAGTCAGCCTAGTCCAGAGGAATGAACTGGTCAATACTTCTGGGGCCAACTATGTGCGGGTTTCCTCACGATGTTTTCCTTCACCGTAAGAGCGTCCGTATAATGTACTTGAGATCTGAAAAAGTCCGTGGCCTAGTGGGTAGACCGTTTGGTTCGCACTCGAGAGAGTGCAGGTTCAAATCCCAGGTTGTGGCGTGTACCAATGAGACTTATATACAAATATATACATAAATATGTAACCTAACTAAGTAACCACCTTATATTTTGGAAGTCGATAAAATACAAGTGTTTTGATTTCTCGTGAAATTTTATCGGTCCGGATCGGATCCGATCAAATTAGACCACTACCAAGGACCCATTGAAAACAGGCGGGAAATAATACTTGGGTTTGCGCTGATTAAATAAGAATAACTTAGGCCGTAGAGCAGTCTTTCCCAAAGGCCTAAAGGGGGGCGGTAAGGGGCCCAGAAAAAATTGGGGGGCGCTGATGTAAGTAGTATTATTATTGCTCAACGTTGATTATTGGTTACTTTTCAATATATAAAAGATACTTTCCAGGCGAGACTACAATGTTATTGAGGTTTTTAAGATGAAAAAAAAAATACAAATACAAAATAACTGATTTTCAAAGTGGGCGTTAGACTGAATTAGCTTGAGAACATCAACGCTCTTTGATTCTTGTGTCGTACCCAAAGGCAGAGGTAATAACTTATTTTCTTGCTCATTTACATTTATTTTTCTCACAGCCTCCGTGATAGTGGTTAGAGCTCTCGACTCGAAGGTCATGGGTTCGACTCCCGCATCGTAACAACAGAAAATGTTGTTTCGAAGTTTGGTTATGACAATGCAGGCTGATCACTTGTCCTGATTGTCTAACAAGAAATATGATCCATGCGTCGGATGGGCATGTAAAAAGTCGGATCTACGATGTCTCGCTAGGTTTCGATAGTCAAGGGGAAGAGAGTGCTCTTGTGTAGGTACTGCGCATACACTTAGGGACCATAAAAATATTCCTACTCACCTCAGCAATAGTCATCTCCAACGATCTAATTTCGTCTTGTGCCACCGCCAGCCTCTGCTGGGCGTCCACATTCGCTCTCCGTAAGACCTGGACCTCTCTTGCTAGGGCGAAGGTTTCCTCCGCGCCCTCAGCTCGGTCTACTTGACCCTGAACCAGTCTCTCCGCCAGGGCTGAAGATTCTTTCTCTAGCAGTTCGACCCGCTGCTTCAGGAGACGGTTTTCTTGGCGAAGACACTAGGGAAATAATGGTTTTGAAATTGACGTAAATTTAGACATAACAATGACGGTGATTAATTGTACCATAAACAGTGAAATTTTTTAAAATAGGTCTACTAACGGAGGAGTACCCAATCGCGGTAACATACATACATAAAATAAAAACCTAACCAAGAGCATGTCAGTACATGTCTGAGGAGGGATCCGTAACTATAAACGCGTAATATGCTTTTTTTAAATTACTCCAAATGTAACTCTCCGATTTGGTTCACAATAATTTTCCTTTTTAGCATGATCTATCAGCATTCAGCATGGAAATTTGCAAGTTTCTATCTCCTATAGTTAAAAAATGCTAGGGGGGATCAACTTACAAACTACTTTGGAGGCCGATTACTCGAAAATAGTGAACTTTATAAAAAAGTAACATATGAAACCTTGCCTTTATTTTAAAAGACCTATTCTACGATGGGGTAGAGTGAAAAAATATTTTTCTTCCCCACTTCACATGTATAGAGAGCCACCCCTAAAATATAAAATCATAATTTTTTTATGATCCCGAAACCATGATCTATACACAGTCTATAACTGCACCAAATTTCATCAATTTATATTCATAATTACAGGAGCTAGGGGCGCGTACAGACAGACAGACAGACGGACAGAGCGAAACTATAAGGGTAGGTACCTTAAGTATTACGGAACCCTAATAAAAATACAGTCGAATTGCAAAGATCCTCTTTTTTTGATGTCGTAACTTAAGACTAGTGTGGTAAGCAATGATTATGTTCATATATTTAACGTAGATAAAAATGATAAATTGACACAAACATTGGTTTAAAATTTGACGATGATGATGGTAATGGAAAAAAATATTACAAAACCTTATAATGCACCACATTATATGAAATAGTACCTTTTCACTATTGTTTGACACTGCGTGTTTTGATAGTTTATTATAAACAATATTAAAATTCTAATCAACAACTTTAAATTGTAAAAAAACCCTTCAGGGTTTAAGTTTAAAATCCAAATAAAAATCAAGAACTCACTCTCAAAACGGCTATATCTCCTTGTTCCTTAGTCTTTATAACGGTGTATTCTTTTTCTAATTTTTTCATTTTCTTCTGATTAACTTTTATGGAGTAAGCCAAATTCATAAAACCGTCCTGGTCCGCCTCAGCTTTTAAAGGTAACTCCTTTTGTATGTACTGAGGAATAGAAAATAAGTAAGTGTAAAACTGAAATGTTATAAATTACCATACAAATTTCATCTTAGTAACCCTGCGTGAGCATTTTTGTTATAGTAAACTAACAAAAATGGTCACGCCGGTTTATATACTAAAAGAAAATGTTATTTTTTTAGTGTAAGACATTCTTTTATCACATTAATACGATTTAAGCTTGTACTTGAGTAAATTCAATAAAAAATATGTTTCCAGTCTTTTAATATCACTATAATACGAACTAAAATTCTTTATTACAATCATTTAAATCAGCGCAATTTTGCGTCGCAATAATAAACAAAACTTTGATCACATATTGCTTCAGTCTATTTACAAAATGTACTGTGTTATATCTTTCAGTACTTCTTATCAGGATTTAATTATGATAATAAATTTGTAATTGATATGGCGTTATCGTTTTGGTAACGTCCACACAATAGTCTATTCACGATAAGGGCGCGTTTACAAAATGTGTTGTTTGACAGCGACTTTCTTTAGAAATGTTTTTGTAATAAATCCAGACAGTAACCGAACCAGGGCCTCTAGTCAAGGTGCATTTGATATATTTCGACGACGAACTTCGAAAACAAAATGTATGGGATTTGACGTATTGCATCGCAAGCGACATGTCACTTAACGATGACTTATGTCAAATCCCATACATTTTTGATTACGAAGTTCGCCGTCGAAATTATCGAATGCAGCTTGACTAGAGGCCCATTATTGCCATGCATTAAGATTCTTGCATTACATATAGGTTGGGGAAAAAGTCTTTTCGCATTATAGTATGTATGAACTTGTCATAAAATATCTTGGGCTATACCAATTGTATCTGGCTGATTTTGGTATCATTAAAAAGTTTTAATTTTACAGAAGACAATTCCAAATTCAAATTAGGTAAATTTGAGATTTTCATTTGTTTTTCTTATTGTTAAAATGAGTGATTCTTATGAAGAATTTCGATACATTTTAAAATTTTATTACAAAACAGGTAAAAATGCAACACAAGCCGCGAAAAAAATTTGTGATGTTTATGGACCTAATGCAGTATCTGTGAGAGTAGCGCAAATTTGGTTTAAGCGTTTTCAATCCGGAAATTTTGATATCAAAGATGCACGTCGCTCTGGTCGCCCTGTTACGGACAAAACTGTTGCCATTTTTGAAAAAGTGGAGCAAGATCGGCATATTAATAGTTACGATGTAGCTGAAGAACTGGGGATTGACCACAAAACGGTTTTGGCGCATTTGAAAAAAGCTGGGTACACAAAAAAGCTCGATATTTGGGTGCCTCATGAGCTCACTGAAAGAAACCTAATGAACCGTGTACTCATTTGTGATTCTTTATTACGACGTAATGAAACCGAACCATTTTTGAAGAAGCTGATAACTGGTGATGAAAAGTGGATCACGTACGACAAGAACGTGCGAAAAAGATCGTGGTCAAAGGCCGGTCAGGCTTCACAGACTGTGGCGAAACCCGGGTTAACTCGCAACAAGGTGAAGCTGTGTGTGTGGTGGGATTGGAAGGGCATTATTCATTATGAGCTGTTACCGCCAGGCAGGACCATCAATTCTGAACTGTACTGCGAACAACTGATGAGATTAAAGCAAGAAGTTGAGAGAACGCGGCCGGAATTAATCAACAGAAGGGGTGTGGTTTTTCACCATGATAACGCTAGAACTCACACATCTTTAGCCACTCAGAAAAAATTACGGGAGTTTGGCTGGGAGGTGTTAATGCATCCGCCGTATAGTCCTGACCTTGCACCTTCAGATTTCCACCTGTTTCGGTCGCTGCAGAATTCCTTAGGCAGTGTCAGGTTGACATCACAAGAGGACTGCCAAAACCACTTGTCGCAGTTTTTTCATCAGAAGCCCCAAAAATTTTATAGCAATGGGATCATGTACCTACCAACAAGATGGCAAAAAGTTATCGAACAAAATGGCACCTATATACTTTAGTCACTTGTAAATAAACTTTATAAAAAAACCTTTTGAATTTTTATATAAAATGCGAAGAAACTTTTTCCCCAACCTAATATAATTTATAGCGAAAGGTTTCTAAATCAATTTTTAACCTTGTTGAATTATATTGTGGATATTTTAAGGTGATTACTGATTATATCCGCTTACTCTATTATAATTAAGCAAAATAAGCTACATAAGTGTAGAAAAACGATCCTAAACGCGATACCCGAACCGGTGGTAGGCATCAAGTAGGGACAATTCTTTAAGCGTTACTTTGTAACCAATATGGAAATAAAACTATTTTGATTTTTTGATAGATAAAAATACTAAAAATCATAATTTTTTTAAACCTTAGGTTTTACAATCTGTTGGTGGGCGGGGACGTTTTTTTTTGCATGATCCTTTGTAAACGTGATTATTTTTGACTTACGAATTTTGAAATTCAAACTGAAGTTCATTATTGACAAAATTTATTTCCTTTGGTGCTCCCAATTACAGGGACCTAATACACTATCCATAGTTCATTTAGAATTGTTTTCTATTTTTTATTTAAATCCATTTTTTTTTATTAATTAAGATACCTTTAATATGCTTTCCATGTCCAGCGATAATAAATCGTTTTTGCCCAAAGTCAGCATAGCAAGAGCCACCTTGAAGACGATCTCTATGCCTTCAGAGAGGAACACGTCCATGATGCGACAAGCCAGGGGTAGTGATAGAGTCGTGGTGAATAATGTCAGGAACCAACTGCTAGCGTATATCGACGTGCTGAAGCTCTGTGAACAAAAGTAGGGTAAGTTAAGACGGATATTTACACTTCTTGATCATTAACACTGCTATTTTTACATGGGGTTTGGTTCCGTATCCAGATCTTAAGGGAACAGGTCCGACAGCAGCTCCTGCACGAGGTTCTGCAGCTGGAACATGCACAGCCCGGCTGTTGTGCCGCACCGGGCGTGTGTGTGACTCACCTGCGACTGGAAGTGCACGTGCAGGTCCGGCAGCAACTCCTGCACGAGGTTCTCCAGCTAGAACATGCACAGCCCGGCTTTTGTGCCGCAGCAGGTGTGTGTGTGACTCGCCTACGACTGGAAGTGCACGTGCAGGTCCGGCAGCAGCTCCTGCGTGAGGTTTTCCAGCTGGAACATGCACAGCCCGGCTTTTGTACCACAGCGGGCGTGTGTGTGACTCACCTACGACTGGAAGTGCACGTGCAGGTGCGGCAGCAGCTCCTGCGTGAGGTTTTCGAGCTGGAACATGCACAGCCCGGCTTTTGTACTACAGCGGGCGTGTGTGTGACTCACCTACGACTGGAAGTGCACGTGCAGGTCCGGCAGCAGCTCCTGCATGAGGTTTTCCAGCTGGAACATGTACAGCCCGGTTTTTGTGCCAAATCAGGCGTGTGTGTGACTCACCTGTGACTGGAAGTGCACATGCAGGCCCGGAAGCAGCTCCTGCATGAGGTTTTCCAGCTGGAACATGCACAGCCCGGCTTTTGTATCGCAGCAGGCGTGTGTGTGACTCCCGGCGACTGGAAGTGCACGTGCAGGTCCGGCAGCAGCTCCTGAACGAGATTCTCCAGCTGGAACATGCACAGCCCGGCTTTTGTGCCGCAGCAGGTGTGTGTGTGACTCGCCTACGACTGGAAGTGCACATGCAGGCCCGGAAGCAGCTCCTGCATGAGGTTTTCCAGCTGGAACATGCACAGCCCGGCTTTTGTGTCGCAGCAGGCGTGTGTGTGACTCCCGGCGACTGGAAGTGCACGTGCAGGTCCGGCAGCAGCTCCTGAACGAGATTCTCCAGCTGGAACATGCACAGCCCGGCTTTTGTGCCGCAGCAGGCGTGTGTGTGACTCACCTGCGACTGGAAGTGCACGTGCAGGTCCGGAAGCAGCTCCTGCACGAGGTTCTCCAGCTGGAACATGCACAGCCCCAGCTCGGCCATGCTCGGTTTGAACATGTCTCGCATGCGGTGCTGCTGCATGATTTTCACAAGCACCGCGAAGGCTTCTTCCTCAGGCATCTGTTGATAAACAAAGTTAAAATAAAGTTACTTTAAATATTTTGGTTGTTTCTTTATGAAATAAGACTGGCAAACGGGTACATATATTTATTCGTGGTAAGCAATTATCGCCGCCAATGGACAACTTCAAGTAATAAGAGCGATGCTGAAACTTCCTATGTAAGTTTTTACTTAAAAGCGTTGCACTTTAATGGACTTATAAAGCCTTTGGGATGTAACAGGCTTCTGTAATATAATTAAGGTCAATTTTAATAGGTAACATCGTAACAGTGTTGATCCAACGGAATTTACTATCACAGGGTAAATTGATGATAGTACTATGTACAAAAATAGCTTTTAAATTCATTATTTTTGTTTGTTTTAAGTACAGAGGACTGGGATAGGTAGGGCATAGAAGCTGTGGGTAAGACGCGGTTTTCACGTGTTTTCGATAGACCACCTTATTTGTTTTGATAATGATTTAAGTGGATGCGATTAAAATTATATCTAAACATGTGCTCTGGTTATATGATAAAAGCTGACAAGAAAATAGACTATTATAGAAAAAAAAAAACAAGAAAATGATTAGGCCCGCATCTATTACAGGCGGTTTTGTAAGGTGTGGTGATTCCCCTTTCCTTACGTTTTGCAATATTAAGACAAACATTTGACTAATGTTCCTAGTTATATGCGATACCTATACAAGTCACATAACTAAGGACTATTTTAGGCAAAACGTGTCTCCAGTTAAATTACCCCACTTTTGAGATTTTTGGGGCCATTTTGACATTTGAAGTATGGTGAAAATAAGATGGCTGATATTTGAAGATTGCTGAAAATGGCGGCCAAGATGGCGTAACTTTATAATGTATGAAGGTTTGTTCTGTCAAATGTACGTCATAGCCTATCTTGAGTTTTGAAATCTTTGATTTTAATACTAAATATGTTTATGAAACTATAAAATGTTTGAGATAATTATGCTCAGAACCATAAGTACCCCACCCGTCCCAAATTATGTTCGTCAGTGGTTAAAAGTTAATAATGAACCAGGGACCTAGCAGGGGCCTAGCGGGAACATTTTACAGCGACGCAAACGTTACGATGGACACTGTCATGGTTTTGATAGATTTTCATACAATTCTCATTCGATAACTTTATGTTTACACCGCTGTCGCCTGTCATATGTTCCTGCTAGGCCTGCAGGTATGCTATATGCACTAAACCATGCAATCAATAAAAAACGGATTAAATCGGCCAGGAGTCTGGATACGTTTGCTAATTGCAATACTTCTAACATAATCCGCCATTTTGCTTATTTAACGCCAGCGGTCGGCATTTTGCTTACGTTTTTTTGCTAGCGGTATTTTGCGCGGAAAACAGCCAATGCCTCACTAATGTGGTTGCATTTCATATTTTTATTTACGTTGAGATTAATTGGATATGTTTATGTAATTGATTGTACTGTCGGTTCTTGGTGGAAATTCATGTTGCAGTTGAACACGGATAAATCACAATTTTTCGTGCACTTTTTCCACTATATTACGATATAATAATATTTTTTAATAAATTACACGACCGGTTTCGAATTAAATCATCATCAGGTGTAGTTAGTAGAGATGTGATAAACGGCTTAAAATTAAAAGTTAACTTATCCGTTATTAAATATTCAATAGCAGCTTTTTTTAACTGCTTAGTTGCTTAGTTGCTTATTTGATTATCTACTTATTGCCACTTATAAGTTATAATATTTTTTGCGCTTATGTTACGTTTTTCGATCGCTTAAACTGATTTAAATTAACTTTCCTTCGTACTTTGCAGGCTTAGGACTGTCTGAAATCTAAATAATATGAACTCATAAAAATGTTTTTACATGTTGATAATATGCATTAATCTTAAATGTTGCTTATCATTAGTAATAGTTGATTTATAGGATAACAAACATCGCCACTTTTTCCACCTCATTTCTTTCAAAGTAGTTCCATAAATTACTGTTCCAATTCACGTCGTTTATTCGTCATCTTACGACAAAAACTTAATAAACTTAATACTAAAACACTACACGAAAAGTTTATATTACGTCCATATGGACCATTATTATATTTATTATTTACATTAAAACTTCACGGTAAGCCACCAAAGCACCACTATTACGATTAAAATACGAATTATTGCGTAACGTAATATAACGTGTTTTCGTCAACCCGCAAAGCGCAACTAACAAAAAGTGAATAAACACGAAAAAGCTTAATAGTTATAAGTACAAAAAATAACCCGTTTAAATAAGTGATGAGCTACATTAAAGAATTTTCACTCTTATTGCGCTGTCATAAGAACTATTTTTCTTTGCTCATACCACACTTATGGCTTTATGACTATAAACGATATGAACGATAATTATAAGTGATAAACGCTTAAATTTTTAAACGACTTTACAACTTATTTATAAAAGCACGCTATTTTAAACGCTTTACGTTATAACGGCCATCTCTAGTAGTTAGTGTAGGTAGTTTTAAATAATTAAATATCTTCAAAACAAATAAAAGGGTTGTCAGTCATGAAATTTTATACCATTTGGTAGAAGTTTTCTCCCAAATACGACTATTTTCTACTGATGTTAAAATTAATATTTAGTTGGTTTTACCGATTTTTATATTGATAAATTAATAACGTTATGCTTAGAATGTCACATATATACAGATGTCAGATCCTAAAATTTAAATTATTATCAATTTTTTAAATGTTCAATAAATTAATATAAACAATGTCAAACTAACTTAATAAAAAGATACTATTGTCTAATTACATCACCAATTATTTAATTTAATTGTCCATAATATTAAAAAATAAAAAATATTAATATCTATACCAATGTCAAATAAATTAAACTAAATTAAATAATGTCAATAAATAAAATAAAATGTCCATAAAAGTACATAAAATTAATAAATATCAGGTCAATTAAACAAATTAATGGTGAAATGTAAAATAAATTAATGTATAATTAGTAATAATTTAAATATCTTGCAATAATATTGAATTTGATAGGCATGTCTGGTCGTTTAACAATTTCCAAAATTTTTTGTGTCTGTTGACTTCAAGTGCTTCCAATGCGTCCATTTTCTTGCTTTTGGGTAAAACATGTAGGTATTTGATGTTCTTGTCAGGTTCAAAATTATGGTCATTGTTATTTAAATGCTCAGCAAACGTAGATCTTTCTGTTTTTTGTTTCCAGGCTGTGATATGTTCTTTTATCCTGGTTTTAAATTTCCGCCCCGTCTGACCTATATATATATATATATATATATATATATATATATATATATATATATATATATATATATATATATATATATATATATATATGTCGGAGCGTGTTAAAGCTAAGATTGTCTTTGATTGGAGACGTCAAATAGTTTTACTATTTGGACTTGTTCGATGCCAGTAATGACAGATGTGATAGAAAAATAAGGGTTGTCATGGAGACTGGGGTATTATTTGCCTGAATTTGGGAATGACTGGATTATAAAAAGCTCAGGAATCAGGATAATACGGAAGTCGTGAAATACGTGGCATCGAACTTGTCACGTTTCTGATCGTTCAGCGTTTGAGCTATTCGATAATATTGTAATAAATATCCTAATGGAGCCTTCGTTATCAGAAGTGCGATGAAACTCACGACCCACATAGAAAGACCCTTCGGAGCATAACGTGCAAAGGGCAGAATGAGAATGACACGCAGGATGAGCAAATTGCTTATATCGCAAATGAACAAATGCGTAGAGTCCAAAACGTGGGGAAAACTAAAAGTTGTCCGACGAAAGTAATAGAATATTAGATCGAAACCGATCAGAATGACACTAGAGTCAGAAGAGTGTATTTACTACTGTTAATCCGTAGCGGAGACTTAGTACACAAGATTCTTGACTTGAAGTTGAATTGTATTGATCGCTAAAAATATAATAATAACAAACATAAGAGATGGAAAGCCAAAACTAGAGAATATAAGATCCTGTGGTCAACACACTGCTCGCAAATACTTTGTTTGTGGTTGATAGGGACACAAGTCAATTGATTGTCCTGCATAAGGAAAAGTTTTGTTAAAGACGTTGAGCTGCATCAGAACATCAAAGCTAGTTTAATAGCAATTCTGAGATATGACATGTATTGTTTATTTTTATTTTACAGCGGGAGACAAGGACACTATTTATTGACATACTTGGAGGGTATTGACGATAAATCACGTGGCAGATGCAGTTCTGCTCTCTTAAGTTGGTAAATAAGAATAAAGGATAATGTATTGGGCATAAAGATTCCAACTTGGACACTCAATAACTGTGGTGAGCGTATTCCTTCCATTACGATATTTTTCTCGAAATATTGGTAGAATTGATCTAGTATTGTTTATGAAGTCTCTTTCATATTTTGATACACATAGCGAAATTACCTAGCTAATAAAGATCATATAAGATGTTGCTTCTCTTGTTGCTAATGGCTTCATGGTCTAACCGAGTTAGCGCATCTCAAACTAAGATTTTAGGTTAGATACTAGTTTGTGTATGGAACGACTGCATATGTGTGTACCTACCTACTTATATAGCTACGCGTAGCCTGTTGAAGTCTGAGACGATGTGCATGAGTGTAATAATTTACTTTTTACAGTGTACTGCTATTTTGCAAATGATGCTATAAGAATGTATGACATAGTTGTTTAAATTTTGCAAATTTAAGTAATCTTTGTTATGTTATAGAAGGAGCGTGATCTTGCGCGTTCTCACGAATGACATTTTTATTTGAGTACATAATAACTTACAATTGATTTCATGAGACAAAAGTAAAAAGAATATTTAAAACGAACATAAAATTATAGTACTTCGCAACCTTTGGATCAAATTGAAAATACAGTTTTGACCGTTTGTCAGAATCTAACTTTGCAATAAGGATTCACATGATACTTATAGATAGTAGATAGTAGTAGAAAATTCATGTGTCAGGCGCTAGATTATTGTCTAACCAAGTGAAATTGTTTATTAATTTGGAATGATACGTATGTACTTTGGGATGATTTTATTTTGACAGATAATTATTGTTTGCATAAACTCTCTCTTGGTTTTAGTATTAGGTACAAGGGGGCAGTTCGGTGCAACGAGAATGGCGACATTTCAATATATCGCTCTGTCTTACAGGGTTAACGTTACATAAAAGCTACTTAAAACCACAACAGATGACACTATGTCGCTTCTGCCTCGCGCTATCGAAAACGCTAGACTTATGTACATGAGGCTCACGAGTGATTAATGTATTGTACCATAAAGACTAGCCAAATGGCAGTCACCAGTCCGATTAAGTTAAAACAACTTAAATGACATTAACGTAGCCCCATTCGAAAGAAAAACAAAAAAAAATGAATATATTGTTCTGCAGTATTAATGAATTGTTTATGGAGATGGTAAATCGGTTTTGTTGGAATATCAAATTGTATTCGAAAGAGGAATTTAACGATGTCTTAAACTATAATTACGTATCTTAAATTTGTCGCCATATTCATATAGTCAATTAAGTAGTCCTCCTTTGTTGGAAGGCGGTTAAAATTTTTAAGAGGCAGCTCACTAGAGGCGCTTATCTGGTCCCAATTTTTTTTGTATGAGGTCGACATTCTTCTCCGTAATAAGTGTTCTGTGATTAGGTAGTGTGGTGGACTGATGCAACTTCCAGTTGATGAGAGATCCGAGCCCCAGCGTTGGGAATGTTAGTGATCAGAGCCGAGCCATTGAAAAAAATGTTTACTTAGAACAAAGAAATAACAACTTATTTCGATACGATACGAATGACTGTTTTTTTTTACTATTATTTAACGAAATGACGAATCATCTATCTTCTGAACATAGGTTTCTGTTTTAAGAAAAAGCAGGCATAATGAAGGGGTTAATATCCGATTTTGCTAATAATAATTGTTTTCCTAAGGTCTATGGAGTATTTTGTATAACGGCCCCCAAACCTTCAGAAAAATGAACCACTTGAACCTAACCGGAAATGTCAACCTATGGCAACGTCATCATATAGACACAACATACATACTCTAGTTTGCGAAAACGAACATCAAAGCAAATCACCAATCTTTGTCCTGATCTTACTTTATCTGATATTTATGAGCTATTTGTACTTATAAATATTGTGAATTATTGATCGGTAAAGTTTTAAGTAGAAAGTAATGGCAAAGTTTCAGAAGCCTGAATTTTACTTGCGCATATTAAAACCGTGGACTTAAAATTGCAGTTACTTCCAATGAAGTTAAAGGATATCGACCAGAAAGTAACAGATGTAGAAGTAAGCTTATGAAATGTCAGGAGGAGGTTTATCACTACTGGTATATTCAGTCATCTCTGTGTCAACTATCAGTTATTCTGAACCCCAATTCTCGTAGTTGACTTACACTTTTAGTTTGCTTTTGTTGAGTTGTGGATGACTAGTCCTGACGTCATGAACTGATTTTTGGAGTTGTGCCCAATCAAAACGGGTTTGACGTTGGTTAGACGTTTGTGGGAGTGCCATTTTTGCAGTTTTAATATATTATCAGGACTGGATCGTAACTGTACTGTTACGGAATTTGATTAGTAGAATCGACCTTTTGGTTTACTTTGTGGGCTTCGAATGTATATTGTTACACATGCTAAAATCAAATTGCCTAGAATATTGTGGTACTTAGGTAAAACCAAAAATACTTAAAAATTGTGCGACAGGAGACCTAAGATTATCTTAACGACTAGCAACGCATTTATGAGTCTTTTGGTATGGTAATAAAAGCGACGGCTATGGTTATTTTCCATCAACAATCCGATTGCTCATCTGTAAACGTGAAAATGAACCTCGAGTTGAATACCCTTGTCGTTCGTTATAAACGCACCAAAGTTGCTTACGACCAAACGATTATTAAATTTATGAGAAAGAAACGTATAATTTCCATCAGAAACTTTGAAAATTTATATTGATATCAATCTTTAGCGTAATCGTCCTAATATGTGTTATGTTAACTTAGTGTAACAAGTTACAACTGCTTACATTCGGCGGGAGTATTGTGAAACACCTGACCCTTCAACATTAATTGCAGTGTGTATAGCTAGAAAAAATACGAAATACTTTTGACATTGTAACTTTCTTTTCGTTCGCTCCAGTGCAAGCTCCGATTTCATGAAAAACTAAGATTCCCTTATATCTCGGAGAGTTGTGAAGGATATGATATTCAAAAAAAGCTCAAAGGACGCGTATTCACAAAAAAAAAAAAAAAAAAACGAAAAAAGTTATGGCTGAAACAGTGAAATAAAAATTAAATTTTATTCAGATTCTTTTTTATATTTTTTGGAGCGCGATAATTTGGAAACGGAGAATTATTTCAAAATTTGCGAAAAATTCCTCTGGACAATTTAGTCAGCTACAATTTGAGCCTAAAACAAAGACGATCGGGTTGCCCGGTCTAACATTTTTGCGACAGTATTTTTTTTTTTTTTTTTTTTCGAATTATGTGGAATAATTTTTAAAGTAGTCGATAGTCATGTGAGGCACTAAATCTTTATTTATTTCTTGTAAATGTGCTACCGGTTCGGTCAATGTTTTTTTTTGCTCGCCCGTCTCTGCTTCTGGATGTATAAATTATTAAAAAAGTTAAATGCAAAAATATTTTGTTAAAAGTTCGTGACGTGTATGCAATACGACTGCTCTGTTTAGCACTAAAGTAAAATGATATTAGCTTTTGGTTTAATAGTAGGTTTAGTTATTTCACCAAGATGTTCGGCGCGCTCAATCCGGTAATAATCTAAGCGGTCCAAAAGACATTAAGATTTTGAAGTACATTGTAAACTGTTTGTTAAAAGATGTAAACTGTGAATATTTTTGTTTGCACCTGTTAATTGCAACTGTAGATTGCGAATGCGAATTGCGACTGTGGATTGCGAGCGAGGATTGTGATTGGGTGCCGGACGGAGGCAGCCCATTACTTGACGAGAGTAGGCACCGGAGAGAGGTGGCCTTGTGACTGGGTGCCGGAGGGAGGTAACCCAGTGGTTTTTTGTAGTGAGGTGCACCGGAGGGAGGTGGCCTTGTATTGTACATGATGGGAATATAACAGCATCGTTTTTCGATATTGAGATTGGTACATGTAAAGTGTGAAGTGTGTGGTAAAGCATGTCATGATTTATTTGGTAGCAAGATTATGGTTGATATTGTGTTGTATCTGTATACTTCATGTGTGTTTAATCTGAGAGTATAAAATGTAAATTAAAACTTAACTCTGAGAACACTAGATAGAGGTTAGATGAAGGATGTTAATTAGAGTGTAATTGACACAGGAGGGAGGTATTGATGTGTTAGAATATGATAAAATTAAATGTTATGTCCATGGATTAAAGCAGTTCTTATTAATTTTCCGAGGTCAGGTTGACCGAGTGAGAACCTTTTACTGTGCTGTCAAATGTTTTTTTCAGAAACTTGAAACGAAGACGTGAGACGCTTCACACCGGGACGTGTGCATGGACAGAATAGCCGTGTCGGAGCGTTGATGCACATAAATATTCTTCACACAAGGATCTCAGAGTCACCAGGGTGATCTTGTCGGAGTGTCAACGGATTTGTTTCGCACAGGGACGTGCGAATTGTCAGAATGGCCGTGTCGGAGCGTGTTAAAGCTAAGATTGTCTTTGATTGGAGACGTCAAATAGTTTTACTATTTGGACTTGTTCGATGCCAGTAATGACAGATGTGATAGAAAAATAAGGGTTGTCATGGAGACTGGGGTATTATTTGCCTGAATTTGGGAATGACTGGATTATAAAAAGCTCAGGAATCAGGATAATACGGAAGTCGTGAAATACGTGGCATCGAACTTGTCACGTTTCTGATCGTTCAGCGTTTGAGCTATTCGATAATATTGTAATAAATATCCTAATGGAGCCTTCGTTATATATATATATATATATACCTCCACATGTTTCACAAGAAAGGCTGTATATTCGTGTAATTGGATATGAACTAAGTCCAAAATAATAGAGTTTCTGACATAACTCATGTATTAAAACTAGTGAGGAAATGGATTGATATTGTAATGAAAATATTAATATTTTAATAATAATAAATATACACCACACAAATAGGTTATTTTTTAGGGTTCCGTATCCAAAGGGTAAAACGGAGCCTATTAATAAGACGTCTGTCTGTCCGTCTGTCACCAGGCTGTATCTCATGAACCGTGAGAGTTAGACAGTTGAAAATTTCAAAGATGATGTATTTCTCTTGCCGCTATAACAACAAATACTAAAAACCAGAATAAAATCAATATTAAAGGGGGTTGCCATACAACAAACATGATTTTTTGCCGTTTGGTACGGTACTGCATGCGCGAGTCCGACTGCACTTGGCCGGTTTTATTAATTTTAGTAGAAGGTAGGTTATTCGAGCCCTGACATCACTGCGACTCAAATGGATTTATTGTGACTTCAAATAAGTACCGTATAATCAAACAGAAGAAAACAAGAAAATGTCCATCTACTTTGGAACAAAATTCGTAACACAGTAGGCAGTGTCGCTGTACATAACAATATTCTCTGTTGACTCACAAATGACTAATACATGGCGAGCCGCACTTTTTATAGTCACAAAGTATTGACCTAAACCGTCGAAGCCTATTATTGCATACTAGCCGTTTCCCGCGGCTCCGCCCGCGTAAATATAGTATCCCTCGGGAACACTGTATTTTGTTCGGGATAAAAAGTAGCCTATGTTTTAATCCAGAGACTAAACTACTACCATACCAAATTTCATCGAAATCCGTACAGTAGTTTTTGCGTGAAAGAGTAACAAACATACATCTATCCATACATCCATCCATCTATCTATACATCCATCCATCCTCACAAACTTTCACATTTATAATCTCACCAAAAACATTTTCATGTAAAGTGATGCCAAGACGATACCATATAACTCGCACTGTCAAAAAGATATTAAATCTCATGTGAAACCAAGCTTCTGACTCTACCAAACTTCTAACTCTACACGCCATAATTCTACAAGCCTAACTCCACAAACTCTACACCTTAGTCAAAATATGTGGCCTGGCCATTTCGATACATTCGCTTAGGCGTAAGGTGAAAAATTTACGGACTGTTTTTCTGTTATACTATTCTTGTATTAACGAAATGGCCAAGCCACATAATTTGACTAAGGTATAGAGTTTGTGGAGTTAGGCTTGTAGAATTATGGCGTGTAGAGTTAGAAGTTTGGTAGAGTCAGAAGCTTGGTTTCACATGAGATTGGTAGAGTCAGAAGCTTGGTTTCACATGAGATTTAATATCTTTTTGACAGTGCGAGTTATATGGTATCGTCTTGGCATCACTTTACATGAAAATGTTTTTGGTGAGATTTCACTTCTTTTTGAAAGACAATTTTCAGACCTCTAGAGTAAACATTTACATAGGTAAGTCTCTTACAAATTTTCATCCCCTAGTTTAAGGGGTTGGAGGATAAAAGTTCCAAGTTTGTCAATTTTTATGTTGGTTATGTGCTAAAACTAGCTTACATACCAAATTTCAGCTTTCTATGACATCCGGAAGTTTTCTATAATTTTGTTGATCATCAGTGAGTCAGTGACGAAATCAGGGGTTTTTGGATATCAATAAAACCTAAATTATTAGACCTTTATCATCAAAACTTTACATGTTTCATTAGTCCGCTACTGGGAGCATATCCTGAAAATTTTGTGTATCTGGTATAATCTAATCCCAAGTTATGAGGGTTCAAAATATCGACGAAACGCTTCGAGAAAAAGTAGTCTGGTAGTGCCCTTGCGCTTCGCTTAGCTCGTCTTGGCGGGGCACTACCGTGCTCCCAGATATTAGTAGGATATACGATGCTTTAGTATTGATACTTTCTAAAAAACTGATATTTCCTAAAAACTACATTTTAAGTTTCAACTGACTTTTTATTAAATCTGAAA
This sequence comes from Glaucopsyche alexis, assembly GCA_905404095.1. NCBI lineage: Eukaryota > Metazoa > Arthropoda > Insecta > Lepidoptera > Lycaenidae > Glaucopsyche > Glaucopsyche alexis. The sequence continues at coordinate 6,289,859 of FR990042.1, forward strand.
AACGTTTTTTGTGATGCTAACAACATACGAGTATAGAATTTCAGGTTATTATGTGAGTTTTATATACTGAAGATTAAATTTAATTATTATGTGTAAATGATTTGGATCTAATGAACCTAAAATTCAAACACATCAAGCCATAGAACGGCTTCTATCTATTCCTACAGCAGTATATCACGCCTTCAAGTAATACCGATACATGTGCTGGCTCGCAAGCTTATAACCCCTTCGGCAGTCGAGTAATGGTACGCGCACATTATGCCGGGCCGCAGCGTGCCGGGGCGGAGCGCAGCGCAAAATGCTAACCTAGCACCTGGGACGGGCCGGGTCGCAGTGCATTGACGGATTTTGAGTACAGTGTATTATAGCCAGAATTTGTGTGCAACTAACGTTATCGATAGCTCTGACGAAGAATTTACTTTTTTTTTACTGCTGTTAGAAGAACAAGATAATGAACAGCATAGACAATAAGTTCGTTAAAAAAAAAAAAGAAAATGTAAAATATAAATACATCCAATTTGTTCCAAGAGAAAGGTATTCGCCGAATACCTTTTTGTTTTGGGAATATTTTCAGATGACTCCTGATCGATATTTTCAATTACTTGATATAATAAAGAAGGATCTGCATAAAATAATCCGCTTGCTATAGCACACTGTTGACGGGGCGCAGCGGGGCGGGCCGCATCGCATGGACGGAAATCCACCTCGCAATAATGCGAGCCGCTGCGGCCCGACACAGTGTGCGATACTTCATACAAATTGTATGAAAGCGATCGAGCGGATTATTGCGCTCCGTCCCGGCACGCTGCGGCCCGGCATAATGTGCTCGTACCTTAAAGAGACATATTGTATCGACTAGCGAAATAAAATTTTACATTTCTAATCTTCCTAGGGCAAAACTATTCATTCCACGCTGACAATCGGAAATATAAATTGGATCCGCGTACGTATATCTATTTGCGAAAGATATTCAATAGCTTTTTTCAATTTAAATTGTAAATACGTTTGCATTTTTAAAATAGTTTGATTTTAAAATTCTGTAACCGAAATTGATATCGTTTCGATGTTTGAATCAGAAGAGCGTACATTTTAATGGAACATGAAAGCCAACGTGGTACATCGACAAAAATAAACATAATTTGACTGATGTATGTGTGTTGTTTCGAGACAAGATATTTAATATGTTTAATTTTACTAACAAAACACCCCCCTCTTAGGGCTTGTAATCCTCACCTGTTGCGACCCCCAAAGGGAGGTTGTTGTAATTTTTGTATACAACCGACTGTCTGAAGAAGGAATAAACCGTTGGTGTTGAGTTTTTGGTGAAATTATAGACAGATTCAACAGAAATTCTGATAATAAATAAAATTTTGGGCTAAACGGGCTAGATTTTTTAATATACCTAAGGTTCGATAAAATCACACAGGTATACCCTAAATATCCGTAGTTGATTTTTCCAAACCTTAACCCCCTTACTAATAAACGCTGTCTAAGCTTTGAATAGTTAAACAGTGTTTTGTTCACATCACACAAGTGACATGTTTATTTCGAAACGAAGGAGATAAAACACTGTGTAACTATTCAAAGCTTATACAGCGTTTATTAGTAAGGGGATATATGTATTATATAAAATAAGAAAAAGAAAATCTTTTTTGGGTGTCAAAAGTGGTTTTTTAAACTAGCTCAGGGGAATGAGGGCTGCGACCCACAAAAGGGCGGTGTTTTGTCGATAAAATTAAACCTAATTAATATCTGCTTTTAAAATTCGTAGCCTCGAGACGACACACCTTGTATAATTTGTTCCTGCCTATAGTTTGACTAAATGAAATTAAAAATAAATAGAATAATACTCTATTTCATCAGCGTTCTCTAATTCCCGCCTTAGGTTCATTCAACTAAGGCCAAAATATGACGGCCTAATGTGATCTCTAATCAGGTTTTTTGAACATATCTTATCCATCGTTTTAGAATTTTTCTCGAATTTTTGAAGTGAAAAATTTCTTTAGCGGCGCTGTGCTCTTTTCTTGGGATGGATAAAAATGTTAAACTCGCGTCAGGACACGTGACCTGATTGAAAATTCGTAAGATGCAACTTGCAACTGTTTACTGTCTTAGTTCCCGAAGGGAACTATTATTATTATATACTATTTTAGTTCGTATCTTTTAACATAGATGGCGGTTTTTCCAATTTAAAGTTCAAGTTTTCTCTTTTGCCAGCACTCCCGGAGTGCAACCCGCTTATTTTAATATATCTCACAGTTCAAGCCTCCTTTGAATTTTCACGATTATTTCAAGATCTAAATTAGCCATATCCGTCCAGCCATTCTCAAGTTGGTAAAAATTTGCCTGCTACAATCTAGCAGGCAAATTTTTATGACCTGACCACTGGTCCCATAGAAAACGAACAGAGAACACTTTTGTGTTCTCTTGAGTGACTCCGACTCAAAAGGGGAACTTTGAAGGCAAAGCAATTATAACTCCTCTGTTGTTGCTTATGTCCATAGGCAGCGGTAATTGCGTACCTATGCTTCCTTTTATACAAGCTATTGCCCGCAGTTCCACCCGAGTTTCGGATTTTATACGATAACTTCATAATTTAAAGCCTAGTAGCAACCTGTCTCAGCTTCGCACGGGGGCCGTTCACATTATAAACGTAGTTATTTAATTAATCACTGTATTTATTGCTGAAAATATGTTGTTAAAATCCGTTGAGTAGTTTAAATGATCTAAGTAACAGCCCGCTTAGAATGACTGCCATAGAAATGCGTTTTGTCTACACATCTATCAGTATATCTATTCTAGACATGCGTTTTGTCTACACGTGATGTGTAGACTGATGTTAAGTAGTGGCGAAGGCTGGTTCTCCTTCATAATGGAGCTTCTTAATATAAGTAGGAATCCCTACTTATAATACAGGTCCAGCCTGCATTTGGACGAGGATCTTTAAAAGGTAAGTAAATTTAAGCCAATAATTATTTTTAGTGTTCCTGGGTCTTGGATTTGTATTAAATATAAGTATAGTATAATAAAAATCTTAAATATGTGTATAGTATTAAACAAATTTCCGTTGTCTGGTACCTGTACAATTTCTTCAGATACTTAGTACAGGACCAGATTGACGTGGTGTGGAAGCATCCATAGATAATATTATAAAAGATTATGACACTCACAAATAATGCGGTGTCTAATGGTCAAGAAAATGTCCAAATCGGTCAGTAGATCCAGAAGTAACCCCTACATTCTAAAACCCCACAAACTTAAAAGCTTTACCTCTTTATAATATTATAGTATAGAAAAAGTTCTTACTTGCATCAACAGTAAGCCGACTATAAATCCCGAGCCCTGGCAGTAGCCGACTTCTCTATCGTGTAGGGAGTAAGCCTTCATGACGTTGAACAGAGACTCCTGACCTAGACCGTCTTTTTCCTTGAAGAAATCGTGCTCGGGGTACGTGCGGGCTATGTCACGTCTGATCACCTTCTCGCACGCTGATTTGGCCTGTGGACAATGAGAATATAAAGTGTGTGGTAATAGCTCACCCCCAGCGATTTCGGTGTTAGTGGCCGGTTTTGTTGAAATCAGTGTAGCTACGTAGAAGGTACCTATAGTGCCTAAGCGTGTGCGCAACACAAACTACACAAGAGTACTCTCTCTTACTTAGGTCTCATAATCCAGTGGGAGGGATAGCCTATACGACTATAGAGAGATAAGGTGCAGGACTGACTTTTTAAATGCAGATTATAACTTTTTTCTTCTTCTCTCTGTCCAGAAAATAAAGTAGAATGTAGGTAAACGATAAAGTAGGATCCTATGTTTCCTATGATCCTAATTTTGATGTGGTGATGGTCAGGATCCTGCGCTGGTGGTATTACTATTTGGCGGATATTGAATACACCACGATCTTCCCAATTTAAAGGCCCAGCTTAGGAAGTCTCATAATTCTTCTTCCTTATCGGAAGAGAGAGAATTTCTATTACTGTTTAACCAACCTTAATATACGACGCGTACAGCTTCTTGTCTGGCGACGCGTCAACTCCAGCAAGGAGTTGCCACACGATGCCTCTAAAGTGGTGCGGGACCCCCTGCCGCACCAGATCCCGGACGAACTGGTTCCTCCTCCTCCACTCCGTCTCCCAGTTGCTGACGAGACGGCCCCAGAGGCTCCATAGGTCCTCCTCGCCGTTGCCGACCCGAGCCTCATCGTAATTGGAGCTTGTAGCTATGTGGATGAAATCAAAATTACATTTTTACATGGTACGAAATAATATTTAGGCCGTGTACGCTTACAGTCAAATTCAAATACTAAAAAACCTAACTAAAGGCGTGTCAGGAGTTCAGGACGCGGCTTATAGAAGGTTTTCGCACCTATTAATACTAAAATGGTTTTTTTTCCAAATTGCTTCTAAAGTTAATGTACAATTTCGCTCAAAATAATTTTCCTCAAGAATATTTGACATTAGCCATTAACATTACATGGAATGTTACAAGCTTCTACCTCTTATAGTTTGGAAATGCTAGGGGAAGGGGCAACTTGTTAACAACTTTGGAGGCTAGTTGGTGTAGCAGAGCGAATCCAATGCTCTCTAATATATAAATCCAATTTTAAATTAGATAATAGAAAAAAATCATATTATTATAATATATTAACAATTTCAATTCTGTGAATCAGAGATGTTGTAAATTAATAAAAATTCGCATCATACTTTACAATGAACAAAACAAACAATAAATAATACCAGTAACATTTTATATAATTATAAGAATAATCAAAGTTTTTTCTTTCCAATTCAATCCATTTTTGCCTGAATGACTTCTTAATTTCAGATATTTAATACTTTAGCACAGCAAACAAAACAGGTAATAAATATACAAGCATAAGAAAACGTTACGTTGATTTAAGTTACCTACTTAATAAACATAATTTGATACTGGAAATAAAACATTCGCATTAGCTAATATCATGAACAAAAAACAAAACCATTGCATGTGCAAGTATTTACATTCATAGATATAAATAATAGCGCCCAAATAATAGTTATAAGAGGAATGAAAATTCTTTGAAATATGAATTTGATACCGATCATGAAAATTCTAAAACTGGCGTCTTCTAGACTAGAATCCAGTGTGTACTGTGTTATCTAAATCCAATCTATTCACTAGAAACAAATAGTGAATAGCACGCTCGTTAGCATAACCACCGTAGAAATGGTTTCTTCTACGGAAGAGACAAAATGAAAGATTGACAAAGGAAAGCAGTAATTTTTAAATTTTCATTAAATTATCTGTCAGTATGTCTGGTCCACGGCACCAACTAGCGGGTACGCTTCATTGTACACACTAATACTACAAGATATACATTTTATAAGTAATGTGAGATCTCAGTCTATGATCACAAAATACTAGGCCTAAAGTACAAATAGAACAAATCAAAATCGCTAGAGGAAACATAACGCATACATTCTATAAATGCTCGACTTGATTAATTGCGCAGAATGGGCACACAAAAATTCGCAATGCTTCAAAAATGGACAATAAACATACTCGTAGCTACGTTAAACTTTCTAACGCACGCACATGAAATACAATTGTATATAATATATTATAATAATCGAAAAACATACCGATCAGTATATTTTCAATGACATTTGAAATATAATAATCTAATACACTACTATAAGAATCCTTTTCGGACATGTTCACAGTGAACTCTTAGAAGATATGACTAACTCTGATCTTATCTTAACACCAACGGAGATAAGCAGTGTGTTCATATTAAAAACACTAGAACAAATATTTCGGCACTACCGTACTGCGTAGTTCAGAATATATAAGTACATACATACATACATACTCGTATAATCACGCCTCTTTCCCGTAGGACTAGCAGAGACCACTTCTTTCCCCTTGCTACGATCTTTACATACTTGTTTCGCTTCGTCCACTTTCATACCTAACATCCATTCCTCTTCTTACATTCAATGTAGCGAAGCGGCTCTCCATCTCATATATTATGTACCAGTAAAAAATCTTACAACTATTATAAATGTGAAAGTTTGTGAGGATGGATGTTTGTTACTCATTCACGCGAAAACTACTGAATGGATTTTGATGAAATTTGGTATGTTATAAAGTTTAAGCTCTGCTTTTAACAGACAGGCTACTTTTTATCACGAAAAAATACACTGTTCGCGTAGCATTTACGCAGGCGATGCTAGTAATTATATAATAATATTATGTAATACCTATGATATCCTTTTAGAATGTCATCGAAAAATACCTGACTCGATGGTATAAAATATCGCCTCAGTTCGATTAGTTCTATTAATGGTAAACTATTGGTACACCGTACAAGTGTGGCGTTTCAGTAATAAGTAGCCCGAGCAGAAACAATTAATTACAAAGTATTCTTTACATTATCGATAACTTTACTGATACTTTGTTGTTGATTGTTCCTGCTTAGCCAAAGCCCTAGCATGGGTAATAAATCTCATCGTTAATCGTAGATCTTAGCAGTATGAGTGTACTTCTACGATCAAATATGCAAGGACTAAGGAGTCCGCGTCCGCGTGCCAATTCGGTCGAGTTGCACCAAGTTGCACACTCACACTTGCCCAGAGGATCCCCTCTAGTAAATAACTCGTCCGGTGGCGAGATTGTAAACGGCCAACCCAATGTTTCTAACACACGTTATATGCGTTCGAAATTAACTAACCTCAGACGCTCAGTAGTAAGCGAACTGATGATTAATTAATTACAGTTAGGAACACTCTCGATTAAGTCGCCATTAAAAAAATCATGGTCAACATCGGCCCATCCGTTTGGGAGCTAGAGAGAGACAAACATACACAGACACGTCAAACTTATTAGTTACTTGATTGTTGCCCGCGACTTTATGTTCGCAAAAGGAAATCTCGAAGAAACCATACATTTTGCCGTAATAAAAACCCCATCCATATTCTTCCCCTTGGCAAAGAACATATATTATTAACGTACCCGTGATCTATTTTATATCTTTGCCAAATTTCATCAAAATCGGTCCAGTATGTCGCAGCCTATTTAATACAATCAAACAAACCTTTCCTCTTTATTATATTAGTATAGATAATACCCCACTGTTGGCGTAGGGGGTTAAACAGAAGAGAGAAACAGAGACAGAGAGTGAGAAACAGAGAGAGATAAACTCACCCGAAGCGAGCGATATCTGTGACGTGTCGGAGCTTTTTCTGCTGTGCACATGTGTGAGCGAGGCGAGACTCTTCGCGTCCGCCTCGATCCTTCTGTTCTCCTCCTCCAGTTTGGCCAGCAAAGCCCTTTCGGGCGTTGGGATGTCCGAAACTGTCACACCACAATCTGTCAAATGAAACGAGGTAAACAAACCGGTCATTGATACCTATAATCTGTTCAGATCAAATATAATCTAAACGCCAACAAAAAAATTGAATTAGACCAAATTAATGTGTCCATCGTACTTCTATAATGCACGGTAAAGAAGTGACATTAAATTTGTAGAATTATGTGTTTTATTGTTATATTTTTTGTTTATGTAGAGATTAAATTGGATCTAAACACACAAATGACAGTATATAAAGGTAAATACGCGATTTAGTCGAAGCATACCAGGGAGAATCAATCATTTATTTCGCCATCTTATTGTAAAAAAGGTAACGAGGGTTGAAAATCTAGGGTTGAACATGGAATAAACCGCTCCCGCTTCTCATATCAATAGAACTAGGTTAACATATAACTTAACATTACTAAAACAATTGCTTTCATTTATAGCAGAAAGAGTAATAGCCAAAATAAGAGAAGTTGAAGCCAGTTTATAAGAATTTATACAAAAATTAACAGGTATATAAATATTTATACATAATCGATGGCGTTTCGCTTGGTAAAGTACCAGACGATCTTCAGCACACTTAGCATAACCACCGTAGAAAAGGTTTTTTTAAGGAAGAATCTATCGGTTTGTCTATTCTTGTGTAGACAAAACGCATTTCTATGGTGATCGTGCTAAGCGTGCTGGAGTTCCAAACTACAGAAATAAATAAAACATTTCATATTATTATTTATTTATACTGCATATAAATAATAAAATAATATGTCTAATATTTAATAATATATTACATAAAATAAAATGTTACTGTGATACCAACATTTCTATAAATAATATAAAGCTTGATAAATTATAATGCATGTCAATATCAAATCAGCTGCGTCGTGAATAAAAAAAATAATTGAGACTAAAATGAAAAATAAAAAATATGGTCCTAATTAGTTCGCTCGAGGCCATTGTAGGCCTAAAGAGAGACAAATGTAATTAATCCCATATTTTGTACCCAAATACAATATACATAGCCTGTTACATAAGGTCTAATTAAAGCACACTCAATAAAATACATTCCAATTTGAAATACCTACAGCTACACCCTTTTTTAAATTTAGCAATATGTTGCATAATAATAATATTTCGACTTAGGGCAAGCGCACACTTGAAAACATAATATCACATAATTTTATTTATACCTCATTTATGAATCGGTAAAACATTTTATTATATTATACAAATAAAAATCAAGTGATGTTCCATGATACGGAAACAAAAAAAATATTTAAATAAAAATATGAAGTAACTACTGACAGCACTTGCGCAAACGCTAGAGAAGGCAAAGAAGGCAAATAACTCGCCAGGCGGCCTTAGATATATCCTACTGTTTTATGTTTACACTTTACTGTGACACGAGTACAAGTAAATGTCATAATATATGACAGCTCATTATTTCAGAGTTCAAAGCACAGAGTTTTTCCAGGCCCGCCGGATTCAGGATCATATAGTCCCAGCCTTACAATAGAAATACATGCGAGGCCCAATTTTCCTGACTATTTGTGATCACAATCCTATGCCTCTAGTCAAGATGCATTCGATAATTTCGACGACGAAGTTCGACAATAAAATGTACGGGATTTGACATAAGGCATCGCAAGCGACATGTCACTAATCGATGACTTGTGTCAAATACATTTTTGATTACGAACTTCGCCGTAGAAATTATCGAATGCATAGACTTATCGGGGTCCAAATTTACTCTTATTATAAGCCTTCAAATCTTCCATTTGAAACATTCTAATAAGTAATAACAAACTACAAAACCGCAGTTGAAAAATAACATAAGTACAGTTAAGTTACTGCTATAACTTATCAACACATTTTAGTTACACTAGCTTACGTTTACAATAACTACCGGCAAATCGTGAGATCAACACATAATAATTACTTATTAGTTATTACGTCTAATACTTTTGAATCCTATTATGGCAGAACGTTAAACGGTTGACTTGTACTAAACGTGCTAGTAATCACACTAAGGGCCTGTTTAGCAATCTTCAAGAGTCGGCCGTAGCTTATTTTAGGTTTCGTCACTGAATACTTTACATATCGAGCGACAGAGACAAAACATGAAAGTAAGCTATTGGACACTGATCTGTAGATTGTGCAACAAGCCCAAAACTACATTTCTAATCAAAATCTACATGTAAAATGTGTGCTAATTCGCGAAAACCATGAGCGCTAGAATGTAGCTCTAATCTTTTATTTCACTAAACATAATATACAAATATTGAAATTCCCACTTGCTTACTTATTAATGGCACTACGTTTTTAGGTTAGCAACATTTATATAGTGAGTTAGTCAAAAGTGTCAGTATCGGTGCGAGCTAGGCTGTGTAAATGTTTTGTGCTATGTTATGTCTATGTTGTGTGGGGATACCGAATATAAAGTGCATATAATGTAAAATGCATGAATGCTTGAATATATTACAGTAGCCATACACCGTACTCCATTACGTCCAATCGACATGACACTGCAGGCTTGATGCAATCTACAGTTTGTCCATATACATGACAACCACTTTATTAATAAAAACATTTAAGCAACGAATGCGCTAGTCAATGTCTTTGTCCGATACGTTGGAAGTCACTTGATAGACAAAGAGAAAGGCAACATGGATTAGCGTATCCGTTGCGTAAATAATTTTATTCGTAATGGAGCAAAATATGTATGACTAGAATGCCAATCCACGCCCATACACGGTTGTAACTTATAACTGATCCATTCGGCATGACGATAGGCGGTATGGTGTATGACTACCCTTTAACATAATATATGACATCATGATGAGTCATTCGTAATAAAAGGGTCACTAAAATATTTAAAATATTGTTCAAGGATTTTACACGAAACTGCAACAAGTTGCTGTAGAATGTCATTGCTATTTTCCAATATTGTAATTTGTAATATAAGGTTTATATTATATTAAAAATCATTACAAATATTAAATTAACGCACATAGAGATACCGGTATTCCCACTGGAGTGGCGCATTCGATCAATGGGTGGCACAAATTTATATTTTAGGAAAAAAAAAAGTTTTCTTAAAAAACTTCAATATATTCTGAAGGTGAGACCACAATTGGCGACATAAGGGCTCGACAGCAAAACTGCGACGCGATTTCATGCGACGAAAGTTTTTGCTTATGCGGGATTTACACGAGTCGATTTTCGCCGTGCTTTTTCGCTTGACAAATGCAATGCAATTTGTTGGCAAAATTGCCTTGTAGGTCGCCCAATTATATGGTCGATTTTCACCGTGGGGCAGAAATCGTGCTGTGAAAATCTATCATATAAATTCCCCATCAGATGCTCCTTCGACGACTCACAAATCTCAACAGTACATCACATCTTGAAGTAGCTGAATTACTGATGTGGATATTGCATACTACTGTTATTAATAAGAAAATATAGAAAGTATCAATGATGTTGACTTCGAAACAATTTGCGTCGCAGTTTTTTGCGTTGCGAATCGTACGCATCGCAGTTTTGTGTACTAGCCCTGCAGGTCTAAAATGGCCACATTAAGTAAATCGTAATAATATGAAACATTAACTTTTGAAGAAATTGCTCTTAAAGTTATTTCTAATTATTCGGTTAATTGACAACTAAGCAATTCTAATGATGTGTAGCGATTTAACCATTTCTATTGAAAACAAACTGTCAAAATAGAATTGTTACTGTGAAAGCAACTTTTTCAATAGTTGATGTTTTATAATACGATTCACTTAATGTGGCCATTTTAGACCTGCTGTATCTCATCACCTCTACCCACGGCACCGCACACTTGATTATGCTGCTGCGGAGTTCCGTTGGTATTAGGTGATATTGTCGCCTAATGTGGTCGTACCTTTAGCTGAAACTGCGCTAACTTAGCATCATTTTCGGGCCCTACATGACATATTTTATCCGTTGATCGCACGCGTGTGTTAGTTGTAAGACTTGCAAGTTAGAAACAAACCATCGAGGGACGAAACAGGCGAGTCTGTGTTACTAGCTACGGTAGACGCTGTGGTGCTCGCTGGTGTCGCTTCCTGGCCGTCGGCGTCCACCTTCATGGTGCCTCCATATAGACCGAGACTGCACGCCTCTCTGTACCAATCCAACTTCTAGTCAGACTAGGTCGACTGCTGCCTCATATTTAAGTTACTTAAATAATTTTTGATGACTGTGTTACTGCGTTTCTGAATTAAAAACCTACTATCTATAGCTTTGCTGTCTATTATAAGAATTTCTAATCCTCCAAAGTCCAAAGGGGCGAATTAACAAGATGTAAGACTGAAATCATTCATCCAATTTCAAACTTAACATACGTTACTACTGAAATTAACAATGTATTATGGTATCAAAAATTATGGACATCTGGTAATAGTGTATGATTTCAAATCGCATGGATTAGCTACACACACAAAATCATGCTCCAAATTAAATCTGTACCTATCTAAGGACGCGTTTGCAAATTTGACATTATTTAGCTGACATTGTATTTCGGTAGATATTTCGACAAAATGAAAACAAATCCTACAAAACTAACAACTGTCACAATTAGAGTACCTACTTCTTAATATGTTATATTAAAATCGATTTTTTATAATATTATCAATAGCTATATAAAAAATACGACTTTAATTTGGCAAAAACAATTTTCCAAAAAAATTCCCAAATTTTCAAAACGAGCACGTGTTCATTCATTGTATTCATGTAGCTTATTTCTTTGTTTTAAAATACCCAAATATATATTCACCTTAAAGTTTGCTAAAATATAACCGAAAAAAAATGTTGAAAATTGATTAGGAGAAAGCGAGCACAATACTCCCCAAAATTTTCACGTGTTTTGCTATCATGCATGAACCTAATGCGGGGCAATAAGTTTTATTTTATTTCTTCCCTACCTGGATTTAACGCACAAAACATTTCTAAGGAAATTACAGTCCGCACTCGGTCGCTATCAAACAACACAATTAGCGAACGCGTCCTGATTCCTGAATGAATCAAATAATTCGTGTTTCGGATAAATGAGTGTCTAATGTAAATCGTGAAGTTTCTAACATAAACTGAATGTATCAGGCTTAGTTATCAGTAATGTAGGATTTATACAAACGTCATTTAGCATTGATCACCTGTGGTTTTTAGATGAACGTCTATGGTAGCCTTAACATTTTTATTGCGACTTTTCTAATTTATAAACACGAATAAGTAATAACTAATCACTGTAAATTATAATATAACTTCACTAAGTAGGTTATTTATTTATGTGATTAACAAAGAGCGAAGCAGATTATTAGAAAAAGCAATTTTCTTTGCACGGTATTTGAACTAATAATAATTTAGAGATGGTTTTATTACCTACTTAATGCTAGCCACACAAGTAAAGGTATAGCTGACAGTTTTGCCTGTACCGTTGAGTTTTCCAGGCAAACCGGAGAGCGTCTGTTTCTCAGCTGTGCAGGTTTCCTCCATAGTACTCAGCTCAGGTTTACCTGATAGGTGCAACTATGCAGGAAAACCTGTCAGATTCACCCTTACGTGTATGGCCGTCTTAAACACTTTATAATTTATGGGCCGCTACTAAAACTATAAAATTAATCAGTGAAAGAGAATGTGATCTTTCCTAATTTGAATTTTAAATTAAACGCTCTTGTTCTATTTATATAATTAAACTGTCTACCTAACTTTTTAACTACGTATAAATATAAAAGAACCTTCTAAACTTGAACTTCTAAATCATGACATTCATGACTAATCAAATGTTAGTAAATGCACAAAACAGTCACTGCACAATTTTATTAACAAACACAAACAACTCGTTCACATGCAATAACTTTTTTATCCTGCGTATAAAATTTATTTGAATATTACTCGTAGTCAGCCGCAAAAAAAAAACTCGGATGCAAGTTAACCGCGAATAAAATTCGCTCGGAGATAAGTTAGCCACGAATAAAATTTACTCGGTGATAATGTAATGTAAGTGAAAGCTTGTGTCGTTACGCGCGGTCGCGGCCATACTACACGCTATGAAGATTGAAGGCCGAAGCCCGAATGGACCATGCGCGTTCATCTCACCTTTAAAAACCGTCCAAGTGCGAGTCGGACTAGCGCACGTAGAGTTCAGTCTGTAGAGTCTGTACCATTACACCTATATTTTAGATGTTTAGGTACTTATTATTTCGTTATTTTTCTACAAAGTTTTCCAAGTGAGCGCATTTTAAAAGGCATCTATAACTCTTAAACTAAAAAAGTTATATAACCCCTATTTATTATAGTTTTCTATTTATTATTTATTATTTAAGATGAACTTTAAAGGAAAATTATATTATAGTTTTCCTTTAAAGTTCATCACATGGACTCGAAAAATTTAAAAAAATTCATGATGGTCATGATTTTTTTTTAATTTTTCGAGCTAGCCGTTTTGCTTTTAGATGAGGGGCGGGGGATTTTTCTAGCATGACGGACATGACGAAACCATAAGGGTTCCGAGACGTAAACTGCGGAAACATAAAAACCGACCTATTTCCCGCGACTTTGTTCAAAAAAGAGCATTGGCCTGTTCAAATCTAATCATCAAAAACCTAAATGTAAAAACACTTATTACATTTAATATTTTTTAACCCCCGACACAAAAAGACGAGTGTTTTAAGACGTGTCTGACTGTCTGTCCGCGGCAACGTAGCTCCTCAACGAAAGGTCCGATTAATGTGCGCTCTTTTTTTATTGAAACACTAGGTGTTTTTAGCTATAATTAATAATCATCAGCTCGCGAAATATTGAACCGATCAGACGAGTTGAAGTTGTTTACAATTATTCATCAACTCGAGAAGAGATATTCAAACGCCTGAGCATATTTTCTTGGACCATGGCTAAGAACCATCTCGATCAAGCCAGCTTTAAAAAAAAAACGCATCAAAATCAGTATCGGACCTTTCGTTTACGTGCCACGATGTCACAGACGCATAGACACATAGACATACACGTCAAACTCATAACATTCCTCTTTTTGCGTCGGGAGTCAAAAATAAAGTCATCCTTGTCCCAACTAAAGGGCCATACGCACCATCCAGCCTGCAAGCCCAAGGCTATCCAGCACCGGTACTAATATGCCGTCATTAATGTCAATCATTTAAAATTTTTGCCTATAAATCCGCGGCCTTGAGCTTGCAGGCTGGATGGTCAGTATGGCCCTTAACCTTACATATTTTTAGTCGGACATTGGCCAACGCCTGCATTCTGCAACTCATGTGTAGCCAGAATCAACTGCCAACAAAACCCCACTGCTTAAACGTGAAAGACTAACGTACATTCATAACTAAAAAACACTAAGGTATTGTTTCGCCACTCACAACAATGTCTAACCTTTAATCTATGAATCGTATAGTGATTTTACAGAAGATAAACACTAACTATGGGTTATTTTGACTTACAAATTAGGTTTCCAAAAGAATATAATATGTGTACTAGAAACATCTATTACAGGACACACACAGCTCGCGACCTCGTACGCGCAAAAAGAAATCCCGCCGGAACAGTACATTTTACTGCGATAAAAATTAGCCTATGTGTTAATCCAGAGTCTAAACTATTATAACGCGTTTCAAATGAGAATAGGAACGTCAATGACCTTCATCTGTCAAATATCACTTGAAAAGTGTGATTTTCAGAAAAACGAATGTGCATATAAATATTAGGTAATAGTCTTGCATCGAATTTAATTATGATTGTTAAATAGTAATCAATTATCTAAACATAAATTTAACTATCATAACAGTCTAAATTCGAAATAACATGGCGCCGACTCGATCATATTCTCATTTGAACCGCACTATACCATACACAATTTCACTAAAATCCATTCAGTAGTTATTGCGTGAAAGAGTAACAAACATCCACAAATCGATACATTCTTACAATCTTTTGCGTTCATAATATTAGTAAGGATAACAACATTCATTCAATATTTTCTAAGCACATGCAACAGCCAACATATGAACGAGTTTAAGACCTCGCTTCATTCAAATACGGAGATACTGAGTGGGAGAGACATACTAATTTATACAATGCATTATCTATATAATTCTGAATATAACTTTATTCCATTATGTTTACAGAGGATATTATTGTGAATCAACTACTGGGACTTAACTTTAAAATATTATGTAGATCAAAATTCAAAATAATAGTAATGTTGCCTAGTGTAGAATATCACGTTTTTACATAGATTAAAATTGTTGCATCTAAAAAACCGGCCAAGTGCGAGTCGGACTCGCGCATCAAGGGTTCCGTACAAACCTATTAGTAAAAGTTCACCCATCACGACAATCAAGTCATAGTAGGGGTAGAAGATTTATAATTATGAAAAATATTTTTATTATAATTATGATGTAACAAAATTTTTATGGTTTTCACAATTTTTCCTTTATCTGCGCTATTAGACGTTGCTTCGTACCAAATTTCAAGATTCTGAGTTCACGGGAAGTACCCTGTAAGTTTTGATTCCCTTGCGAGTGTCGAAAACTTGCGGTATAAACGGTTTTATCTTTTGATTGCGTTGGCTTAGAAGTTGGCTCCAAGGGACAGTAGTACTTGATATCAATTCCAGCTTGATACCTCCACGCGTTCCTGAGATAAAGGGTCTTGACAGACAGACGGACGGACGGACAACAAAGTGATCCTATAAGGGTTCCGTTTTTTCCTTTCGAGGTACGGAACCCAAAAAAAGTAAATAAGGTTGACGAGATTAACATATTTTATAAGCGTATAAAAAATGTTGCTCATCGCTTTCTTGCAATACCTTTGTATTCTTTCAAAAGGTACTTGACGTAATTTATGGACGCCCCTAACCCCCGAATTGTCAAGCAGTGAGCGAGCTGATGAATGATGATGAATATATCAAATTATAGCTAAGAACACTGTCGATCATGTCAGCTTTCAACCAAAAAGTCAGGTTCATCCGTTTGAGAGCTTCGATGCCCTCTGTCTTCGTAGGGGGTTAAAAAGTGTATCCCGCAAACAAATTACACATCATTTCCCATCCCTCCCCCCATTCACTATACTCCCCCACGCCCGCCTCAACTACAATAATTTAAGCTGTTAACTCGAGTGAAAAATCCTTTAGAATCCTGCAGACGGATTTTTTTTCGATTTTAAACCCGACCGCTCGTCGGAAATACGTACGATTTTATTACGAATACCGAACGTTAAATGAAATATTTTGTTTATAGTTGATATTAAAATTACATTAATTAAATTAGGTAATTTTAATCAATACTAATTTATACATTTTATACTATATTATATTTCTACAGTGGGGTTAAGAGTAATGTTAATATTTGACATTCTGTAAGTTGCTATTTTAGTCTTTTGTAATTTAGGAACTTATAAAATGGTTATTCAGTGAATAAAGTTTGATTCCCTGAACAATAAACACCTAAAGGGCCATACGGGGCCATTGGCCATAGGCCAAATGATGTTAGCCTAAAGCCTTCCTCGATAAGTGGACTATCTAACACAATTTTTAATGCGTACCAGTAGCTCCTGAAATAAGCGCGTTCAAACAAACAAACAAACTCTTCAGCTTTATAATATTAGAATAGAATATAGATTGATAAATAATAGTATCAATTTTACAGAGGTTTCACAGAGGTCGTTAAATGTGCCATGGCCATCAATAGTAAAGGCCATGGCATATTTGACGACCTCTGTGGCTCAGTGGTCGAACGCGTTGGTGCTCAAGCCGGGGTTTACGAGTTCGAATCCCGTCGAAGGAACAAAAAGTTTTTCTCATTTGTGTGTTCCTGGGTCATGAATGTGTATTATATAATATTAAAAAATTTAAATATAAGTATGGTATAAAAAGTATTAAGTATAATATTTCCGTTGTCTGGTAACCGTAACACAAGTTCTTCGAGAACTAGTATTAGAGACCCGGAGGCCCAGTGGACCCAGGGTGGTTGGGGATATTAAGGATTATGGGAACGCACTTGTAAATCCTCTGGTGTAACGATTGTGGCGGAAAGCTCAAATCGGTTACCATTAGGCGATCCCTCTACTCGTTTCCTGGTAGCCATTCAATAAAAAAGAAGATATTTTTATGAGTCCGCTTAATTTTACCTACTCCCACCGTACACAAATTATATCTGATATTCGTTTATATGGCCGTAATGTGTAAATAGTAAATACTGTTATACTTGTTATAATGAATTTAAACATTTGATAGTAATTACGGTGGGAACGAGAAAACCACTCTTTTAACCTCATTGTATAACAATTGTATACACGGTGACCCTCTTATCATTATAATAACAATGGGTTTTCATTTTTCAACTATATTTATTGTTTCTGTATCGCAGTCTTATTTTTAAAACTATAGTTATAACGGAATTTACGTTCCTTTCATATCATCAAATTATAATATTTAAAGAATGTTTATTTCACAATCTCTCGACATTTTATAATCTTGCTAGTTATATTACAATCTATATATTTACAATTTCACGGTGACATATACATTATACATAGTACTTATCTACACTAATATTATAAAGAGGGAAAGTTTGTTTGTTTGCATTGAATAGACTCCGAAGCTACAAAACCGATTATAATGAAATTTGGCACTTAACATAAATATGTATTAGAACACGGGGCCTTCCCCGTGTACTATTAGGTCATTACATATGAAATTGCCGTTTTGTAAAGGAGGATCACAAGGGGATGGGAGGGGTCCTAAATTTCGTTACGTCACTTTACAAAATCTATTTTACTCTAGGTACTTAGATTTTGTATTACAAATTTGACCAACTGTGACAAGGACGAGGGAGGGGTCAAAAATTATGAAATTAGTGTGACGTAATTTATGGATGGTTCCATAGGACCTTTCCGAGTATTATTACCAAATGCCATTTAACTCACATTTTTGTGAAATTGGTCACAGACCATTACTAATGGCAATGTAGAGAAAGGTATTATCATTATTTAGATTTTAGAGGCTTATCTATCTTCAATGACAGACTAGGTGTGGCGTACACAATTAAAACAATAGAAATTTTATCAATTTAAAAAAGACTATCAATAATACAGAAATACAAACCTACAAAAATGTATTTTTTTATACAGACAAAATTTACGAAAGTAACTTTCCAAAAGTCGGGGAGACCTACCAATTTCGTAAATTAGTTGACCCAGCGGCAAGCAAACGTTGTTCTGCCGACTATCACTCATTGGCATAAAAAAATTTACTACCTATTCACAGATGTACCAAATATACATTAAAAAAATCATTAACATTGGGCAAGCCGGAGGAGTTTGGTTACAAACACTGTAACACAAGAATTTTATATATTAAAATATACATTTTCAAGAAAAGGGAAATATAATAATGTCCTCAATAATATCTATGTGAACAAAACAACTCATTTTAGAGAGAAATAAACCAACACACATTTCGGAAATCCATTGTTGACTGGTTTATTCCGTGTTCAACACCTTGATTTTCAACCCTCGCTCTTATAACGACGGTACGACGAAGGTCCAAAATCTAGGGTTGGACATAGACTAATCCTGTTGGCTTCCGTAATTGAAATGCCTGAACGAAATTTAATATTTACCAATTCGAGTGAACCTAGGGCCTCATTTTATAACATAATTGGACCATACGGCTTGCATACATGCAGCATTATTAATTGAAACTCGATCGCGACTGCATATTTTCATTTCAATATAATCCGGGAAACCTGAATTTAAATAAATTGGTTTATATCGGTGTGCTTTTCTAAAATGTTATAATATTTTACTACGTATTTCGCATAAGTAAATATATAAGGTTTGGTAAAAGCAACTACGGATATTTTGGGTATATGATCTGTTACTCATATAAAGACGTTTGGGCAAAAAATTATTGTCATACCTAAAGTAAAAAAAATATCTTATAATAATGTGTAAATCTTCGCTCAACGCAAACTCGCCGCAACAACGCAACAATATAAAGAAAGGTTTTTTTTCGAGTAAATATTTTTCTGCCTAAACGTCTATACTTAAGCAGTAGATCATATGCCTAAAATATCCGTAATTGATTTTACCGAACCTTATATAAGTTCTATAACTTTTATTTCGTCATCCTTGAGATCAAACGGCCAACTCCAAAAATTAATTTAACTTTGTACACTTTTTGACGACGCGACTCAATTTGACGCGACGTAGGTCCAGAAGTCTAGAAGAATAATTGTGAAAATTATACATAGATCGTATAATACATACAGTTTGATTTAGTGAGCGAAACAATGCAAAACGGCGACAATATAGCTCCAACTGGTTTAAAACGAGAACGGGAGCAAGACACCACAGAGCTAGATTTCTATTAAGCGCATCTCTAATTGGAAGCGAAGTGGATACCACTTATTCCCGAAGCGAAAATAAATTAATGAACTAAAAAAATCTCTACGGCCTCAAAAAAATGTATTTTAACTATGAGGACTGAGGGCGTATCAAGTGAAAATTTTCGTTTTATCACTCAGCAACGTAACTTTAACTGCCTACTATTAAATATTTTGTGCTTTAACTAAATAAAGAATTATACATTATATAATAATGAGATAATATCTTGTACTTTAAACGAGACAATCTTTTATATTATATACAATCTTATAATCGTAATCTCGGCAACGACTGCAAGTAAATTGACATGAAATTTAGTATGCACGGGGTTTTTGGGGGAGAAAAAATCGTCTAGCGAAAAAAAAGTGTAGCTAGGTTTTAGAGAATCTGCTCATTTTTTAGTTATATTCTTTCGTCGTGCAACAATATAAAAAAAAAAATCGAGTCTTTAAATGTCAGTGCGATTGGCAGTTTGGTAAATTTTTGGGTTGTTCGGAAATTCGGAATGCGGTGTGTATGAACCCCGGTAAAATATTATTGTGATACTTTTTTTAAAATCCACTACAGCTCCGAGCAAAGCTCGGTTACCCAAGAACTCTATGTTTTAAAGAAGGTTGAAATTCTCACTCAAGTCTCAACCAATTCGATTTTCCTATGCGGGAGACGAATCGATTTCAAGACATACGAATTTCTATGTGTAATTTCATTCCATTTCATTAGAGGTCATAATATCTACCTACTTACAGGCTATATACATATAGATTCAAGATTTATCTACAAAACTAAAATGATTATACTCTAGCAACAAAATATAGAATATCGACGAGCTAAAGTTTTAATTAGCTCCACCAATTAGTATACCTACTGGGTGCGCCTTGGGTGCGACCGCTAGGCGCTGCTAAGTAAGATGGGCCTACTAGAACTCCCACAGACCCGCGCAAGGGCCCGATCCCCGCGGGATGCAGAAAAGCATTTTCTCGGCGATAAAAAGTTTTTTTACTGCCTACGAGGTAATATTTGTGGAACTATTAAAATGGGTTATAAAACACTGGCCTGTAACCAAATTCTCCTACTTAAAATTATCTTAAAAACCGGCCAAGTTCGAGTCGGACTCGCGCACCGAGGGTTCCGTACAAACTTGTAAAAAAAATAATGGTTTAAGTTTATGCATAAGGTTTACGTTTATGAAATTAAATGTTTTATTTTTATATTTGAGTTGTATGTAAAGGTAAATTGCGGTTTACGATTTATGACGTACTAAAAAACGTAAAAAACTACTAACTAGATCTCGTTCAATTAGTCGTAACAATACTATGAATATTTTTAAGTTCGTTGTATTTAAGTTACGAAGACTTATGACGGACTAAAATTATGAAAAAGTAACGTCCTGATGTAACTGTTAAAAAATATATCAGATACCAAATTCTACTGTTATTCCAAACTCCTAAGCCTACACTGTTAGAGCGAAATTGTGAAATATAGTAATTTCCTTCACAAATAGGCACACAAACTGAACACACCCACTTATAATTTATTGCCAAACTAGAGGGGCTATTAGGTAAAATTAACAAGCGACGGAATTAGCTAACTTATTTTTAGAGTTCTGTACCCAAAAGGTAATAACCTAACCAAGAGCATGTCAGGACATGTCTAAGGAGGGTTCCGTAACTATAAACGCGTAATATGTTTTTTTTTTAATTACTCCAAAAGTTACTGTCCGATTTGGTTCAAAATAATTTTCCTAAAGAGTTTTTAGCATGATCTATCAGCATGGAAATTTGCAAGTTTCTATCTCCTATAGTTTAAAAATGCTAGGGGGGGGACCAACTTACAAACTACTTTGGAGGCCGATTACTCGAAAATGGTCAACTTTATAAAAAAGTAACGTATGAAACCTTGCCTTTATTTTAAAAGACCTATTCTACGATACCCCACACGATGGGGTAGAGTGAAAAAATATTTTTCATCCCCACTTCACATGTATGGAGAGCCACTCCTAAAATATAAAATTATTATTTTTTTATGATCCCGAAACCGTGATCTATACACAATCTATAACTGCACCAAATTTCATCAATTTATATTCATAATTATAGGAGCTAGAGGCGCGGACAGACAGACAGACAGACAGACAGACAGACAGACAGACAGACAGACGGACAGAGCGAAACTATAAGGGTTCCTTAAGTATTACGGAACCCTAAAAACGGGATCTTATTACTAAGACTCCGCTGTCTGTCGGCCGTATGTCCTGTCTGTTTGCAATGAGGCTGTATCTAATGAACCGTGATACGAGACAGTTCAAATTTTCACAAATGACGTAGAATGTAGAAACGTAGAATATTTCTATTGCTGCTATAAAAACAAAGATACTAAATACAGAATAAGTAAATATTTATGTGGGGCTCGTGCGAGAGCCCGACTCGAACTTGGCCAGTTTTTATGACTATTAAAGGTCTTCCTACACGTACCCCAACCACAGCATATGGTCGGTTATAGACTATAGTATAGGTATTGAATTGTCTTCAAAAAAATTTGACTATGATTTTTTGTATACTATTTTACGCGAACACTACGCCGTTTGTGGACCGATTTTCAAAATTCTTTTTTTATTGTAAAGGATCTACTTCCAAGTTGGTCTCTTTGTTCGTTATTCCTTATTCGTTATTCGCTTCATCATGGAATTTCTACATCCTACCACTGACACCCATTCGCGGCAAAATGTGCAAAACGCAAAATGAGCACCGTGAAACCGAATAAATAATAGTACAAGTACCGTACGCTGAATGTGTACATATGCAATTACTCAGATTGTTCAAAAACATAATGACCTATTGCATAAGATATTTATTACTTTAAAAACATCTCCATCCATAATATTTAAAACATAGGTATCATATGTTCGCAAAAATTTGTATTTTTAGCGTGACATAAAATATTCTCCATCACGTCTTGCCTTAAGGGCTCGGTGGACGTACGTCTTCGAAAAGATAGGCACATGTACAAAGTTCGACGTAATAGTATGTTATTAGTACTGTTATAAACTTATAACCGAGGCTCTGTAATTTTAGTGCCTGTTTCGCATTCTTCTAATAAATGTTGGATATCACAAACGGGAGTTTTATATCGTCCGACAGAGACAAAACATGAAAATACGCTATATATTAAGTGGGGTTCCTATAACTTCAACTGTGGGAGAGCCACGCTTCGGCATGAATGGGCCGGCTCGACCAGATAAATACCACGACCTCACAGAAAACCGACGTGAAATAACGCTTGCGTTGTGTTTCGCCGAGTGAGTGAGGTTACCGGAGGCCCATGGGGGGGATTGGGGATTTGAAGGACCAGGAACGCAAGTCGCAACGCCAGAGGAGTTACAAGACGTGTAACTCCTCTGGTGTTGCGAGTGTCCATGGGCGGCGGTAATCGCTTACCATCAGGCGATCTGTTTGCTCGTTTTCTGGTTCATTACATTAAAAAAAATTCTATCGGCTTCACTTACCACTTACCTTTTAAAGAACCTCTTTCAACTTCCTTCGCCACTGGAAGATTGTCGGTATAAAGTTCAAATGTACGGCCGTCAATGGACCCGGTGTACCACTTTTCGGCCTTGTTGCTTGACAATAAGGTTCAACAACTTGCTTAATCTAGAACCGCTCTTTCAACATGTATTTCATACCTAAACTATTCTTAAAAGACCAGCAAGGCGTCAGAAAATCAGTCTGCTCCATTGCTTTATTATAATAATAATGGGTATTATGATACCAGGGTATTCCCGTACGCCTTTTAAAGTTCTCGAGTGGATCGGGAGTCGGGATCAATCAACTTTGATCGTTAAAACCACAATGTGTATTAATTAATTTCAAGTATTTCCAACGTTACTTATTAAGCTCGGCTTACATCATTACTTCCTTACTATAATTAAATATACGAAAGTAAAGCTATGTCGTTACGTAATCACGCATATACCACTGAACATACTTTGAGGGAAATTACTGCTAGATTAGACCTTGAGGAAGGACATCCGCACTTACACTCTGACGTTGATAACTCCTATACAGTAAAAAGAAGAGGAAGGACATAAGCTACTTTTTATTGCAGTCGGTATAGCTCCCACTTCCCATGCGATGCGGATTTTTACTCAAACGAAGTCGTGGACAACATCCAGAATCCTGATCAGGGAATACTGACACAGATCCATACAGACTCACGTTAAAAAACTCCGAGAAATGAGAAACAGAACTTCTCTTTACCTCTCTCTGTAAGGCTGAGACTATATGATACGGAATCCGGCGGGCCGGAGAAAATAGAACTCCGCGCTAATACCAAAGAGTTGAAAATGGAAGTATCGAGTGTGGAGCTGTCATATAGGGTAACACACCCAATTGCTAGCACTGTACCTAATTATCAGCCCCCCCGAACAAATAGTAGAATTATAAGCTTCTCTGTAATTAATTTTTGTTTCCAGTTAATAAAAACAAAACTTGAATGTTTCTGGAATCTACTGCCAGCGACACCATACATTAAACTATAAAGTATTTTCCTCTGTAATAATCGAGGTTATAATTGGACCCTTTTTTTAAAGTGCTGATAATTGGTACTCTCACCCTATATGACATTAAAATTTGGCTCGACACTTGTGTGTTCAATTTTCAGATCTATTGTAATATAATTATAAGCGCGGAGTTCTATTTTCAATGTTCTGTATTTTCGCCGGCGTTCCGGATTCCGGATCATATCATAGCCTCGACATCACTGGAGCAAAATTGCACCTCCACTTAATATTTAGAATTTTCATTACCCTTCCCCTTCTCCGGTTGTTTTTCGTTTGTTAGAATAATAATACATTGTACAAGTATATTCCTAATACTTTTAGAAATACATAACTGTTTAGAAAAAAGTGTACCCTTTTTTTTTAATTCACATAATTAAAGTACAACGCGTTTGAGCTGCAAGTTGCAACAGTCATCCATATCAGTTTACGTAGTAAAATTTTCGTGATTCGTCAAATTTGTATTTACCATTTTGTTCACCACCAACGTCAACGGGACGTCACCGGGAAAGACATGACGGCGCCGTAGTAGCGATAGATACATTTACTATAGCCGTCTGTCCACCGCACGGCCGTTTTAACTTTTTAAATTATGTTTTAAAAAGTCCAAACGTCAAAATGAAGACCATTCCCAGTTGTCAGTTGAAGTCCATAATATTAGGTAATAGGGCAGCTGGTCGAAAAGAGGCAGCTTTTTAAAACATAATTTAAAAAATTAAAACGTCAAATTTTGATATTTTGACTTTTTAAATTATAGTGTTTTAAAAAATTCAAGCGTAAAAATGAAGACCATTCCCAGTTGTCAGTTGAAGTCCATAATAATAGCTAATATGGCAGCAGAAATAATCTCGTTCTCGTTGACGTCCCGTTGACGGTGGCGGTGTGGACAAACGTAAGTGTGGATACTGGATTTCCTACAAGGCAAATTTACGCTGTGTATCGTCACAATTCACAGCTTCTTTAATGTGGATAAGATTAAAAAAACTATTGCATGCGGAGGAGTACTAGCTACATAAAACTGAAATTGCTATCAATCTATGAATATACACATTGTCGCTTGGTCTGTTCTGCTTAAAAGTATCAAAACACACTACAGCGAAGATCGTAGTGTGTATAGTAATGTGGGATTTACATTGGGTCGCCACTTCTTTTGTTGGCAACATTGCCTTGCGACCTAGCCGAACTGTCATTTAAACGGTCGATTTTCGTAGAGGGACGGAAATCATTATGAAAATGTCCCATGTAAATCCCCCATTACTAATAACAATATGCTAATGAATGATGTACCTGGTACAAATACATTAGAAGCTTCGAAGCAGTTCATAACTGTTTTACTAAGTGACATCTAAAGGCTAAAATACCTAAAATATTTAAAAGCAAAGAACTGAAAAAAATTCTAATATTTAATACTTCTCAATTACGACAAACGTACGAAATATAAAAGTAGAAAATGTCGATTAATAGTAATTTATTTACCTCTGATTAGCGGAAAATGTTTTGATGTGCACCCCACGTTTGGCGCCGGCTCGAACATTAACTGAAACACAAAATACAACTTAATTTTATAATTACATAAGTTGTGATGTAGGTTAGTTGCTGCGTAGAAAATCCGATCTTATCCGGATTTTCTACGCAGCTTTTCATATCAGTGTTACCTTTTATGTTTATGATTTTGCGCGTATTGTGTAAGTCTTATGAGTCTATAGGATCTAGTTTATGGGGTAAATTGTTATGTATCTAATAATAATGTTCAATTTACTTAATACATAACGTGACCATTAATTTTTTGACTCAAAACGGGACATTGGTTTATTTAGGTCAATTAACAAGTATTTAATGAAAAAAAAAACTTTTTTAAAGTTATTTATTCAGAAAAGTCAAGTTACGAATTAAAAGATACATTACATAATACCAGAAACGTTTAGGTTATATTTATATTTATCAGAGGAACTTTGCTGCTAAATAGTCGAGTTATTTAGCGATGAATTTCAATCCTAAAGATACTCGAGTTCCGTTAGTGGACACTTGAATCCTTTTACTGCCTCAATTAGTAACGTGATCCGTTAAGTGTTCGCCAGTGTTGCCAGACTAAGTATTTTAAGACTTGGTTTACAAGGTAGGCATAGGTGGTCTGCTCCTAGGCCCTAGCATTAATATTCGCCGCGAACGTTAAACGCTTGATAGTTTGATGAGTGATGACTGGTGACACCAATCTAAGAAAGATTTTAGCGAGTCGAAAAAGTTCCATTAAAGCGCATGCAATTAAACTTTTACGACACGCTAAAATCTTAATACGAAGGTATTTTGACGGTAGTCGGTAAAATATTCAAAATAATAATGCCTATTGCCTCCCACACAGAATTTGATTACATTTCGGTTTCAGAAAAACCAGACCAGCTAATACAGCAGTAATTTTATAGCGCCTAAGTGTGTGCGCAATACACATGTTCACTCTCCCTCTCTCTAATCCTTTACTCTCGTAATCCAGTGGGACGGATGACCGACACGACTAGCGAGAGATCGGGCTCAGGACCAACTTTTTACATTCCCATCGGGCATCGGATGCATGGATCATCTTTCTTGTCAGACAATCAGATCAGCCTGAATTGTCCTAAACAGACTTGAAAACAACATTTTTCGTTGTTCCAACGCGGGTACGGACTCAAGAGCCGAGAGCCAAGCTCTAAACCACTGGACCACAGAAAGGACTGAGGAGTCTCATATAAAATATAACATGCATTCAAACAGCTTTTGAAAGCCGTCTCTTTCATGCCGGTGAAACAGAGTAGCTAAATAGCGATGAGACGGTATATTCAGCGAAATAATTTCAGTAATCAAATAGGGTGAGCTACTCAGGCTGAATGAACGCTATTTCAGTGCAGACTGCAGACACAAGTGGCCTTAACGACTATATTAGATACAGCAATCATTTGTAAATTTCTGTAAATAGCAACCGTATTTGGTTAAGATGTACATAATGCTGCATTGAAGTAACCTTTTTATCAGCCTGTTTTTCATAACCACAAGTCTTTACTGGCATAGGTATACATACAATATACGTTTTTCCAGCTTTCCGTTAGTTACGTATCTACGTATTTCGGTATTTAGGTTTATGATATTTTTAATTTCTCTTTAGATATGCGAATTGTGAAGTGAAGGGTGGATAATGGATATGCACGACGACGGAACGATAGTTGAAAATCAAAAATAATATAGTGTAAGCTTATTATTTTAGGTTATCTTAATCTATATTTTTAGAGCGTGTATGTATCGGATCGAATGTCACTGAACTTCTCCTAAACGGCTGGACCGATTTTAATTTTTTTTGTGTGTGTTCAAGTGGATTCGAGAATAGTTTAGATTTGCAATTGGACCCGGTAGGTGGCGCTGCTGTTTGTACGTCAACAAATTTCAGTCTAAGTCGGTACGAAGTTTGCCGGGACAGCTAATAAATTATATAATCGTACAACGAATGGTTTAAATGTATAATTACTATTATTTGTGAAATATTTGGTTATAACATTAAATGATTTAAAAAATTATATCTTAAGCATATGAATTAATGATGTTCAAAGTGTAATGTTCAATTATTTGTATAAAAATATGTTCTTGGTGATTAACAACTGTTTTTGGATGAATGCCGTTGTGGGTATTACTGGCGAATGGCGATGGACGGCCATTGAGACACATGTTATGATGATTTAAAGAGAATAAATCCTGTACATTATTTAGTCGTACAATTGTAGTTTTAATAACTGGACATGAATACTAATTGTAGAAAGAAAATTAGCGACAAGTTTACGCAACAGTGAAGGTTTTAGGCGATGATATGTGTGTTGTGGTTTTCCTATTTGATTTTGTGTGTTGTTGCTGTAGTTTTAGGCGATGTGTTTCCAGCATTACTTAAAATCAATCCCGTGGCTTGCCAAGCAAGCCAAGCAGCAACGGCCTAGCATTAAAGCAAAAAGCAGTCTTTTAATGGCGCGGGCGCCATTAAAAGACTGGATTGTTAAAGTACTTTTTACCCGACTACGGCGAAGCCAAAAGGAAGGGTAATGATTTTGGCAGTCTATGTATGTATGTATGTATGTATGTTTGTTCCCTCGTAGCGACTAATCTACTAGTCCGATTTTGATAAATGAGGTGTCAATAGATTCGTAATGATGCCGCGGGTAACATAGGCTATATAATTTTTTTCAAAATTTTGTATTTTGAAAGTTGGACCTCAAATACTAACATCTAAAAAAATTAAACCAAGATAATCATCAGGTGTTTGGTATCAAAAGAAAGGTCTTGGCAATCACATCACAAATATGTATATATATTTTACATATTTATCGTGTGCTTGCACAAATATGTCAAAGTACACGTTTATAATACGGTCGGTTGGCTCGCTCCGCGCTCCTGAAGAAGATATTTTTAATTTCAAGTGTTTTGGTTAGGTACTTATTAATATTATTCCAAAAAAATGTTCGATTGGGAAACGGAAAAGTACGAAATAAAAAATAAGTTAAAAACTATAACCCGACTACGTAAAAAAGGGGTCTAAAAAGGCCAAAACAAGAAACTAATTCAGATAGAAATCCAGAAATCCATAGGTAAATAAATGGTCAAGTTAGAGCCGTGGTCGCACCTGCCTACTAATGGCGTCTAAGCGTCAGTTCACACCGAGATGCGTCGCGTCTAGACCGATTATATACCAAGATAGATACAGACGGCTGCGATTTGAAATCGACTGTTCCGAACTTTATACATATAGTAGGTGCGACCACGGCTCTAACTTGACCAATTTTTTACCTATGGATTTCTGGATTTCTATCTGAATTAGTTTCTTGTTTTGGCCTTTTTAGACCCCTTTTTTACGTAGTCGGGTTATAGTTTTTAATATAAAATCTAAACAGTAACAGTTATAGTATTATTAAGTAGGTATTTCAGCTACAAAAAGCAACCACGTGGGAAGCCATGAATCACCAACTTGTTTCCATTTGCAAGCGGACAAG
Source organism: Glaucopsyche alexis (assembly GCA_905404095.1). NCBI lineage: Eukaryota > Metazoa > Arthropoda > Insecta > Lepidoptera > Lycaenidae > Glaucopsyche > Glaucopsyche alexis. The sequence goes on from FR990042.1 coordinate 6,319,158, forward strand.
ACTTGGGTTTTTAAAGCGGCAATTGAAATTAGACTCTCGTGTTGATAGATTAAGGAATGTAGCGGTTTGCTTTAATGTTCTGTTGTCATAGTCTGTACCATTTGAAGTCTGAACTCCGAAGTGACGAAATTCTGTTTAACCTATGAAATCGTCCAACTTAATAAAATGAGACCCCTAAAATATAAAATGATTATTATTTTATGATGCTAAAAACGAGACCTATAGACAACCTATAACTATACCAAAATTTTATCAATTTATATTCATAATTACAGAGGCAGGAAGAGTGGCAGTGGCAGACACAGAAAGACAGACGGACGGATAGAGCGAAATTATAAGGGTTCCTTGAGTACGATGGACCGCTAAAAATCATTACGAAAATTGTTATCGTTTTACCTACTTGCCTTTTGAGGATGGATCATGATCTATGTCATGTATACTGTATTAGGACCTGTGTAAAGGTCAATATAGTGTCAAAAAAAGTGAGGTAAACTTAAAATGACGGTACACTTTGAAATGACGAGTTCGGTCGAACTTGTGGGAACAAAGATAAAAACATACAAAACAAATAAAACCGAAACTTCAGTAAAACTATCCTTCTACTATCATAAGGGGTCATCCATTAATCACGTGATGCCTAAAGGGGGAGGGGGGGTCCGAAAAAAAATCACCAAGTATCACCAAGGGGAGGAGGGGGTATAAGGAGACATCACGTGTATTAATTTTCGAATCAAGTCTATGCATACCGAAATTATTATCGGTTGTAGATTCGTAGTGTTACAGATAGATACTTACAAGACAAATGACTCGTTTAGTTTTTAATTGCTTAAATTATTCGATTAAATTGTTTTTTAAGTTATAAAGTTTTTCTTCAAACATGACCTGCTTACTATGTAAAAAAAATACACGTGATCTTAGGTGGGCGAGGGGGGGGGTAGCATAAAACCTCACCACGTATCACCAGGGGGAGGGGAGGGGTCTAAAAAGTTGTTAAAAACATCACGTGATTAATGGACGCCCCCTAATGTGAAAGTTCGTGAAGATGGATGGATATTTGGGTAGAAGGATTTCGTGATTCTTTCAGGCAAAGAATTTAATTTAACAAATTTCTTTGTTACGTTGCGATCCAGCTCAAATAAAATTGTATTAGGAATTACATATATTAAGCAATGATTGTGATGTGTATTGTGCATTTAAATAAATAAATAAATAAAGAATACGTCTGAACAGATTTTGACTTTTTTAGACTTGTGGCTTATAGTTTATCCAGAGCCTAGTCTTTTTTACTCGACTGCTGCGAAGCCAAAAGGAAGGGAAATGATTTTAGCAGGGAAACATGTATATTGTATGTATACATATTTGTTTTATTCTAGCGCCTAAACTACTGATCCGATTTTAATAAATCAAGTATCAAAAGATTCGCATTAGAGATTTAATTTACGGAGTCGGTTATAGTTTTTATAAAAAAATATTTTTTTTACGTAAAATTGCAGTGTTCTCGTGAGAGCTGTATTTACGAGAGCGGAGCCGCGAGCTAAAGCTAGTTCGTAATAAAGGCATTGGTAAGTAAACAATATAACCAAGTAGGAGTTTCCCTCATGCTCGTACACTCATTAACGCCGGGACTATACCTATAGTCCGGAAATTGTGACGCCGGCAACCGTATTACGCAAAAAATAGCGATTAGCAAAAATCTTGCAGTCATCGCGCGATAGACGCGCAGTCGATTGCTGAACGTCAAATAAAATCGTATTATATTACCTATGCGATCGATTGCTAATCGATCGCTGTTGTGTTTGTTGTGTTGCAGTTTGCTTCATTTTTGCAATATTTTTGCTATGACGCTCGCTGATTGCTTCCGCTTTGCTGTAAAAGTCTTACGTAATACGAAAAATTCGACAGCAGTGAAGAGATTTAGAACGATTGATTGCAATTTATAGTTCCTCGATTGTTCGGTAGAGGCAGTACTGTCGCTAGATTGCTTCTACTATGTTTTTGCAGATACGTAATACGAATTTGCGATTTTGGAGCAAAAATTGCGCAATTTTTGCTATTGCTTAGCTTTTGCAAAATACGTAATAAGCCTGCGGGGAAAATTCAGACCGCTGAAAAGAGAACTTGCGCTAATACAATAGAGCTGAAAATCGAAGTGTCGAACGGCGAGCTGTTTTATATGACATTAACATTTGACTTGATACTTGTGTGTTCGACTGTCAGCTTTATTGCTAGATGTTGCCTGCGACTTCGTGCGCGCTAAAGAAAATCCCGCGGAAACCGTCCAATAAGTAGCCATATCCTTCCCCGTGGTCTATTCTATATTTATGCCAAATTTCATCAAAATCGGAACAGTAGTTTCGGAGCCTATTCGATACAAACAAACAAACTTTTCCACTTTATTATATTATAGTATGGAAGTGCAGAGTTCAATTTTCAGTGCTCTGAGTTTCTTCCGGACTGATGGATTCCGGACAATATAGTCCCGGCCTAAGACTCTTGTGCTATAAAACGAGATTCTTCCAGGTTATTAAATGTTACCGTGTAATAAGTTTGTATTGTTTTGTTTTAATTACAAGTTAATCCCAGACATTGTAATTACTCGTATAACTATTATAAGGATTTCTACGAGCTTATTATGCTGTAATAATTAAAAGGAACTATTTTAATACTTTTTAAGATAACTGCTTTGTAAGTTTATTAACAACAGCACAAGTCGTATAATATTTCGTCGTTATAACAGTGTTCATGGAGGATGAACACTGTTATAACTTATAACGTGTAAACTACTTGACATAGCAACCTCCGTGGTCTAGTGGTTTAGAGGTTTGCTCTCAACTCGGAGGTTCGATTCCCGCAATGGAACAACAAAAAATATTGTTTCCAAGTTTGGTTAGGACAATACAGGCTGATCACCTGATTGTCTGACAAGAAAGATGATCAATGCCAGATGAGCATGTTAAAAGTCGGCCCTGCGCCTGATCTCTCGCCAGTCGTGCCGGTTATCTGTCCCACTAGGTTTCGAGAGTAAAGGAGAGAGCGTTCTTGTGAACTGCGCACATCCATGGGCACTATAAAATTATTCTTGCGTAACTGGCCGTTTCAATGAAATTGCTGGCCACCGTTACCGATATCGGAGTGGGGAGTTACTATTAAAATACTTAACTGCACATAATTAAGTATTCATACGGTTTTCGTTAAAATACACTGCATTATATATTGAGTAATTCAATAGGAATAGTATATTATCTAAATTAAAACGCGGGCCGCGCCCTCATCAGCTAGTTAGATCAGATGAAAGGAAAAACGACGTCACCAAAAAATTGCAATACGCAATTGGATGAAAATTGCCCTATATGGATAATGGAATGGAAATTGCTGAAAAAGGCCTAGCCTTGAGCTATTTTGGTAGAACGAATTAAAAATATATAAAAAAAATATATTAAAATGATTATTATGATAAACCTGTCACCATTTAACCGCAGAGCTGTGAGTAAACTAAGTAGACGCACTGAGTCACCTGTACAAGTCCCATTTTCCACTATAACCTGACCTCTTACATTATCTACTCCGCTATCGAATTCCTAAACAAAGAGGCCTTTACCTATACTGCTGACTGTTAAGTGATATACTTTAAACGAGACAATCTTGTATATATCTATACTAATATAATAAAGAGGAAAAGTTTGTTTGCATTGAATAGGCTTCGAAACTACTAGACCGATATTGATGAAATTTGGCAGATATATAGAGTATACCACGGGGAAGGACAAAGGCTACTTTTTATCGCGGAAGAATGTACGGTTTCCGTAAGATTAACGAAGTCGCAGGCAACATCTAGTTACATATATAGTCGTAATCTCGGCAACGGCTGCAAGTATTTAGTTCGAACCCTGGTAAAATATTTTTGTGATTCTTTTTAATAATTTACTAGAGCTCTAGCAAAGCTTGGTTACCCAGGCACTATACTTAAATTGAGCAGGATTTGAGTTTATTTTTTCCTAGTTTAACCATATTTTTAAATCCGCCGCACAAAGACGTGTTTTATAGTTATTTAAAATAAGTAAAGAGTGTATAAAATAAGTTATTTAATACACTGTTTTAGAAATGGAATTTAACCCCCGACGAAACCAGAGGGATGTTAACTTATAAGTTTGACATGTATATATGTGTCTGTGCGTGGCACTGTAGCTCCTAAACAGGTGAACCGATTTTGATCAGGTTTTTTCTTTTAAGGCGGCCGTGAGCAGCGGCGGTTGTCTCAAGCGAAACTGTGTTTTATTGTAATAAAGATAAAGTTTAAAACAATAATGTCTCCGAAAATCAATTACGGATACTTCGGGCACATGATCCCCTGCTTATGCAAAAAAAATATTGTCATACTCAAAGTAAAAAAATCATCTCATGTAGGTAGGGTTACCATATCTCAGGATTTGTCCTGAGATTACAGGATTTTTCGACTCTTCTCAGGATTCCGGCCGGATTTAGCAAATCTAGTGATAGCTCAGGATTTTCAATAAAACACAGGTTACATTTTAAAGATCTCTCTTATTAAACTACTAAAAATAATTTTCTTTTAGTAACAATTGCAGTTAAAATCAATACTTATTTATCAAAGTGAAACAAACTAAAAATAAGATTATTTTTATTAAAGAAGATTCTTTTGGTAACAATTGCAGTTAAAATCAAAAAAGTCGCGTAAAACGCGTGCGCAAGATAATAATACGTTTTTGAGAGAAAATTCTCAAGCTGTAGAAAATCTCAGGACTTTTCCATGGAAATCAGGCCTTTTCTCCGGACTTTTGATTTTTTCATCTGGTAACCCTACATGTAGGTGACTCGCCGCATAACGCAAACTCGCCCATATAAAGTAAAAAAACTTTTTTCAAGTATGACATTTATTTTTCTGCTTAGACGTCTTTATATGCAATAGATCATATTATGCCCAAAATATCCGTAATTGATTTAACCGAACCTTATTTAAATAATTAAAAAAATATTAAAATTTACTCCGCTGCCATTTAAAGCTTTTGATCGAGAGTGATCTCAGCTATTCAGCTTACTGCTTAATAATTAGCAGGTTAATTAAATTTTGTTATTTTGTTTATATACTCCATAAGTTACATAAATTCATCAAATCTTTGTTCAGACCACGGACACAGCTCTAGCTTTCTATGGCGTTTCAATTCTGCGGTAAACTTTTAGAACTACCGATCGTGCGGTCGAAAGCTTGAGAAGATTCGTATTTCGATGGCGAATATTCAAAATCACGATGTCGTAAAATGTAATAGCATAATATTCGGTTTCCAAAGTCTGCAGACTCAATCGATATTTCGAATGCCGAATATTCGATACCCAAACCACTATATCGTCATAGTATATTGTCCGACGCAACGTGGAAGTTGAATGACCGATCAACAGTACAAATTATGTACCTACCGCATATTACTGACGTTTTTTACCGACATTAGCAAAAAAAACGTGCCAAGTGCGAGTCGGACTCGCGCACCGAGGGTTCCGTACAAACCGTACCGTAGTGATTTTGTTACAGCTTAAAGATATTATAGACCTGAGTATTTGATATGAATTTCAATTTAATACCTCTACGCGTTTATGAGGAAAGGGGTAGTAAGTTTAAAATAATTAAAAATATTTTTATTATTATGATGTAACAAAAAATTTACGGTTTTCGCAATTTTGCCATCATTTGTGCTATAAGATGTTGCTTCGTACCAAATTATATGATTCTGAGTTTACGGGAAGGTTTTGATTCTCTTGCGAGTGTCGAAAATTTGCGGAAATTTGCGGCATAAACGGCTGTATCTTTTGATTGCGTTGGCTTAAAAGTTTGATTTTTTCACAGCTCTAAGGGACAGTAGACCTGAGTATTTGATATAAATTCCAGCTTGATTCCTCCACGCATTCCTAAGAAAAGGGTATTGACAGACAGATGGACCGACAACAAAGTGATCCTATAAGTGTTCCGTTTCTTTCCTTTCGAGGTACGGAACCCTAAAAAGGAGTGAATGAAAAACGAAATCTAATAAAAATTAAATTAATAACCTCCCCTTGTTTTGGAAGTCGGTTATAAATGATGAGGTACTTAAAACCGTGTAGGTACCTATAGGTTTATTTCCTTATTTTACTTTTATCTATTGCATTAAATGCACTGTTAAGTTGTTTCTGGCTAAGAACGAAAAGGTAAATAATGGTTTATTTACCTTTTCGTTTAGTAGCAAAACTACTTAGGTAGCATACGACTATTAAACGTCAAACTGTCGGGCGACAGTCAGTCAGGTTGTGAAGTTAGGGCGAGTAGAGTCTGAAACTTGGTAGAGTCAGAAGCTTGGTTTTACATGAGATCTGATAACTTTTTGACAGTGAGATCCATGTGGTAATTGGTATCGTCTTGGCATCATTTAAACATGAAAATATTTTTGGTGTGACTTTATTTTCGAAATTTTTAATTATCTTTCTGCCTAAACGTCTTTACCCAAGCAGTAGATCATATGCCCAAAATATCCGTTACTGTTTTTATATAACCTCATTGAATATAGAATAAGGCCCACCCACTGGTCATCCTTATTCTGTATGTAAGGCAGTGGCCTTACAAACAGTATGATCATCTTCGCCCAGAAAAAAAACAAGTGTCCCTCTTGGCTCAGTACTAACCTATGAATTTAGCTAGTTATAATTTACAAACTCCGGATTCTTGTCTTTGTACAATAGTCGACAACGATGTACCACTTTTGGACTTTATACACATATTCCATAGTAAATGAGGTCGAAAACTGATCGATCGGGTATGTCGGCGACTGTACATTGTATTTCTACAAAGGTACATAATATGTACACCATAGGGGTTTGTTTACATTAGACACAGTCAATAATAACCTCCCCGATATTAGCATTTGATGTTGGATGCATCGAAATGTCAGCTATCCATGGACACTGGACAGTCTGGACACATTGTTGAAACACCGAAGTCCGAGCATAATGAGAAATTGCTCGCAAGTCCCAACATATCCCGAATTACATGTGGGATTAGTTTCGCAAATAACACCCTTAGTTTTAACTTTTAATATAGTAGTACTTATCAAGTATGTTATGAATTTTTTATCTATTTTTTAAGGTTCTGTAATGTGTCGAAAGGTTAAAAACCCTGTTACGCCTATCTGTCTGTCCGTCTGTATGTCCGTCACTCACCAAGGTCAATTCTGCTAAATAAAACCTGCAATACAATTACAATCAAGTTCCGATACGCTAAACAAACATCAAATGGTATTCTCATAAACGTTAAACCAACGTGAAACGCGCTCTGATTGGTCGAAACTTTATGAAATCATTTCATGATAACATGTCGTTTCACTTACAATACAATCAAAGTAAAGTGAAGATCTACTTTAAATACGAGAATTGAGGTTCAGGCTGTATGTCATAAACCGTGAGAGCCTGAGTGTGAGAGAGTTAAATTTTTTTTAAGATGATGTATTTCTGCCGCTATTACAATATAGGTTTTCTTTGAATTAGGTACTTCAATTAAATGTTATTAATTGTCCAATTTCGCTCAATATAATTTTCCTACAGAGTTTTTAGCCTGATCTATCAGCATGGAAATTTTCTATCTCTTATAGTTTAGAAATACTAGGGCGGGGGACCAACTTGCAAACCACTTAGGAGTCCGACTATTCAAAAATGGTCAACTTTGTAAAATGTACTTTAGACGGGTCTGGATAAGTTTTGAGGGTGCAAAAATTCTAAAGTCTTTTATTTTTTGCATATAGTTTCCGGACCTTCTTCTAAGTCTAAAATTTGATTTTGTGCCATTTTGGATGGCTGCGTTTGTAGCAATTTAGGTTTTTGTCTCTTTCATGGATATTGGCCCAAAAGTAAATTATAGCTAAAAATTTTACTTTCACGATAATAAGGAAAGAGTAACCGATGTACATATGCAGTTTGAGTCGTATCCAACCAGGGGTTTCCTGGTATTCGGCTACTATATAAAACATGGTCCCACCAGGCCCACAACTATTCTAATGTCTGACAAATCTTAAAAAACTGTTCAGAGTGTTAATATCTAAGTCTGTAAGAAAGATGTGCCACATTCGGCAATTTCGTATAAAGATATTCCATTTTTTTTCTTCAAACTCGCTATAAAAACTACTAATGAAACTTTTAGTTAGTAGAGTTCATGTCTATATGATGATTATGGTGTTACAAAACACTTTCCATAAGTTTAACCGTGTTTATCCGCGGGATTTTTTATAAGAATGTAAAAAACCAACTTTTATCATGTACCAATGGCGAATACGGGGTGCGGGCCTCTCGCCACGCGGGGAGGGGCCCAAGTTTCGTATTAATACGACAAAATAAAATGACAATTTATGTGACAACTTGACAAGTAATAATGTTCTAAATGCGAAATTTATAATTTAAATTTTAAATTTATTTCATGTTTAACGATGCCAAGACGAGACCATAATATTATGACTCGCCAATAACAAAATGTCTTCAGATCTCGTCTAGAACCTTCTGACTCCACTCTACGTTCTCTAACTCTATAAAGCTTGAATTTACAAACTGGCAAAGTAGAAAATAGGCTTAAGATAAAAAATATTTTAGTCACTGTTCATAGCTTTTCTGTTGGATAACACAATGTTCTGGCACAACGACGACGCTCGAATATTGCTGTGTGAGGTGTGCCTCATACAAAAGCTCATGAAGTAATGAAACGGCCAAGCTATGCATTTTGACTCATTAGATTATGTTGTCTGCCTATTGCCTTTTCAGCAATTCGATTATTTGTGGTTAATTTTTCCGTGGCTGCGTAACGTGAGACTTTAAAAAAATAAAAAGTCAATGAGTGTTCCCAAAAAGGCAAGCAAAGTTTAAAATTGATGTAATTCAAAGGTCAGTTACACAAAAAACAAAATAACTTAAAGATAAAAAAAATTATAGCTTCTAATACTACTTACTGTACTTACGCGGGTGGAGCTGTGGGCATCAGCTAGTTTTAACATAAAACTAACAAGCAATAATAAATAAATAAAAATTCAAAAATAAAAAACCTTTTATTTCCAGTTTCACAAATTAATGCTTTTTATAATACCTACTAATTAAAAATTATAATAAAATTACAAATTAAATTAAGACTAACGTTAGGTATTATAAATCAATTATTTTATAAGACTAACATTGCGAGTTTCTTACGCCGGTTCTTCTCGCCGGGCTAGTTTCCGAACCGGTGGTAGGCATCATGTAGGACAATTCTATAAGCGTTATATTATAACCTACATGGAAATAAAAAAAAAAATATATAAATTAATGCTAAACATAGTAAACATAATATATCGAAAAGCAGTACCTTGGATCGGTCCGCATTCGTACGTAGTGCTCTGATGCTTCCCTAGGCTCGACTTGGCGGGGCTCTGCCGTGCCCCTAGATATAAAATTGTCAACGGGATGAATAACAATATATACAAATATTATTTTGTTGGTTTGTAAAATGTATTTAATTATATAAATTATTACAATCAATTAATAACGTAATAAATAAGTCCTTAACCACGAGTATTAGAAACATGTATTCAGCAACCTACGTATAAAATTCAAGCGTTGAAATAATTTATTTATTTTTTTATTAAATAATACTATATTTACAATAAATATGATGTAGCTGAAGAGACTATTCGGTTAAACCACTAATTTCAAGAACTAAAATTAGGTATTTGAAATTGTAATTTTTTTGGTGTTAGATAACCGAAGTTTCATGTGGAAGCCTATTGGATATCAAATTTTATTGTGCATTTATGTATTGTATAATATCAGGCGACAATTTACATTCAGCTTCGTCATTCGTGCTACGCAAACAAAGTTGCGGGCAAAAGCAAGTTTAAATTTTGTAATCGCTGTAAAATGCGAAATATAAAAATTTTGAAATGTAGTCGAATGAATGACATTTTATCACACACATTTACGTACATGTGTAATGTGTATGTTGTAGTGCGAATATTCCACAATACTTCGACCGCATATTATAATAATATTATTTTTGCATTTTATTAATTAAACCTTCCATGATAAAGGCACTAACTTGGAATATAGATTCTTTATGATTTAATAATATTGAATGCGTGAACTTTATTTAACGATTATGTGTTTTTGGAGCGCTTTTAGCTTAAGGAAACTAAAAAACTTAATTTCTCGAATCGCAGTCGCTTAATGTGGCACAAAATTTGGAATTAGGCCTATTTTAGTGGTCTTAGACAGAAAATAGTCGTTTATCACACTTTAGAATTTTTGCCGGTACTGTTTTCAAAAAATGACCCTAAGTCATTTTTTACTGGACGAAAACGACGCAAATTAAGTCTCTATACTCTGGAAGCTGTCCCAGTTAAGATACCATTAATATTTTAAACTTTAAATCAATATTGCCACTTTTATAGCCATATAAAAAAATCAACCACAAATAATGGAATTGCTGAAAATGCAGTGGACAGAAATGGCACAAAACTTAATGAGCTCCTCAGGGACTACTTTATCAACATACAAAAATTCAGCGACTTTAGAATTTTTTCCACTTACCACCTCGAATACGCCTAGCGCGACCCGTCTACTTGCCTTTATTTTAAAAGACGATGTCGATGGGTAAAATGAAAAAATATTTTTCATGCCCACTTCATAATTCATGTGTATGGTGTTTGGAGAGTCACCCCTAAAATATTGTTTGAGTTATTAATATATTTTATATAGACAAAGACAGACGGAGAGACAGAACTCTCAAGGGTTTCTTGAGGTATAACGGAACCCTACAAAATGCAGCTTTTTAGTATGTGTGGCAATTGGCTTAACGCAATACTGGGCGATGCATCATACCTATCCTTAGATCATAATATTAGAGCTTCATATTATAATTTCAAATATCGACACATCCCCGCATAGAATTAAATTCTCGAGTCGAAACGTTGAAATATTGATGCGATTACGAGCTACGTGTTCGACAAAATGGAAATGACATTTTCCATTTCAGAGCATATTCCATATTCAAACACAACTCACAAGATATTGTATTTGACGCGTGAACAAAAAAAAAAAGTCGCGAAAGCTGCTGCAGCCTGCAGCTATAGCGACCTGAAAACTATCAAAGTTTAATAAATTTTACGTTTCTTTCTAAAGAGTATCGGATATACGGATCAAACAAATTTGTTAAAATCGTGCCAGATTCAAACTTGTACCGCGTAGCGTACTCCAATCAGTCGAATAGTCATAATTATATTTGAAACTTCTTGATTAAAAAAAAATATTCGTCGATACCCTACAAGATGGGGTAAAATGAAAAGAAAATTATACCCACTTCACATGTATGATGTAAGTATGCCTGATGATGTAGGTAGGTAGGTAAGCCACCTAATATACAAAATTATAATTATTTTATGATGCCAAAAATAAAATACACAATCTATAAGATCTTAAAAATCAAATTACGGATACTTCAGGCACATGATCCACTGCTTATGTAAAGACGTTTAGGCAGAAAAATAATTGTCATACTCAAACTAAAAGAATCTTCTCATGTATGGGTGACTCTCCGCAAAACGCAAACTCGCCCGTATAAAGAAAAATTTTTTTTTGAGTATGACAATTATTTTTCTGCTTAAACGTCTTTAGTTGAGTAGATCATATGCCCGAAGTATCTGTAATTAATTTTACATAACTGTAGCAAATTTTATCCATTTATATGTATTCACGATTACAGAAGGTCGAAAAGACAGACAGAGGGACAGAGTGAAACTTTAAGGGTTCCCATTAGAACCCTAAAATCTCAAACACTAAAATCTAGACGCAGATGTTAAACATTAACTTAGCGGGAAACTGAAAATTTTTGAAACATGCTGCCGACAAACGTAGTCTGGTGAAATAAATTAATATAAAAAGGGTAAATGAATTCTGTCTGAATTCTGAAGCAGTCTTACCAACTCTCGAAAACATTTCTCTCTAAACGTGAGTCAAAAACTCCTAAAATCAGAACAATAATAATTGTTTTAAAATCCCACTAGTTAATTGTATTATTATTATAAAAGTTAATGTTTCGTAATATTATTCTGTAATTTTAAATCTACATCATTTAATACTAGCTGTTTCCCGCGTCTCCGTCCGCGTAAATATATTATCGAGTATCCCGCGGGAATACTGTACTATTCCGGGATAAAAAGTAGACTTTGTTTATAGTCCAGAGCTTAAACTACTACCATACCAAATTTCATCAAAATATGTCCAGACGTTTTTGCGTGAAAGAGTAACAAACATCCATCCATCCATTCTAACAAACTTTCACATTTCTAATATTAGTAGCTGTTAAATACAGAACCCCAAAAAACTTTTTCGAGATAAAGTAGCCCATGTTTCATTAATCCAGAGCCTTAACTACTTCCATACCAAATTTTATTGACATCCGTTCAGTAGTTTTTGCATGAAAGAGAGTAACAAACATTCATCCATCCATACATCCATCCCCATAAACATTCATATTTATAATATTAGTAGGATATAAGTAGGACTTCCAAAAGTTTATTTTCTTTAAGTTGACATTAAAATCACTTAATAAATATTGTTATTTTTAGCAACTATTTAAAATCACTTGTCGATAATAATCTATTTTAAGTAGTGCAATGGCAAAATTAAATCAAAAACAAGTAAATGAAAATCCCTAAAAACCGCACGCAAAATTCTTTCCTCCCAAAAAAATCCTCTAGATTTTCTCCCCCTAGATCTAGGGGGAATTTGAAGCTGGCATCACTATTCTGAAGCAGTTTCATCTAGCTCTACATTATAGGAGAGATCGCAGTCACAACAGCAAGGTACATCGACCTGCGATCTCCTCTCTCGTTTTCGCGCGCAGCAACTCTATCCGCGTCTCGCTCTGCCAATTAATTTTTCGTACAGCTTTTTCTCTGATACGTTAGCTACTGTTATATATGATGTACACGAACACGCAATTTCCTAGTACATTACAAGATGGTATTCGCACCGTTCTACTTGTCAATCGACACCATTATGATCGTGGGGCTAGCATGAACAATTGACATTCGATAAAGTTACAAATGCGTGTTTGTCAATCGCTTGTGCTTACCTCTAAGCGGGTCTAAAATGGTTACATTGAGTGACTCGTACTCTTAGTACGATTCACTAACTGTGGCCATTTAAGACCTGTTGATCGATCAGAAGATAGTTAAATTTTGAAATAAAACGACAGATTTTATCAATATTACTGACAAAGTACCGTATAAGTCAATTATTATTCCGATTTCTTGCTATGCTTTAGTTATATTTTGTTTAATTAACTTCTCAATTTGCACTCATAGATTCTATACGGCTGGAAGACAGAGATATAAATATCTTAAAAGTGTACCGAAATTTGAGGATGAAATATGGGATTGGTTAGGTGTTATAATTATTGTATCGTATTTGTACAATTTCCATTCTAATTTCTATGTTACGAATGCGTTGTTGTCAATTGCTGTTCGTGCTAAGTCCACAGGTCCCAGACTAAACTAATCTTAAGAAAAGTTTGCCACCATAATATTATAACTTAAAATACCATTTAAAAGAATGCCACGGCCCACAATAAGTAACACACTATAACTATCACTAATAAAACATGCTCCAAGTTTTAACACCACGTCTTCCTATTTATACTATTATATTGATACGTTAATAAATAACATATTATGTGTAATGTGTTCACTAAACACTTTTTAGATTAGGTAGGTAGGTACGATAAACCGTACAAGGTTGCCACTTGCCAGTAATGTTATTAAATACCGCTGTTTGTAACTGAAGGTCACAACAAACTTCACAATTATTGTTACACCTAAACAGAAAACGAACTAAAATTTAACTACATAGTAATATATTAATAAAACTGTAATCATTTATATTTATAGGTACCTACCTACAAGAAAAAAAACCTTTCTAGTTGGGTACAGATGGGTTAATTTATTTTTCAGCACCACAAATCCAGTCAATCCTACTAATATTATAAATGTTAAAGTTTGTGAGGATGGATTGATGGATGGATGTTTGTTACTCTTTCAAGCAAAAACTACTGAACAGATTTCGATAAAATTTGGTGTGGTAGTAGTTTATTTAGGCTCTGGATTAAAACGTAGGCAAATTTTTATCCCGAAAAAGTACATTTTTCCTGAGTGATACAATGTTTAATAATATTTTTTTTTATTAATATATATATGGACGCTTCACACCACGTCAATCTGGTCCCGTGTTAAGTTCTCGAAGAACTTGTGTTATGGGCACTTACGGGTACCAGACAACGGAAATATATTTAAATTTTAATACTTTTTATATTATACACATATTTAATTAATATTAATACACATCAATGACCTAAGAACAGAAAAACTTTTCGTTCCTTTGGCAGGATTCGAACCCGCGACCCCCGGCTTAAGTTACTAAGATTTACGCGGGCGGAGCCGCGGGCAACAGCTAGTCTTTGATATAAACTTGGTTTGGTCAAAGTTCTGGACTCATTCGCATGCGTGATATAGTAACAAGCATCCATTCGTCCATCCATCCATCCTCACAAACTTTCACATTTATAATAGTAGTAGGATACTTTGCAACAATTAAATAGCTAATCAGTTGTGTAAATATTTATATTAGTAAGGGTTATGGTTAAGGTTTAGGGTCTGTATCAGAATCAGCTAATACGAGTTGGATAACTTATTTTGAAGTTTTGTTGCTTTATTTATATCGAGCAACAGAGACAAAACATGAAAACAAGCTAACTGACACTCAGTAGATTGTGCAACAGCGCCTTAATAAACTATTAATAACATTTATAAATTGATTATCATGACACTATGCCAGATACAAATGCTCCCAAGACATACCAATGCCTATTATGTAAAAGCAATTCTTTGCCAAGACAGTGTCGGGGTCCGGGGTAGTCAGATGACACTAATTTCAAATCATAATGGTCAGTTCACACTGCGATATGCGGCACTGCATTTTAAAGATATCTATTATAAATCCAAAATTCAGTTTATGATAATTATCAAAACAAATTTACAATTCAATAAAAGTAAAATGAAAGTGTAAATTAATTACGAGAATTGGGGTTCAGCTGTATTGTCAGCAATTGTAACCAAAGCCGCAGATTAATAAATAGTTACTACCCAAAACTAAAATTATTTTGCAAGAAAGTTTTCTATCTTCTTATATATAAAAATAAATTGCTGTTTGTTAGTCTCGCTAAAAAACGGCTCAACCGATTTGGCTAATTTTGATCTTAAAATAATCGTATCAGTTCAGGGAAGGTTTAAACGGTTCATAGTTAAGGCAGAACAATGTTTGTCGGGACAGCTAGTTTCTTTATAATTTTTAATCGCATGAACCTGAATATTTGTTTCAGAATTTCTAGTAAAAAACTTTTAAATTATATTTTAAAAAATGTGTCAAGTATGCTAGTGTCGAACTAGTTTTTGTATTGTTTAGTCTGCGATCATAATTTAGATTGATGCTTATAAAAAGTATGCAGTGTGCCCAGTATACATTCACAAAATATCAAGTTTTTTCTAAATAAGTCTAAATAATCTGCAGCATTTACTAAATATCATTGTGTCATTTCAGAAAAGCTTAAAGAATTCATAAATATATTTTAAGATAATTAACAAAGTACATAATAACAATTACACATAATGCAATTAAGATTAGTCACTAGCATTTGCTCACTACTAGTCTATACTGTTAATGCTAATTCCTTAAAAGGCATTAACATGAATTACAGTTCTTACTTTACGAAGAAAAGATAGGAATTAATGGCTACTTGTAATAATAGCAGCAGTAAAAAGTAAGTAAAGAATAAAATAAAGAGATGTTACAAAATCTATATATATTATTAATTTATTATGTACATTTAAAAGGCAAAGCTGATTGACTGTTGTATCAATGCACAGGCCAAACCATTAAGACTAGATATTTGAAATTTTATACACATATTTCTCACACGACGTAGGCATTTACTAAGGAAGGATTTTTCAAAATTCAACCCCCAAGGGGGTAAAATACTGATAATAGTTTATTTGAAACTTTTTATTCCTTGGACATATTTGCATGATATTTCGTCTGAATTGAATACAGGAAATCAGTTATCCATTTTCTAAAATTCAGCCCCTAGGTGAGTAAAATAGTTTAATACAATATAAGTCTAGCCATACACGTAAGTCATAAGGGTTTACCTGACATGGAAACATGCACAGTTGTGCAACGCACACCTTCAGGTTTACCTGTACAGGCAACATGTCAGATATAACATTAAAAGTGTTACAGAATTATTATATTAATATGTGAATGTTTAGACTACTTAATAATTGTCTTATAAGAATCAAAATATTATCTGAATTGTAACTGTAGCAGAATAGAAGTACTTATTAAGTCATTTGCCACTAACTAAGGGGCTTTAATGGGCTTCAGACTAGATTGCAGTTGGATTATTGAGGAGTCTAGTTTTTTAAGAATTAACAAAAAAAAAAACAATTAGATTATTGAGGCAACCTAAACCACATATATTGGTGAAGGCAACCTTGAAAGCAAAGTTAACAATTTAGTTCACCTGTGTCATGTGTGTACAGTTTTCGTAATTATTGTGTTCCTATAATATTAAAAAAGATTATCCATGTGTTGGAGGGGCATGTAAAAAGTTGGTTCTGCTCCTGATCTCTAGCCAGTTGTGTCGGTAATCCTCCCCACTGGGTTACTAGTGTAAAGGAATAGAGGGAGTGCTCTTGTGTACTCAGCACACACTTGGGCACTATAACTCCTGAATCACTGGACTGGTTTCAATGAAACTGGCTACCATCACCGAAATCGGTGTGGGATGCTATTATTATTAATGTTAAAATCAAAAAAATTAATAATAAAGGATGGCAAGTAAGGATACTTTTATTGCTATACTATAAAAAATATTCAACTTAGATGATACATGTCCAATATTTTTCTGCGACACATTATTTCTTCTTCACGATGTTCGGAAGAAGAAATAAAATTAATAGAATATAAAATTATTGTGAGTCCATAATAAAAATAATGTATATGATTTTTCCTGTAAATATTGGTAATTTTTTTAAACATTATAAGCACAGCTACAGCCTACAAACGATTAAATATGCAAATATTATATCATAAATTATGAAGTTTGCCTCACAATAACACGTTACGAGAACCGAAAAAGTTGTTGGAATATTTTGATTTTAAAAGTAGATATTTGAAATTTAACTAATAAGTTCAATTTCACCTATTTACGAACATGTCACGTAAAAATATTGAACAACTTACGAATGCATAACAGTGCTCCACATATTTTTTAATCACAACAGTTACTTTCTCAATAGTAGGTACTCAGAAATGTATAAAGTAAAAACATTTTGCAAGTTATAGAACAAAGATAAGTAACGATAAAAACACTTACATTACGCGAAGTAGGCACTTATAGGTAATGATATTTGATTTGTTACAAGTTTATAAAATTTATTGGAACCGCCCAGCTGGCAGATTTGTGGGTATTCGACACTGTTGACAGCAAGGTGACATTCTTCAGAGATACATAGACTACAGAGTTTTATTCTTTCATTTTATATAATATGGCGTCGGCTTATAACAGTTTGCCAGTGTCAAGTATAAAGGGCGGGAAATAGAATATTCCTTAAAATTTTCGTCACCGTATTTCTAAATCGTCAAGTCCAAAGTCTAGTCAAAGTCAAATAAATAGTCGGAGTAGTCAATCAGTCAAGTCAGCAGATTCAGTAAAGTGGTAGAAGCTTTCTAGGGAGCTTTGGTGAGAAACCCTATTTAGCACGTATTTTGTAGTTGTATCACTTTTCCACACTAGTGTACTTTAACGAATAACTATTATGGTTAATATTCCATCAATATTACACATTAAAAACCTAAATAACCCTAATTTAGCAAAAATAAAATAACATTGCTGACTAAAATCCCCGGCAAAACTCTTTTTTTTTATTTATGGAGTTCTGGATACTAGTCTATTGCTTCTACTGAGGAAGGCTTCAGCATGGAGAATAGAAGTAAGGAGAACCATCTCTCAAGGACAGAAAAACAAAAGTAACCAAATAATAGTTTCAAAACTGGCCATAATGGCGCTACAGTCAGTCAGGGTATGATAATATGAAGTTAGCAATAAGAGATGGAGTGAAGTTATTTGAAAGTTAGTTATTGGTTAGTTCTAGGTTAGTTAGGTACTCTAATAATTTGTGGCCATTTTATGGTGGAATTTTTAAAATTCTTCCACATGCTACTATAGCGCCACCTTGATTTGCTCCCTTTTAATGTACACTTTTTATTACACGAGATGGTTCTATTCTCCATGGGCTTGAGGAAAGCATCAACAGTATTTGCCTGCAAATCCAGCACCGGCACTAATTAAGGTCGTCATTAGTTTTCCCTGTCTAAGCCGTTATTATAATTATTAATGTTTTGTTTTAATTAAAAATTAAAAATGATTGACATTAATGTCAATCATTTTTATTTTTTGTCGACAATTCCCTTTGAGTATCCAACTATATGGATACTCAAAGACAATTCCGCTTCAACTTCAAGGCTGCATTATTGAATTTGCCGGCTGGACAGCGAGCAGGCACAGCACAGCCCACACAGGGCACTTTAGACTGGCCACAGACGTGCTGAATTCCTTCTTGAATTTAAAGGGCCATATTGACCATCCAGCCTGCAAGCTCAAGGCCGCGGATTTGTAGGCAAAATTTTTAAATTACTGACACTATTGATATTTGATACTAATGACGGCCATGGGTGTAGGCAGGTTTTAGTTTCGGGGGGGGGGGGGGGGGGGGGGGGTTCAAGAAAATAAAACGGGTACAAGTACAATAAATAACCAGGGCCGTCTTTAACCTATTAGAGGCCCTGGGCACATTAGAATATATTTTTTTTTCGTTTTAACCTGTTTAAGTTTTAAACCCTGAAAGACTGTAATTCGGAAAAATACTAATATATATAGTCTAAAACTAAACGTCAGTACTAACTTTTGTAATACGTTTTTTAACCCAAAAACGAGCGAGCGTAGCGAGCGAGCAAATTTTTTTCCTATTTTATAGGTTCAAACGTTCAAATCTATTCAAACGTTAAACTAAAATATTAACACTGAATAACGGTGAACTTCGGAAAAATACCATAAAATCAACCGGCTAAAACAGAACATCGGTAATAAATAATATAATGGCCTTTATGTCAATCGCGAGCGAGCAAATTTTTTTCCTATTTAATAGGTTAAATCTGTTCAAACTTTAAACCCTACAAGACTGTGGAAATAGGATCATTTTATAATATACATTACAATAATGGGCGCCCCGTTTTTTTTTTTCGTTTTTACCTATTTCAGGGTTAATTTGAAAGACTGTGTAATTCGAAAATACAAATATCAAAAGCCTGAAACTGAACGTCGGTACTAAATTTTATAGTAATAATATGTTCTGTAAGCCAAACACGAGTGAGCGAAGCGAGCGAGCAAAATTGTTTTCCTATTTAATAGGTTAAATCTGTTCAAATTTTAAACCCTAAACCCCTCACAGTTGTGAAAATAGTATCATTTTGTAATTTAAATTAAAGTAATCTTAGTGTCATTTCTGATGTTGCAAAATAGATGACAAATAACTTATTATGTTAGGTTTATCATATACCTAATACCTATTTCACACGTTTTTTGTAGTACATAATTACAAAATTTTGTGATCAGTGGCGTGCCTAAAATATTGTGTCGCATGCTATACGTTCGAGCATTCGATGGCACTTGTGCGAACCTATGGTTCGTGAACCCTGTTTTAAGCTATTAATTTTATTGTTTTTTTTTAAAGTACAACATTCTTTCAGGGCTTTAAAAGTATAAAAAGTATAAAAGATTTTAACAGGTTAAAGCGTAAAAACATTCGCTCGCTTTCTCAGTTTGAACGCATTTAACATAAACACATACATATGGAACAAGTTAGCATTAAAGTTCTGTTTTAGGCTGTTATTTTTTTTTTCTATAATAACTTTAAAAAATCATCTTTCAGATAGGGTTATTGAGGCGGCCAATATTTTAATTGGCCTGGGGCGCAAAATTTCTAAATACGCCTCTGTATATGGGTCATCCACATGGACCAGCCGGCCCATTTCGGAGGGAGGGGGGGGGGGTTTGAACCCCCTAAACCCCACCCTGGCTACGCCCATGATGACGGCTATTAGAGCCGGTGCTGGATTTGCTGGAATCGCCGTGAGTATTGCAGGCTGGATGCTCAATATAGCCCTTTAGTGCCCCAAAATAGCCAAGTGGTTTATTTATACCTTGCTGATGCCAACGGCTCCACCCGAGTAAGTACAGTAACCCACGGGCTCCGTACATTTCCTTGCGATAAAAAGCAGCCTATGTCCATTCCCGTGGTCTTCTTTATATCTGTGCAAAATTTCATGATAATCGGTTTAGTAGTTTTTACGTGAAACTGTAAATAAAGTATCCCACGGGAACCGTACATTCCCCACGATAAAAAGTAGGTTATGTCCATTCTCAGGCTCTAGAGTCTAGATTATCTGTGTGCCAAATTTCATTTAAATCGGTTCAGTAGTTTTGGCGTGAAAGACGGACAAACAGACAGACACACACACTCACATTTATATAATATTAGTATGGATAGCTGTTGTAGTTCAAGCTACTACCATAGGTAACAAATTTCATCAAAATCCGTTCAGTACTTTTTACGTGAAAGAGTAACAAACATCCATCCATCCATTCTACTAATATTATAAATGTGAAAATTTTGAGGATGGATGATTGGATGGATGTTTGGATGTTCTTTAATAATATTATACATAGGTACTTAGGTTCCATCGTCAATGGTTTCCGCAGCTCATGCGACAAACATGTTTTATGGCATTTTTTAATTTTTTACACCTTGGGTTACGTTACTACTAAAGTTTTAGTAAGGATCCCTAATCTTTTCTAGCAATTAATATTGCCTATGCTCAGATCAACTTTTTATTCGGTCTGAGAGCCTATGTTACTCATGGTGAATGTACCTTTCCAATGGTGAAAGAATTTTTGAAATCGGCACAGTAGTTTTTGATTCATTACAAACATACACACAGACAGAAATACCCCGTTACTAACAATCGCTGTTTATGCTTTGAATAGATAAACAGTGTTTTGTTCACATCACACAAGTGATATGTTTAATTCGATAGAAGGAGACAAAACACTGTATAACTATCCAAAGCTTATATATAGCGTTTATTAGTAAGTGTTTATAATATATTAATTATGACGTATTTTTTTTATTTCTGATCTTTGAGCGCCATCTATGTTTACAATTGCACATTAATACAGCGACTGTGGAAAACAAACGCATGTTTTAATATTTCAACGTATACAAAGATGGCGCTTATCTTTAATGGTGCTTAAAATAAATGAATTAAGTTTTACAAAATTGTTATTATAGTTTTATTATTATTATTATCTTATAACTCCGAATATTATGAAAAAACTGCTTAAAAGTTTTTTTAAATCATACTTTTTTAATACGGCGGTAAAGCATGCACATTGCATAAAACAAAATCAAGTTATATAACGCGTTTCAAATGAGAATAGGAACGCCAATGACCTTTTTCTGTCAAATAAGTATTACTCGAAAAGTGCGATTTTAGAAAAACTTATTAATTAAAAACATATTAATAATCTTGCATCGAATTTAAATAAAAACGTTAAATATTAAGTACCTAATCAATTAACTAAACATTTTTTTAACAAATTTTACTATCATAACAGTATAAATTCGAAACAATATGGCGCCGACTCGATCCTATTCTCATTTGAATCGCATTATATAAGGTCTGGTAAAATAAATTACGGATACTGATCCACTGCTTATGTAAAGACGTTTAGGCAGAAAAATAATTGTCATACTCAAACTAAAAAATCATCTAATGTATGGGCGACTCACCGCAAAACGCAAACTCGTCCATATAAAGACAAAATTTTTTTTTCGAGTAGGTACCTATGACAATTATTTTATGTCTTTACATAAGCAGCAGATCATATGCCCGAAGTATCCGTAATTGATTTTACCAAACCGTATATAACAAGGCAGGCAATCGTCAAATTCAAAGTCTAGTCAAAATCCAAAAACCTATAAAAAGCAAATATGAACGTGAGTTCTATAAAGTTAATTGTAGCATATCGTTTGGGCTGGGAGCGACTTCAAAATTAAGAATATTGAGTAGAGAAATAGCCAAATTTAAAAGGGGAATTATTTAGAAAATAATTTTATTTCATACTTTTTTGTGTATTTTTACTTTGGAAGGCGGTTTAATTTTTAGTTTAAAAATAATAATTTATCATACCTTTTCTTTCGTTAATACGAAGAACGAGAGAGATAAAATGATGATGAAGGGTTAACTTTAACCCACATCTGTGCAGTGCCAGTTCACCTTACTTATGGTGCTCATGACAAAGAAAATATATATAATCTAACATACAGCTACTTATGGTACCATTTAAAAGGTTTTTTATTAACAGGGGACTGCCCACATATTATAACGTAACACACGACTTTTTGTTTTTTACCCGACTACGGCGAAGCCAAAAGGAAGGGTAAGGATTTTGGCAGTCTATGTATGTATGTTTGTTCCCTCGTAGCGTCTAAACTACTGGTCCGATTTTAATAAATGAGATGTCAATGGATTCGTAAAGATGCCGCGGGTAACATAAGCTATACCTATACTTATTTTCAAAATTTTGTATTTTGAAAATTGGACATCAGATTCTAATATCTAAAAAAATTAAACTGAGATAATCATCACGTGTTCGGTATCAAAAGAAAGGTCTTGGCAAGCACACCACAAATATCTATATATATTTTACATATTTATCGTGTGCTTGCACAAATATGTCAAAAAATGTCGGTCGGCTCGCTCCGCGCTCGTGAAGAAGGTAGGTAATAGGTATTTTTAATTTCAAGTGTTTTGATTAGGAACTTTGTCATTCATGGACCATGGTATTTATGGTTTGATGGAAGATGGTCTAAATAGAATATATGAATAATAATTCCTATTTTTATAAAAAACCTTGTGTTTGATAAAGTTTTTTGCGTCATAATTTATTTTACCAAGTTGGTGAACTTGTGAACGATCACCGGCAATTTAATTAAGTCGCAAGTTTATGTAATTAATAATTTTAGTCAGTCTTTATCTGACGTCACGGACATTTTGATTATTTTTATCGAAAGTATCAAAATTGAAGAAGTTTTCTATGTTTTCTTCATTAATTCGATGGAGATTTCGTTATTTTGTCTAACAACTTAATAAAATATGATACCTACCACTATAAGAATTTTCACAATTTAATCACTATAAGAAGTAGCTACAATTATAATTATTACCAATATCACAATATTTTGATGATTATATTTTTATCAATGACAAAGTGGCTTGATAAGCTTGGAGCAAAGAATATTATATACATATATATACATATACTCGTTTACAAACGTACTTGCAGTTCTTTGAAACAATGCCGAAAATATTTCCAAAAATCTCCAGGTCTACCATTTCGTAACAATCGGACCAACTTAGTAGTAAGTAATCGCTTTACAAAATAAAAAAATATTTATTTAATTCGGTTCGCAAACGGCGGTATACCTAATCGCGTAACACACAGTCGAATTCTAAAGCTCCTTTTTTTTAGTCAGTTAAAACGGATGGATGTAGGCAGACGTAAGTGCTTTGTCGAGAGAGGAAAAAAAAAATATTGGAAGTTCTAAAAAGCCAAGAATTTACAAACAAAACGTCTGTATTTATAGGATATTCTTATTTAGGTTAAAGGCATTGTCCTGAGCTGTTGGACCGATGCCAGTTCATATGTAAGTGCGATGCTAGCTTCAAAATCACTCGTCAAAAAGGCTTCAAAGGCACATTACTTTAATAAATTCTCAGGATGCACTCGACTCGAAATAATAGTATAAGTTTTGTTTAAGTTTCATTTCTTATTTTATTTCTAGGACAAAGAAAAACGTGAAGAAATCATCGCTAAAGAATGTTCTCTTTTGCAGAAAGAAAAAACTTAGGCCATGACATGGTCTGCTACTGTACATAAAGTGCATATATAGTGATCAATGATGATCATAGGCTTTAAACAGATGGACCAATAGACATAGAAACTTATGTTGTAGAAGGGTTAATTGCCAACTTATAAGACGCCATTCAGCGGTTGAGCTTGGGCTTGGCTTGGCTTGGCTTGACTCCGGAGGTCGTGGGCAATCCCCGCGTTGGAACAACAAAAATTTTTGTTTTCAAGGCTGAAGCATGCATTGTCCTAACCAGACTACGACTACTTGTCACAAGAAAAATGATCCATGCGTCGGGTTGGCGTGTAAAAAGTCAGTCCTGAGCCTGATCTCTCGCCAGTCGTGTCAGTCATCCGTCCCACTAGGTTACGAGCGTATAGAAAGAGAGAGTACTCTTGTGTACCTACTGCGTAGCTGGACTGGTTTCAATGAAACCGGCCACGATCACCAAAATCGGTGTGGGGGAGCTGTTACTAATTTCATTGCCAACTATGAACCAAGAAGAACGATGTCTTTGTGAATAGTCGAAACCTTGTCAGCAGTAGTGAAGGCCGAAGGGACTTGTTTGTCGAGAAAAAAGTAAATAAAGGAAATTTTTGAAGCATTTTTTAAGCGGATGAATCGACGTCATAACTCTGTGGGGTAAAAAAGAGGATATAATAAATCAGGGGTATATTAAGGTGGTAAAAAAGTGGGTAAAAATAACTACAAGTAACAAGACAGTTCTCTTACATGTAAATTAATCGTGGCCTTTGGCGACATGGGCGTATTCAAATGCAAATTGGATATCGGCCCCCTTTCCATCATTCCTCTACCCCATACCCCCTTAATTACAGACTCTGTCTGCAAGAGTCACTTGCTGTCTAATTCATTCGATTTTTTGCTGAACCCACTTTGTAAAAAGTTGTGACCTAAGGGTCAGTTCAGACCAAGATGATTTATTTTTAATTTATAGCGATACAAAATATAATTTTGTGATTGACGCGACGCAGCGCTACATAATTACAGGTCTTCAAGCATCGTCGCGTGTTCAAGCAAGAATATTTAATGTGATTTTCAATAAACATCATAGATTATGTAGTATAGATAATAGCTTAAAAACCGACCATAGATTTTATCATATATTTAACTGTCTATTTAAGTTTTCACAAGTATCGATTTCTCTATATTCAAGCCTTATCCCTTTGAGAACTCTCAAGTTTAAGTAAAACAACGAATGTAACTGATCCTGTTACTCGTCTCGGTCCTCTGTAAGCCGTAGGCAGAAATATAGCCTAACTACAACCCTTGTAGAGAATTTAATCCATGTCTAATGCTGGCCCAAGGTAAGCCAATCTCATTGCAAACTTTGACGAAAGTAAGACGTAGGCGCCATTAGTACGTTAGTAGGTAATATTATAATATCTTCTTTGCCATTAGTGTATTGCAGGGGTCGGCAACTAGATTAGTTTTTTATAAAAAAAGGTTTATTTATGCTAGAATTTATTTATTGTTGGCAAGAAAAAAAATTGTGGCTCTACAAAAATTTAAAATGATGTAAATTGTAATTTTTGACTCTTCCGACTCAAAATGTCACCGACCTCTGGAGTATTGCGTTGCGTTCTGTCATCCCAGTGGATTAACGTATTCAATGCCACACCTGCGTCATCACAATTCACTATGCAAGAGGGCGATAGAGCGGCTGCGCTATCGCCCTCTTGCATTAGCTTTTCAACTCCTCTTCGTATCGTGCCCATCGTTCTGCTAAAACGCAGCGTTCGACGACGGCGTAACGTATTTATGAGGCATGCCGCATGTCATAAAAATCTATGAAAAACGACGCAGCGTCAACGCTGCGACAACGTTAGTCACCGCTTGCACCCTGTACCTGAGAGCTGAATACCATAAGTCCAAACAGGCATAAGGATTTGTTTATACAAGAGTATTTTGTTGTGCATTGTTAAGGTTGACTCTTTTCCAAGTAACCAATACATTTTCCTGTAGCGAAGCTCCAACTCTTCGCGCTTCTCCTTAACATGAGCTTTCCAGCGGAGCTTTGTGTCCAGTGTCATGCAGAGGCGTAGCGTGCCTTGGCGGGGCCCCGTATAAAAAATATTTGGGGCCCCTTAGGAAGGGTAAAGATTGCTCACAAAAAAAAATGCATAAAATTAAAAGAAATATTTATTCGTCGTAATTATCAGCTATCTGTCACTTTTTCCAAAATTTTTACAATTTAAATATACACTCTCCTTGCCTTTTTTTTCGGCAAACTGATTTATTAAATCATTTATAGTTGATGATGAAATGAAGATGAAGATGAAATTTGGGAAGTTTTTATTAATTTTTGCACGTTGGGGGCCCCCGTGCCCCGGGGGCCCCGTATAATTGATACGGCAGATACGGCGGTAGCTACGCCCCTGGTGTCATGCCAAGATATTTAGCTGTATATTCGTGCGGTATAACAGTATTGTTAATATATACCGGATGATAGTTTGGTCTCTTGTTTGTAAAATAAGCGGCGGCGCAATATGGCGGGTATACAAACGTTCATTGTACACAACTAAGAATATAAGGGGAGGGAGGGAGGAAGGGGCTGGGGCGGCACTTCACCGACTTCAATTACTTATCAGTATTCAGTACTGATAAGTACCAATTACAATGTACTGAATAGTACATTGTACATTGTGAAACAGGCCCAAAGTCTATAACAGGGTACAACTTCTTCCGATACTTAGCACCAAACCAGATTGACGTTGGGAGCGTCCATAGATCTATCTATATATAAATAAATACAATTGAAGTGTCTGTATGTAATTTCAAATTATCAGCTTTTCACGTACCATAATAGTATTCTGTATTATATTAGACGGTACCTATGTACACCAAGATAATTTTTTGTATGTCTGTTGTTAAGGCTGAAAGGCTCTGAAACGGCTGGATCAATTTTGACCGGACTTTTACTGGCAGATAGCTGATTATAAGAAGTAACCTGGGCTACTTTAATCTTAGATTTCCTTTAAAATATAGGGTTCCTTTTCCAATATTAAAAAGCTAGTATTAAAAACCCAAAGTCCTTGTTGAGTAAAAACTGAAATAGTGGCTACCAAACCAAAATTATTATTTATTTTATAAAGTTCATTCGGGTCTCAGAGCTTAGTTCAGAGAAATAGAGTTGCGAGTAACAATTTATAATACACCCTGTAACTACAGTTAAAAATTATAAAAGTTTCGTACAAACGACCTCAAAATGGAGGCTCGATATGTCTTACTTATTGTACCATATGTTATAACTTACAATCTTATATTGTTAAACAACATATTATTATCACTTACTGTTAAATATTATTTTGTAATTCTACTCATTCTTTATTTGTCGTTCCGTCTAACAAAGACAGAGACAGACTGTGATTTTAGCAGCTCTTAACTTTAATAACATTGATGTTTACCTATTATAGTAGCGTTAGGTGGTAAGTACTTGACTAATTTTTTTATTACATAAACGAATAGATCTAATATTTTTTATTTCCGCTTTAGGTAGGTGTTGTTATAGCGGCAACGGAAATACATAATATTTAACAATAGGCAATCGGACAATTTTTTTTTATTGCATAAATGAATAGTACTCTTAAATATGAGTAACTTCTCAGAAGAAACCGTATATCAAAAGTCAATATTTTCAAAGGTACAGCGATTTGTATAAAAAAATTCGCGAGCCTCCTAAAAACGCTCCATACTAAAGTCGACCTAAAAATGACGTCACTTGTATATGAAGTAGTATGAAGTAGTATATGAAGTATATGGCCGCAGGAATATATTTGTAAATATCTCCGATATTTGTGCGTTTAAGTTCATACTTACCATAATGAATGTTTTTGTATATGATGTGAGTAATCTAATGATGTAGGTTTTGTTTACCAATTTCGCAAAAAAAAAAAATTTTTTTTTAGTATAAAGACTCGCGAAATTTTGTATACAAATCCCTGTACCTTTGAAAATATTGACTTTTGATATACGGTTTCTTCTGAGAAGTTACTCATATTTAAGAGTACTATTCATTTATGCAATAAAAAAAAAATCAGTTCGCTTGCCTATTTCAACTGTCAACTGTCTAGCTATCACGATTATGGAGATACGGCCAATTTCTGCATATGAATTGTATCCAAATCATATTATGAATTGCAATTCAAGTGGCCATTTTACGATCGCTGTCATCTTTCATACAGTAATTAATAACAAGAACTCAAAATGAATTGCCAAAACGGCTTTTTTCAATTTTTAGACCTGCTGGTGACATTATGGACATTGCACACATGAAGAGTGGGTGCAAAGTTTGCATGTGAGTTTTCGATCTTTAAAACCCCCATTCTCCCCCTGCGCCCCCGGCACCCTCACTCAGTGAAGCAAGCATTTCTCTCCGGTTTTCAATGAGGCCATAATAGTTATCCGGTGATCACCGGATAACTATTATGGCCTCATTGAAAACCGGAGAGAAATGCTTGCTTCACTAATGGTATATGGTATATAAATAATTTCTTTGCCGTTGTAAATGGTATATGGTATATAAATAAGCTAGTATGACCGGAATCCGGTCATACTAGCTTATTTATATACCATATACCATTTACAACGGCAAAGAAATTTATAAGTCACGAGCGTAGTGTCTACACATTGATGCTTTAACAAAACTGAAGTAGGCACCTTGAAATTGTAAAAACCGTTAGATTGTAAAATAACTAACGAGATTGTAAAAATATGTCAAAAGATTAATTACTATATATTTATAATCTAACGAAAAATAATATTAAATTATAGGCATAATATTCGCGTCAGAAGTCTTTCAACATTTTACAAATTCACGAGATAAATTATAATGTAACGGTTTTTACAATTTTACGGTGCCTATGATTTAATATTTCATAACTTTTAAAAATTATCACTCCAACCTATAACCTATTTAGGTTGTTGTTCACATTGTTTAGACCACAAAGACCACAAACGTTTAGATTTAGTTTGTAGAATCAAAAGGGAGCAACACTTAACTACACAATGTCCGTCGTCAACTGCGTCATATTAATTTCAACTTTGTAATCTCGATTACATGATATTCTGAAATCTGATTACGCCTTAATTAAACTTCGGGAATTTCCCGCCAAAAGCTTTAAACTATTAAAATGGCGGATTAGTAACAATTTTGATCGCTTCCGATAATTTTCGCAATACACTTTACAAACAATGTTAATTTCCTAAATAAATTGGGAAACGGGCAAAATAAATTCGGAGATACGTTTTTTTCTTTTTCTCTTTCTTCGCCACGGATCGGAGTGGTTCACGTCTGAAGTCTGAACGGGATTTGAACCCGAGACACTAAATTTGCCAACTACGCAAAAAGTCCAACACTAACCAAGCCACCAACCGAATTTGACTGAAACTTATCACTCAAACTCATAATATTACGCGGCGAAAGAAAAAAAAAACGAAACATAAGATAATTATAACGTAAAAATAGCAGTTTTTCAGGGATAAGACCTAGCTAGATCGATTTTTCTCCCTCAAAACTCCCTGCATACAAAATTTCATGGAAACACTGGCAGCCGCAGCAGCAGTTTCCGAGATTCCGATTATAATGATTTATTCCGATTATAATTATACCTACTACAATATTTATTATTTACTAGATTAAAGCTTAAGATTATGTACGAGTATATTACATTGATTTCAAATTGATGTATTAGTGACAATTTTATTGTGACTGCAATTCGTAATTACCTGGTTATGTATTAGATTCCCTTTTACTTACTTTTCGCTATAACTAAGAGAGCAGTAGTTTCAGTTTTAAGTGTCGGAAACTAATTAATAAATGGTTACAATTTTAAATCTCATTGAAGCAAATTGGTTCGACTTCAGTCTTAAAAGTCATTAAAAGTTTCTCATCATATTCCGATACTCTATGAAGTTAAGGCTAAGTTGGTGATTGCTAATCTTCCAGTAATAGGTTTGATTTGTAATTAAGACTTCTGCATATAAACTCTATAATGCTAGTGGGCTATGAGCCTATGAGGGGTTAAGACTTTCTCTCGGGGTTGAGAGGAACATACTTTTTGTAAGTTACCGCCCATTTTTAGATGCACTTATACCATCTTGCCCTATCCGACTGGCGACTATACTAATCGTTTTACATTGTACTTACATTTATATACTATCTTTTACCCGCGGCTCCACTCGCGTTAATACAGTCTCCTCACGGGAACCGTTTATTATTCCATCATAAAAAGTAGTCAATGATTTTCCCCCGTGGTCTATATATCTATGCCAAATTTCAAGATAATTTCAAGCGTTAACGGAAACCGTACATTTCCCGTGATAAAAAGTAGCCTATTCCCCGTGGTCTACTTTATTTCTGTGCCTCATGATATTAGTAAGGTTTGGCATACTTATAATTACAGTGTTTTATCTATCAAATTGCTCGTCGTATTGCAGCTAAATAAAGATATCCATCGTCGGAAAAAAATCAAGCTCTATACTAATATATTAAAGAGTTTGTTTGTTTGCATTGAATAGACTTCGAAACTACTGATCCGATATTGATGAAATTTGGTACAGATATAGATTAGACAACGGGGAAGGACATAGGCTACTTTTTATAGCATATTATATATATTTCCCATTGCGCGCACGAAGTTGCGTATTATAGATAGTATTATAGTAAAATACCACAAGATTACGCTAAATGAGGACTGAGACATGCGGTAGAGGCTTAAAGATGTTGATTTTTCTTTGCCTCGGAGTTATTACCTACTCCACTTAAAGGTATTCACACATTTAAATCAACGTGTTGGAAAACATTCATAACGCTAAACTTTATATTAACATCCAATATCCTTTGACCTGAATATCAAATTAAAGAGTCAGTCAAGTATTAATCGAGTTCAATATATATATGGAATTTTCACTCTTATTTATATGCATTTAAAAACTACAACCGCTTACCGGTTTGCAGCAATACATTACACACTGTTGCACTGTACAGCAATACGTCTGCATATTATCATGTCGCCATATAATTTACAGCACATAGTAAATGTCCAATGTAATTGATATATTTGTCGTTGCGAGGATCAAGCACTCATATAAAGGGAAAACTAGCAGACAGATCGCCTGACAGTAGCCATGATTACTATTTGGTATTAACATGGGTGGATTTTCGATTTCGATGAGAGTTCGGCTTCAGTCGCCCATGTAAATCCCTCATTAGCCTATTGAGTTTCGGCTACTAGAGAGAAAATCTCCAGAAGTTACAAATTGCTGGCTTTAAAGCCATAATCACATACAAGTACGAGTATATCCCATACATCAGAAAATTAAAATTATGTAAAAAGCTAGTAATTTTAAAGATTTTCTGTTGTTTACGATCATATGCTTACGATACATTGAGATGATTGGTAAAGTAAGCACAATTACGTTTAGATTAAAAAAATAACAGATTTATGACCAGTTTCACAATCTTCTAATGAGTGTCAGATAGCTTACTCAGAAGTTCTGTCGTTGCTTACTTCATATCGAGCGACACGGACAAAACATGTAAATATCTAACACCTACAGTAGATTGTAAAACAAGCCCAATACCCATATATAGATTACCAGATGGTAAGCTGTCCAGACTTCAGTACCTCAATTCTTGTATATAAAGTAGTCTTTCATTTTACTTTGATTGTATTGTAAGTGTAGCGTCAAGCGATATGGTTATCATAAACTGATTTTGTGAAGTATGGATCAATCAGCGAGAATACCGTTTGACAGTTTTTCTCCCTTATTAATAAAATTATTTACACCACGGATTAGCTAATCCAACATGGCTGTCTCTGTCAGATAGTTTGGAACAGTCACTTGATAGACAAAGAGAGCGATTTGGATTTGCTTATCCATGGTGTAAATATTTTTATTAATAAGGAGGGTGTCTACTAGATTATAATAGTATTAATGCAGGTTTTATTTAGCGGAATTGACCTTCAGGTGTAATCTAGAAGCATCTTATAATTCTCGGTCGCACAGCCCACAGGTAGTATTTTTAATACGCATTGATATTCAAAATAGATTTAAATGAATGCGTCAGCGAAGCTCCATTCTCTGTTCGTATTATTCAGTGAATCTTTTGTGGTAAATTATGCTAAGGAGCTAACTTTGGGCCTTATTAAAGATTCTGAAATATTATTTTTTCGTGAGGGAATCTATTTTGATATACCATTAAGAGGGAAATGAATCTTCATCATCATGAGCAATTTATCGATAAAATTACACTTTACACTACCGTCTAGTGACTAATACTTACTTATTTAACCTTTATAATTATTACGTGTTAGAGAAATTCAAACCTCTTTAACTGTTAGACGAATAATATTATCCCAATTGATAGTGAGTATGAATGTCCACTCCAGAACGGAGTGATGCGATATTTCCGTGTATGTGCTCGAATCCGTTCAGGACGAACTGACGTCAGTTCTAACTGAAACGATCGGCTTCTTGTCTGTGGGTGCCTTTTTAGATAATATAAACTCGGTTCGGTCATCTCGCTGGCTCATTCGCTTAAACGTCAAAATGTGCGCGCGTGAGCAAGACAGCCTGAAAATCCAAAAACTATTGAACCGATTATAAATACGAGATTTATTGTTTTATTTTGATATACGAAATTATAGGATATTCAAAAAATTTAATAAAACAATATGAAACCATTTCAGTTGTGATCAAATTCTATTAAAAAAAAAAAAAAAAAAAACAAAAAAATATTTTGTACAATGTGTTATAAAATTTGAATAGTTTTCAAATATTGCAAAATGTATTCGTTTCATATTTTTATTTACTTATTGTGCTTCTATATTCGCAACAAAATAGAAATAATAGTTTTTAGAAAGATGTTAGAAATAAATATAGGCTCTTGTGTTCCTCGATGAATGGTGGTTGTGGATGGTTCCCATAGAACCATATTAAATAAAACAAACACAACCCATAAAACCTGTGTTTTTCGTTATTTCAATGGTTTCAGCAGGATATTAAAATAATACACCAAGCAGAAATACATTATGAATAGAGGTCTATAGTCGGGGTTCAAAATGTAGCGAAAACAGGCGTATGTGACATGTATGTTTTTATGAAACACTGTGATATGCAAACAATAGAAAAGAACTTTTGAAATTCATCTCCTAACGGTGAAGAGGTTGGCGCGAGGAAACATTTTTGGAACATTTTATTTTGAAGTTAAAGTTTTATAAAATTTTACATAATTAATATTAATTAATAAATGAATTCATTATTCGGATCAGGTTCCTTTGGACTATAGAAACTGTTTTAATAGTACGTTAGTAATATACTTAATACTTAAACTTTTCTTGGTTTTAGTAACTATCTACTTTAGTCGCAATTTCACCAACCCCTGTTAGTGATAATTATTAATCGTTTGTCCATACCTTCTCTGTCATTAATACGAAGAACGAGAGAGATAACTTAATATTATCAATCAACTATTAACTTTAACAGGCGTTAGTGAAATTGGCGCTTAAAGTGTTTTAGACGTGGTAGAGCCATGCTTCGGCACGAATGGGCCGGCTCGACCGGAGAAATACCACGGGCTCACAGAAAACCGGCGTGAAACAGCGTTTGCGCTGTGTTTCGCCGAGTGAGTGAGTTTACCGGAGGCCCAATCCCCTACCCTATTCCCTTCCCTACCCTCCCCTATTACCCTATTCCCTCTTAAAAGGCCGGCAACGCACTTGCAGCTCTTCTGATGTTGCGAGTGTCCATGGGCGACGGAAGTTGCTTTCCATCAGGTGACCCGTTTGCTCGTTTGCCCCCTTATTTCATAAAAAAAAAACCCTAAAACGGTTAGGGTCAAGTCACAAGTCACACCGAATAGCGATGTTATGAGACGTGGCGCTGCATTTTTAAGATGCGCTTCAAAATGCAACGCCGCATCGCGGTCTCTGTGTTAACTGACAGTAAGGATTACAAAAAAGTGTTTTTTTTGCCTGAAAAATTAATTTGACATCACATATTTGATGATATTATATTATGCTCACTATCTTTAAAATATTTTAAAGAAAATACGTAGACAGTGGGAGGTTCTTATATTAGTTTTTACCTGCTCGAAATATATTAACCACGAAAACTTTGCACGAACTCGTAAAAAATCCAACAACTACAGTAAATAAAAATATTATTCAACTCGAACACGATTGCTCCAAAACTTATGGAACTCCACAACTTCTAATTCGTCATCATAACTCTAGGTGATAGATACCATTACCGTCGCAGTCAGGGGGGGCAATACTGCTAAATAAAACCTGCATTAATATAATTACAATCAAGTCCCAACGCGCTTAAACTCTCAAAATGTGTTTTTGTGAACGTTAAACTAACGTGAAACGCGCTCTGATTGGTTGAAACGTCATAAAATCCGTTCACGGTAATATGTCGCTACACTTTCAATCTAAACAAAGTAAAATGAAGTCTACTTTAAATACGAGATTGAGGTTCAGATCCAGGCGACTTTTCGACCTTATTACTTGGCAATAAGGTTGAAAAGGGGTACATCGGATCTGACCGCGACGGTATCCGTCAAAAAATTAAACAAATCTCCTAATTAAACCTCCTTTTGGATAATACTACTTAGGATCCCACCTAATTACTCAAAGTATAGGAAAAAGGAAATAAGACAATGAAAATACTACGGCATTATCTTCTATTTTTGACTTTGACTTTACTTAGCTGGGGGCTTGAATTCACGGGGCCTTGGGTTGAAGCCCAAAATCCATATGGCAGATCCGACCCTGCTTCTGACCTCATCTTATAAGAATAGTTCCCAAATGTATTTCTAACTTAGTAAATCACAGGAAACCCAAGGCCGTAAGGTGGCGCTAGTGGCTGCTATTAACATTCAAAGCGGGGTGTCACTCAGTGGCGTTGATAAATGACATGCCATTTTGGCAATTTTCCATTGTTATTACACACGAAGCGACTCAATTTTTTAACTTGAAAAAATAAAATAAGCCGCGCTAAATGAAGAGGGATCTTTAACGCGTCCGTTACGAAACAATACTCTATTGTAGACTAGTTGAAAACGTAATAGAGAATATTGTTTCATAGATGTATATGTTATTAATTAGGTGACTATCAAGAATGACGTGTATGGACATGGCACTGTAGGGTGTAAAGTGGTACTCATGAATATTTTATTTTTATTGAACCGTATTGACATCATAAACTGATTTTTGGAGTTTGGACAAAACGGGATTGACGTTAGTTTCACATTTGTGTGAATATCATTTTGAAGTTTTAACAAACTAACGGGACTGGATCGTGACTGGAACGTGACTAGAATTTTAACAAAAAGTAAAATTTTAAGTCTTATTATTGTCATATTATGGAGTTTTGGTGAAATAATAAAACAGTTATCTATTTGCACATGCAATACTAGATTATATTCACAGTTCTAGGTCATTTCAATTAGATCCAGTGCCTATAAATTAGACACGCGTAGGGGATGGATATTACATTTTTAATTACAAAGATATATTTTACGACACCCTTACAAGTTACACCCTTTAAATACTAATTTCAAGGATGATTTTAATGGATCATTTGTTATATTAGGAAAATATATTATATCAGTTAAGTATAGTTGTTTGATTGTGTCTCCTAAAATTTTCAAGCACACTTAGAATGACTACCATAAAAATGCATTTTGTCTAGACAAGAATAGACAAATCGACAGATAATATGGACAAAATGACAGCTATTATTTCTAAATCTGTAATTTTGTCTATTCTTACGTAGGAAGTAACTATTTCTACGGTGGTCGTGCTGGAGGTTAGCATTTACTATTATCAGGTTTGTCCACGACTGTACCTTGGCCATAGCCCATACCGTACCTAGTACCGTGTTGTACCTTGGACACACCAAAATTTTTGTTTCAAAATGTAATTACGAAAACTACCTATATAGTTTTAATCTTTTTAACTACGTTTAGTGACATACTTAATAAAGAAAAATAAATCTGTTTAATGGTTAACAAAATTAATATTATATTTAAATTGTAGATTTCTTTGCATGTTTACACACGAAATCAAAAATCTTTTTATAACTTAAATAGACAGATCGCTTTATAAATATTTCATCTACAAGTACAACTAGTTCCGAGTATAACATATTCCCCTATACAATTATATTGTATAATCAGGGGTAATCACGTCCATAATATCAATCTCAGTCCAACGTTCAATCATGACTCGGTCACGGTTCGTTTTCATCAATTTGGCCATCATCATTTCGCGCGACTAAATCTAATTTGCAGTTAGTTCTATACTTGCCAGTTTATTGTTGTAACTTGTTTAATACTAAATTAGTCGAGGAAAGTTATACTCGTATAAACCGCGGCTTGAATTTTTTTTATATGTATGACTTAATAATGATATTATGTCATGAGATACTCATCCCAACTTACCTGTCCGGTAGTTGTGGTATAGTATAATATCCTATTTCCCACTCTAACTTACCAATCTTCCTTTCCACACCACCTATCCTTCCCTATCCTTATTCCTACCCTCTCCACCAATCCGTGGGAACGCAATGGATAATCATAAAAATAATAATTATCTAAAATGGCGGCGATGTGGTTCGCCACCCATCACGTCTCGTTTCTCGCGGAGGCGAAAAGTTGCCCATGGAGAGCCGCTTCGCTACGTTGAATGTACGAGGAGGAATGGATGGTGAGAATGAAAGTGGACGAAGCGAAACAAGTATGTAAGGATCGTAGCAAGTGGAAAGAAGTGGTCTCTGCCTACCCCTACGGGAAAGAGGCGGTCTCTGCGACTCTGCCTACCCCTACGAGAAAAAGGCGTGATTATATGTATGTATGTATGTAATAATGATGGTTTTTAATTTCATGACATCTGGCAGCTTTTTGACACGACAAGAACCGTCGGGCTACCAAGCGCCGCAACATGACAGAAAAAGAATCGGACATTCTTATTGACCGTTTTTGATACCATTTACGCCACCAGCTAAAGCGTAATGCGATAAAGCGTCATGATTTATGTGCATTGGGTCTGCCCCCATTACGGCAGAAAAAATATCAAACACTCTCATTACTCATTAATTTATTACAGATTTAGTATTTGTAGTCGCTAAAGTGCAAAAAATTATAAAATTTTGCACATGACTGAGACATAACACATTTCTAGTTAATAACAATTCAATAGATTTATAATTAAACTCGCATTTGCCGCGGCTCCGCCTGCGTATCAGTAGTATCCCACGGGAATACTGTTCTTTTCAGAATAAAAAGTAGCCTATGTTTTAATCCAGAGCCTAAACTACTATCATAGCAAATTTCATCGAAATCCGTTCAGTAGTTTTTGCGTGAAAGAGTAACAAATATCCATCCATCAATCACCACAAACTCTCACATTTATAATATTACTAGGAAGTAAGATGAATAGACTATCACGTTGATTATTTTAGTTTCAAATATTGAGTATCAGTTCACTGTAAATTCTCTAGGCTTCAGATTCGTCTAGATCTAGAACTTCGGAGCTGGGACTATCACATGAGATTTGCCGTGAAACCTGCCAGTATTTCAATTTAGCTTATTTCCAAGAATTTATTCTTTAGTTTAAGTAGAAAAGAATCCTTACCCGGAACGATTGAAAAATAGTTTTCCAAGTTCTAATTCTAAATTACGAAGAACGAAGATTCGCTTTGTAGAGTTGCAAAAATTAAATTTTGGTTTCGGCTTTTGTTTGATAAATATAATATATTATACTACTAGATGTTCCTCTTCTTCATACGCTCAAAAGGAAAGTGGTCAACTCTATGTATTTGCCAAATTTCGGTGACGATCGCTAAGCAGTTTTTACGTGAAAGCGTTACAAACGAACAAACTAACATCCACATTTCATTGAAAATTTCATCCGAATCTTTGTTATAGCTCGTGCTTCTATAACTTCTTACTCGTAGATATCTGAAAGAAGGCCAAAAATAAAACTGCTTGATCTGAAGATTAGCAGATTTATGAAATAGAGATTTTTAATATGGAGCGCAGCATTTTGGAAGTCAGAATAGTAGACCGAATAAGAAACAGTACGTTGTACTCCAAAACAGATGTGACAGACGCCAGTATGAAGGCTGCTAAGCTAAAGTGGGATTGGGCGAGCTATATCAGCCGCATGCATCCCGACTGCTGGGCAAAGATAACCAGTTTGGGTACCAGAAGACGGACGCCGCCGTCGCAGGAACGAAAGGAATGGAGTGGGATAGTGAAGATACTTAAAAAAATTATAACACTTTTTTCATTGTTCACCCGCTGAATACGTATAGGTAGTGTTCATCTCGACATATCTATTTTATTGGACGCTCTGTTTAACGCATTGGGCATTAATCGCGTCGGCAAAAACGTTGCCAATAGAAATAGCAGTATAAACAATTTTCAGGACAATTTTTGGCTTAAATTGCAGCGTACTTGAGGATGAAAACTTATACCCCCATCTATATAAATAAAAATGAATTATCGAAATGTTTGAACGCTCATATCTTCCAAACGACGAATCCAAATTGGATATTTTTTTATTTTATGTGTTCATTATTGTCAGGAGAAGGTTTGTTTGAAAAGAAAATAATATAAAAAACTGAGCTAGTATGTTAATTTAAATAAATAAAAAAACTCGGATTAGCTAACCCAACATG
Source organism: Glaucopsyche alexis (assembly GCA_905404095.1). Lineage (NCBI taxonomy): Eukaryota > Metazoa > Arthropoda > Insecta > Lepidoptera > Lycaenidae > Glaucopsyche > Glaucopsyche alexis. Next base: position 6,358,001 of record FR990042.1, read on the forward strand.
GCTATATTTGTCTGATAGGTTGAAAAAGCCACTTGACAGATAATTACAACAACCTAATGAACTTATACTCGTATATATGCGTAATGCGTATCCATGGTGTATAATTAATAATAGAGGATAGAGAGATAGTAAACGTATTCAAATTGAGAGTATTATAAAATTAATGATAAAAAAATGTGATGCAAACTTAAACATTGACCTATTTTTTGGATTCCGTGCCTACCTCAAATGGAATTATAAAGTTAGTTAAATCGGAACCATTCACAACACATCACTCTTTTGTTTTTAAAAGCCTTTGATAGTTGAAGATGTGTGTTGGCTGATCAGTAACACACTAATCTTGGGGGTTAATACGATATTACGCGCCACTGCGCGGAGCTGCGTTCTCGTTGCGTTTATATAGATGACAAAAAACACCATCATCATCATCAACGGCCTCCCTCCCCTAATGAAAGCCAACCATCCCGATGACCGATCCTAGACAACCCTCATCCATCCGCTTCATCAACCTTCTCAAATTAACTCGTCAAATCGACGATAAAAATCGCGAAAATCAGAACATCCGTCGCTTTATAAGAGCGGTACGCACTACGTCCGATCCGAATCCGATCCGAACCCGTGAAAATATGGATCTAGATAACTCGGATCGAAATCGGATATTGCTTACGCACTACTCCGATCTCTGATACAAATTCAAGCAATTCAGGAGCCATCTTTTGGAATACGTGATTTACGCGGAATCACAGCAGTGTTCACGTCGTTGATCATGATTCCATTCATACAAATACAAGTCATTCATACAAATAATACTATGGCTATTTCGGTCCGTTAAATAACTTCATGGAGATTCTAGAATGACGGAAAGAAATCGGATGACGGAAATCGGATCTAGTAGAAATAGTTCTACGGCTACTTCCAGAGTAGCATATTTTCACGGGTACGGATCGGACGTAGTGCGTAACCGCTCTAAGGCATCGGTTAAGAATGCCCTCATGTTTCCGAATACAAACCGCACACTAATTTACTACGACACTTGTGTTGTGTTTGGGATTCCTGTGACGCGGCTGGCTGTTTGAGTTTGCTCTGTCGCCACAAATCAATGAGATAATTCAATCCGTTATAACTTACGGTCAAAGTTTACGTCACAGTTGCAGAATAGAAACTATGTTTCTGTATGACGGAGGTTTCAAAGCCTAAGTCTTGCTATATTACCTAATTTAGATCTTACTTATATCATGAGAACGAGTTATCCATCATCATCATGTTATTACACACACACACACTCAACTAAACACATACATACACACTCAACTAAACACACAGATACACACCCACACACTTACACACAGATACACACACACACACATACACACTTTTTATTTATTTATTTTTCTCGTTATGGTTTTCCTCTCTTTATCTTCCCTAACTACCCAATAAACATGTTACATGTCTGCTTTTATAATTTTAGAATTTTTTAAAATACGTAGCATATAAGTGATATTATTGTATGCCTCAACAGAGAAAATCACTGACTTCGATATCACATTATAATAGTTTCGAAGTCAGGGATCTACTAAACAGTGTCACCTTTCTTAAGCCCTAAGCTTAGCTTTGTATTGTGATGTTCGTTTATCATATGGCATATTATTTCTGTAAATGTGAAATTGTTAGCTAGATTGTAAGCTTTGGGTAAATAAAATTATTATTATTATTATTATTATCCATCATGACGAGAGACGAGAGGCGTTATTAAAAGTTGTCTTTTTAGGCTTCCGTACCCAAAGGGGTAAAAACGGGATCCTATTTTATTTTATTATTTCAGAAAACCAATAGCTTACAAATGTTACAAATATAGCTTAGGCATAGAAAAATGTAAGCCATATAAAGTGTTTTTAAATCCCGTCGAGCCAGCTCATTCGTGCCAACTCTCTTTCTCTTAAGAGGAACTTTGCACGAAAGCGTCTCTCGTTAGAAACGCGAGAGCAAGAAAAAAATGTTTCATTTTTCCTCAGGCTTTTCCTTGCACTAATATTATTAAATATAAAGAGGAAAATTTTGATTGTTTGTTTACATACAATAGTTTACATAGAACTACTGGACCGAATTTGATGAAATTGAACACAGATGCGGACCATGGAGAGACGCTTGGCTACGTTGAATGTAAGAGGAGGAATGGATGGTAAGAATGAAAGTGGACGAAGCGAAAGAAGTATGTAAGGATCGTAGCAAGTGGAAAGATGTGGTCTCTGCCTACCCCTACGGGAAAGAGGCGGTCCTGCCTACCCCTACGGGAAAAAGGCGTGATTATATGTATGTATGTATGTATAAACATAGATATAAACTATAAACTATAGAGTAGATCGCGAAGAAGGACTTACGATACTTTTTATTGCGGCAAAATGTATGATACCGCGCAATTTTCTTTTGCGCGGGCAAAACGAAGTTTCGGGCAACATTTAGTTGTGGTTATCCATAACGAAAAAATGCATTGCGGTAGAGAATCTCCCTCCTAACTTCAATATATGATACGCGAAGCGGCGGTTCATTTTTAAAACAACCATTCAATTCAATATTGAACTTTGTTGACTACATAAGAAGATATAGTTTTAATTGCAGAATGTCAAACTAGACCGGTACCTGTACTACCGGTAATGACATACGGAGCCGAAACGTGGACACTCACCGTAGGCTTGGTTCACAAGTTTAAGGTTGCTCAGCGTGCGATGGAAAGAGCAATGTTAAGGGTATCTCTGGTGGATAAAATACGTAACGACATTATTCGCCAGAGAACTAAAGTCACCGACATTGCTCAACGAATTAGCACGCTGAAGTGGAAGTGGGCCGGCCATGTCTGCAGACGGACAGACAATCGATGGAGCAGACAAGTATTAGAGTGGAGACCACGCTTAGGCAAACGTAGTGTAGGACGTCCTGCGGCACGATGGACCGACGATTTGAAGAAGGTGGCTGGCAGCGGATGGATGAGGGCTGCCCAAGATCGGGATGGTTGGCGCTCATTGGGGGAGGCCTACGTTCAGCAGTGGACGGCGATAGGCTGATGATGATGATGATGAAACTAGACCACTCTGTAAAGCCCGGCGCCGGTCTTCTGTATCTTCTTGTTTACTGAATAAAGTTCAATTTCGAATGACTTTATGAAAAATGCATATCTCGTTTCGGAGTGAGCAGACGGTACATAAAATAGGAACATTTCACAGTTTTAATAATCAAGTAAACAGAGGCTTATCCAAGAGCAAAAATCGATTTAGTAATGCGCCATTCGATTCGGAGGATACATTAACAAGTTATTCACGGAGCGCTATCGAGTTATCGACTGTATCGCGGTACAGTCGACAAAAACACTGTATAGCGAGCCTAGCAGCAGGACAAGTGCGCTATTATTTATTCAGGTTCAACGCTGCTTTGGTAATGATTCAGTTTCGATTTGATTCCGGTGCGGCTGAACAAATTTCAGTATCGCACTATCCTTTCCAACGTAACTCGATTTTACTTTTATTTTATAAGTCATTTTTACTTTATATTCTCAACAATTCAACACACCAATACAAGAAACGTTTCAGAAACGTGCAAGAAAACGTGCACTGCGGTGCGGCTGCGTACCAACTATCTGTCAAAACATTAGCGCGATACTGAACCATTCAAAAATTCGAATAACTTAGCGCGATTGTCCTGCAGGAATATTTGACAGCGGCGTAACGTCATGACAGCACCCATACAAATGAAATTTGTATGGGTGCTGTCATGATTTTGACAGATTTTCATACAATTCTCAATCGATAACGTTACATTTACGCTGCTGTCAAATATTCCTGCTAGGCCCACTATCATACGCATTGACATTTATAATATGCAAACTTATACACAGTGAGAATCGTACTACTATGATAATACTATAAATGTAAAAGTTTGTGAGGATGGATGAATGTTACTCTTTCACGCAAAAACTTATGAATGAATCTATTGCTTATGTTAATCTTTCGACAGAAAAATTATTTAAAAAATTCGCAAAAAAAACCTAAATAACATTACGTTCTTTACGTCCCTGAGGAGGTCATTGACCTCACACAGCTGATTGAATTGATATTATTTAGGCAAAGACTTTGCTTTTGCTTTAACATCACCTGTTTCTGTTAGGTTCATGACCTCAGCACCATAGAGAGTGCAATGTAATTTTATTTAGTATAATTTGATTTATTGCAAATTTTTTTCTGCTTTAATGTCTAATGTCTATACAGCAGTATATTTTAGGCATGATCTGTAGATAAAATTATAAAATAAGCATAATTGATTTTACCAAACCTTATATTTATGCGTGCGGAGCCGCGGGGAAAAGAAAGTAATTCGATATTATAAACATGTAAACCACGATATACTCCAAAATTACGTCCTAAAACACAGTTCTTATGTGTCTCTAATGCTGTCGTTATGAAGTTACCTGTTACCACTGTACGGTTTATTTGTGTCTTATGGCACCAAAGGGGTGTTATTAGTTTGACGTGTCTGTCTAGTAACTAGACAATGCCACGGACAGATACACACAGACTAGGCTCTAGTCTGTGTGTGTCTGTCCTTGGCATTGTAGCACCCAAACGGAAGAATTTTGATTTAGATTTTTTTGTTTTTTCATCATCTTCAGTTTACCCACTGCTTGTCAATAAGACAGTTTTTATTGCATAAATGAATAATACTCTTAAATATGAGTAACTTCTCAGAAGAAAGTCAATATTGGACAGCGATTTGTATACAAAATTTCTCAAGTCTAATGAAAACGCTCCATACTAAAGTCGTACCTATTTGTGACTTGTGACGTCATGCCTAGGTTAAAGTGTATGAAGTATGAGGCCGCAGGAACATATTTGTAAATATCTCCGATATTCGTGCCTTTGAGTTCATACTTACCATAATGAATGTTTTTATATATGATGTAAGAAAATAATGATGTAGGTAGGTTTTGTTTACTAATTTAGCAAAAATATTTTGTACTTTTTAGATTTATCTAATTAATAAACTACACATAAAATATAATATATTTTTTATTTTTACCAAGTAGTAATGCCTCAACATTTCTGAGTATATTAATGAAACTAGTAAATTTTAGAACTACTAAATTTCAGATGTGGTCATCACCCCCTAATAGGGGGTTATTTAATTTATTTTGCATGTAGTATAACTTTTAGCGAACTGTACACATTTGTTACCGCCCCACGTCATGCAAATGCGGATGTCTAATGAATGTACAACACGAACGTACCTGTGCCGCTTGACACACATTAAAATTACCATAAAAAGCCAATGGCTCTTGGACTACAATACTAAAACATTTGGCTACGGCTCTTGTACTAAACATTACTCATAAATAGTCAAAGAGTAAATGCTAGTTATGTTTGATTGGATTGCTCTATCCAATTCCATTGATTGATATGACTCGAGTGTTTTGTTGAATGCTTAGAGTCACGTCACACCGAGACGAGAGAATATAAACAGCCGCATATATAACCGCTTCCGTTTTTTGGAAGTCAGTTAAACTCGGTTAAGGTTGCAAGGTGCAAACGGGACACATATGCCGTGTTACGACTGTGATTGCGATTTGCGAATATTGTTAAATATTGACGAGTCCCCATTATGGTAGCGTGCGGTAGTAACTCGAAGATGACAGTTGACTGTTGAGTAACAGGAGAACGTTTCGTAAGGGTCAATTCACACCATGAAATATATCTTCTTGTGTGGTGAATAATAGTTCAATTCTGGATAGTTAAAAATGCCGTGCCGCGTGTCACGGTGTAAACTGAACCTACTCTTACTAAATTCCTATACAAACTAGGCGTGTCATTTTATATTTTAAAGGTTAGGACAGCTTTAACGGATACGTATTCAAGCGCCATACTCAACATTCAGCCTACAAATCCAGCACCGGTACTAATGGCCGTCAATAGTGTCAATATCTTATAATTTTTGCCTATAACTTCTTTTCAAGGTCGCGGCGTTGGATTTGCAGGCTGGACGGTCAGTTATCAGTATGGTGCTTTAGTGCCGTTTAGCAAACCTTTTTCTTGAATACTACAGGCGGGAAGAGAAAAACCATTACATTTTTATATTAAAGTAGATTTTGCCCGCAAATTCATGCGGGCAAAAGGAAATACGGCAAAGACCGTACATTTTGCCGCAATAAAAAGTAGCGATTAGACAACGGGAAAGGTTATAACATTTCCCGTGGTCTATTCTATATTTGTGCCAAATTCAACTTTCATCAAAATCAGTCCAGTAGTTTCGGAGTCTATTCAATGCTCTTTTTATTTAATTAGTAAACAAAACCTATATCATTAGTTTACATCATATACAAAAACATTCACTATGGTAAGTATGAACTAAAACGCACAAATATTGGAGATATATACAAATATGTTCCTGCAGCCGTATACTTCATACACTTTAACCCAAGAGTGACGTCACTTGTAGCATGACTTTAGTATGGAGCGTTTTTACGACACTTACGAAAAGTTGTATACAAATCGCTGTACCTTTGATAATATTGACTTTTGACATACGGTTTCTTCTGAGAGTTACTCATATTTAAGCACTATTCATTTATGGAATAAAAAAAAAACAGTCCGCTTGCCTATTGTCGCGGTCGCTTGAAGCCCGTTTGCGCCGAGCCTTGTTATTTAGGCTTGTACACATTGATGCTAATTTGCAACGCATAAAACTGCGACACGAACGAACGACGACTTTCAATAATATTATATATCGTAATAAGAGCTACTAATTTAGAATATTAATAAGAAAATAATATAGGAAAACCAAGAATAATATAAAATTTTGGACTCGCAAAACCTTTGCGTTGCGGTCACATGTTCGATATCGTTTTTCGTTCTGACATTGCATCGCAGTTTTGTGTACAAGCCCAAAGAGATGAACTTTATATTTATTGTCAAAATATTATGTAGAGCTTTTGTCGGGTCAAAATGTAATAATACAAGTAGGTCACGCCAATCGGCCCAGCCATATATATTCCTATTGAGATTGTGATTTTAACTACAAATTGGAACTAAGACCTATCTCTTATAGTTTTAAGATTTATCACTGTTACTTCGACTCCGATGATCCGTACCCTTATTCGTTACGTCTATATAAATAAAAATGTGAAAGTGTGTGAGCATGGATGTATGTTTGCTACTATTTCACGCAAAAATTACAGAACGGATATCTATGAAATTTGGTATGGTAGTATGGTAGTACTTGCTTTTACGTCGGCGGTTGTCAAAAGCTAGCAAGTAGGTACTGTATACTAGCGTTCAGCCACGGCTTCACATACATAATATAAACCTTTTTCTTGAATTCTTTGTTCCGGACAAACGGCGGACGCGACTTTATTTTATACTGCGTAAAAATATTTTCAGGGTTTTTTCAGTGCGGACAAAATACGGAACCCCGAGAGAAAGAGGAAGTATATAAGTTCTCTACTACGCACACCCTCTACGGATTAGTAAAATATCTTGCTCATTAATTATAATTTGCTAGGTAGGAGTACGGTCAAGGATATTGTATAGGATGTTACAAAATTTTAGGATGAAAAGTAAATGTCACACGCCAACGGTCGGTCGGTCGGTAGGTCGGTCGCCACGGTCTATGAGACATTATACGTAATATGACATCTAGGTACCGGATGATTTGTAGAGGTGTTGCTGGTGTTATGGTGTCTACAGACACACGAATTTGGTACGGAGCGTACAGCGGATCTGGTACGCTCCGTACCAGATCCGAGCGTGTGTAGGGCAGTCCAGCGAACATAAGAAGAAGGCGAAGAGTTCGCCGCTGTACGCATCGGATGTGGTCCGCTCCGTACCAAATCCGTGCGTGTGTAGAGCAGTCCGGTGGTTAGGCCGTACAACGGTATCAGTGTTGCCAACTTAGGGATGTACCCCCCAAAATTAGGGAAAATATCTACGGGGTTTACTAGAGGACAGGATGTTTAGAGTTTACTCCTTATGAATCAATTTGTATGTAATAATAAAAATGATTTTAATGTGTGTATATAGCCAGGGATATGAAAATGTATTGGGAGTGAAATCAGATTAAGACAAGTTAGTTTTATGTTATTCACGCGTAAGTCTTTATGTTAAACACATAACCTTTCTTTCTAGCTTATTATCTCTTAGACCTGTCAATGGTATAAGTAATCAGGGGTAAAATTTGGGGAGAAATATTTTTTAAAGTGTTGGTATCACTGCCCGTTATCAATGAATTGCGGGAATCATCGTCGTCATTTAAAAAGCGCACTGTAAATAGAACTCTGTGCTAATGTAATAGAGCATAAAATCGAACACATGAGTGTCGAGCTTTACGATCCACTGCACCGTACCAAATCCGTGCGTGTGTAGCGACACCGGATTTGGTCTGCGGATATGGTACGCTGTACGCTCCGTACCAAATTCGTGTGTCTGTAGATAGCCTTAAATAAGTACCTATTTATTATATATCTAAACTATGAACTAGAATAAATAAATAACTACACCTACAACTACAGCCCACACCTAAACTTACGTCATCTACACATACCAAACAACTGAGGACGGTCGATTTTTTTGAAAATGTACACCAAACAGATAAACTGAACGCAACTATAAATATTTGAACAGTCAAGTGAAAAATTGAACACAGTGAACAGTTAGTATGCGAAAATTCAATCGTCTTTTTTTAGTATTTTTCGCGCAATTTTTTTATTATTTCTTACCTTTAAACCTTTCCTGATCATTCAAAATTATTTCAAAATTTTTAACAGTCAATTCGTATAGTTCAGTAGGTATATTACCAAACTATTATTATTTACTAATTCTATTTAATAAGTCTATGCTCTAATTTAGGAGCACAAGTGACATATTATTTCCGGAGCACCCTGTGCCGAGTTTGAGTTTGTTCAACTCACATAAATACAGATTAATAATTCATATCCAGTGATTTATAAAGGTCCTTGTTGAAACCTATTGATCCTTTAAATTCGTCTTGATGACTCATTTATTAACTGAAATTCGCCATCATCAGAGATCTACCGTGAGAGGGCCGGAGAGAGACTATACGGTACAGAAAGAACCGGAAAATAACTATTAAACTATGTCTATAAAGGAAAAATTTGCCGCGAAATGGTATGCGCGTATATTTTGATAAACGCGCGTAAAATATATATTAAGTAAGAAACAATTATGTGTGAAACAATTATTCCAGAAAGTAATTATGTGTGAAAAGATTGGGGAAAAAGCTTATTTTTAGCTTTTTATTATTGTTCCATACATTTCTTTACAATATGAGGCAGTTTATCAAAATATAACACTTTTCTGAAGTTTGCTGTATACTAGTACTTCCTAAAAATTCCCACTATGAAATGGTGCAATAATACAGGATTATTTTGTAAACTTTTTTTTCACCTTTAACCCTCATTAACTTTTTTCTCCCATGGTTTAGAGATTTTTCGTCATAGAATAAAATTACACACTTTTTAAGCCCTTTCATTTGATATATGTCTTGTAGTGCTAAAGTAGTGGGGACGGGCTCCATACAAAAATGCCCTTTCTTCTTTATCAAAATCGGAACAGTAGTGTCGGAGCCTATTCAATACAAACAAACAAACATCTTTCCTCTTTATAATATAACTTGCTCTTGTCAACGATCAATACTAACTAGAACGTGAGTGGCAGTAATAATTAATAATAATCCACCGAAGCGTGGTTTTCTTATATTGTGCTATAATAAAGGTTAACAATACTATTGGTTCTATAAAATTGAAAACTCTTGTACTTGGAGTACCTCACAATACGGTCAGTCGTGCTTAATTATAACTAGGATTGACTTACTAGGACATTATGCTCGACTTCACTTCAACATAATATTAAAGATTAGTAATCATAAGAATATTAACTTTAACTTGTGGTTAATATAAGTTACCCATTTTGAACCACGCTGAGAAGCATGGGACAATATTTTATAGAGAAGCATGGGATAATGTTCTATAGATCGACACAGAGATTACTTGGAGATTGGAGTGATGTCATGTTTTGATCTTGTTGGCTATCTTTAGGGTTCCGAGGTACAGAACCCATGTTTTCGCCATGTCCGACGGACCGTCTGTCCGTCCGTTTTCGGGTTACCGTGGAAAATGGTTAGTCTTAGAAAGATGAAACTTTGCATGTGTATTTACCACATCAACGAGTGCTAAAATAATTTAACGCAAAATATTTTTTGGGGCACCCCCTACGAGTAAAGGGGGAATGATTTTTTTGTGTCTACCCTAGTGTGAGGTATTATTATTAGATAAGTATTTTAAGCGGATAGACGGGCGGATAGAGCCAAACTATAAGGGTTCCTTGAGTAATACGGGACCCAAAAAGTACTCGCGTAGCTTCTGGATGCAATATGTGGGCCTACCTCAATTCGCGCACATGCAATAAGTCCATGTCACTTCTCGGTGAATTCGTCCTTTTTAGACGTGGTCTTTAGCCGATCTGAATTTAGCCTGTTTTCTTGTGATAAGAGTGAAAGTGTCGTTATTTTAGGGCGCGACACAGACTTTGGAATGGTGATAAGTGTGTAACTTTTACACACCCTTGTGGCTCTGTACAAAAACTCATCGCAGCGAATTATGGTCAGCTTGCATAGAACTGTTATATCCCTCCAATGTTCCCTATATTCCTTACCTAAGTCATATCCATATTCCTAATAACTATAAAATAAATAAACATCCTCCACCGTCCCTCCTTAGTCTCTTTCCATTCCAAATCCATGACGGTCGTGTTCTAAATCCAAACCGTGTTTTAATTAGTAACTTCTATTTTCTAATTTGTAACTTCTATTTTCTAGTGTTTAAATAAAATCCTTTTTTAAAAAGGGGGCCAGAAAAGGCCTTATAATATTTATGGTGGCAGCTTAAAGGGGATAGTAAAAGCCCCAGGTACGTCTCACGAACTAAGTACATATTTCAAAATCCTTCCAAAAACCTGTGTTTTGTGCAAAATCTACCAAATCCGTGAACATCAGTGCATACCTGTGTTACATACAAAATCTGTGCAAAACCTACTAAATCCGTGAAAATCTGTACAAAATCTACTAAATCCGTGAAAATCTGTGAAAACCTGTATTATATACGAAAACTGTGCGTGACAAATCAAATCCTTAAACAACCCGCCTGTCCGCGAGTAAACGCGACAATCAGTGGTTCCCGAAGTTTGGAGCAGTCAAAGATTGATATTAAATCAATCTCGCCGGGTCCAGCGCAGCGCTTCGGGTTCCGAGAACGTCCAGCCGCCGACGGGATGTTTATACGAGCCGTCCTTATCGCCGCATTCCTGTCCCAGTAAGTGACGTGACTCTAGTACATCGATGTAACATTGATATAAAATATCTAGATTAAGGCGCATTGATCGCGTTGATATATTATTTCTAGATTAAGTTAAGTAGGTATACTAAATTTAAGATTACTTATATACTGTACTATACATAATGTCTGAGAGTCGAGCGCCGAGTCCAAAACCAGAAGTCGTGCTGGACGAAGACGAGTCCAATAAAGATTGTCTCTGTCCACCACCTCCTACTCCGTCTGGCCCTGTTACACGGTCAAAAAAGGTGGTAAGCAAAACTCCTTGCTGTTCAAATACACGCGCAGCTACCGAAGATAATAATGACGCAATTCCTACAGGTGTTCTATTTAAATTCATCAAACCCTTTGATGGGTCTCGCGATAAACTTCAGTCATTTATAACAAATTGCGACAACGCGATTAGTTTAGGCAATGAAAATCAAAAAAATATAATTTTCAAATTTATTCAATCACAACTAGAGGGAAAAGCAGAAACAGCAGTTTCCATAAAAGAATTTAGTAATTGGCCCCAATTGAGGGAATTTTTGCAAACACAATTTGGCGAAAAGAAACATTACACACATTTGCTAGCTGAATTACAAAATTGTAAGCAGTTACCTAATGAACCAATACATCAATACTCACTTAAGATTGAGACATCACTTTCCAAATTATTAACTGAAATTTCAATTGCAAGCAAATTCAAAAAGGAACTTCCGGGCAGAATAGCTTCTATGGAAGATCTAGCGTTACATACATTTTTATTAGGACTTAAACCCAGCATATCCAACATGGTTAGGTGTAGGGATCCTCAAAACCTAAACGAAGCCATAAACCTGGCACTAAGCGAAGAAAAGATCAAAAAAATAGGGTATTTCAAAAGAAAATTCCTACGCCGCCAGTCCAACAAAACAGTTTCCAACAATCTAGACAAACTCAACGTATCCGTCCTCCTATGCCTCAAACAAATGTTTGTAGATACTGTAAAAACCCTGGCCACACAATCGAAAACTGCCGCAAACGGGAGTTTAACAATAATAGGTTCAGAATAAATCAGGTTACTAACAACCCTAGAATCAGACCAATCCAATTTAACACCAACTATGTTGGCGAAAACTCACAAGACCCTTTCAGTGTCCAAATGCCTGAAGAAGAAGGCTACGACACAGTTGATACACAAAAAAACTGAACACTGTCTCGTTACGGTGTCGGACGGGACAATATGTGGTACCAGACACCAGACCATTTCAGCAAACTAACAAATTAGTCGCTGAATCTACAAAATCTACAAAATCTCCCAAGTCCACAATTACAATCGCTGAATCTACTAAATCCACTAAATCTCCCAAATCTACAATTACAGTCGCTGAATCAACTAAATATACTATATCTCCCAAATCTACAATTACAGTCGCTGAATCTACTAAATCCACTAAATCTCCCAAATCTACAATTACAGTCGCTGAATCTACTAAATCCACTAAATCTCCCAAATCTACAATTACAGTCGCTGAATCAACTAAATATACTATATCTCCCAAATCTACAATTACAGTCGCTGAATCTACTAAATCCACTAAATCTCCCAAATCTACAATGACAGTCGCTGAATCAACTAAATATACTACATCTCCCAAATCTACAATTACAGTCACTGAATCTACTAAATCTCCCAAATCTACAATTGCAGTCGCTGAATCTACTAAATCTACTAAATCTCCCAAACCTACAATTGCAGTCGCTGAATCTACTAAATCTATTCAATATCCCAAACCTACAATTGCAGTCGCTGAATCTACTAAATACATCCAATTTCCCAAGTCTACAATTGCAGTCGCTGAATCTACTAAATCTACCAAATCTCCCAAACCTACAATTGCAGTCATTGAATCTACTAAATCTACCAAATCTACAACTGCAGTCGCTGACTCTACTAAATCTACTAAATCTTCCAAATCCACAATTGCAGTCACTGAACCTACTAAATCTACCAACTCTCCTAAATCTACAACTGCAGTCGACGAATTTACTAAACCTGCTAAATCTACTAAATCTTCTGAATCCACAATTGCAGTCGCTGAATCCACTGAATCTCCTAAATCCAATATCCCAGTCACCGAATTTCCTAAATCTACAGACGAAACTACAAGTAATACAGAACTAAAAGTATTCGAAATAACAAATAATCCAACAAAAACTCTATTACCTCATGTGTTAGTCGAAACATCCATATCAAATATTCCATTAAGCTTGCTTGTCGACTCAGGGTCTTCCGTTAGTTTAATAAAACGTTCCTCTTTGTCTCAGAAACCTAAATTGGAAAAAGAATTTATCAATATAAAAGGTATTGATTCCTCAGTTGAATCAATCCAAACTGAAGGACACCTCAAAATTAAAATTAAATTACCGAAATCTAATATATCTCATAAATTTCATGTAATAAATGAAATAAACTTACCATACGATGGTATAATAGGATCAGACATGCTGAATGATAATAATTGCAGTATTAACTATAATAAAAATTTACTATATATCAAGGACACGTTCCTACAATTACATTTCTTTGAACCTGCTTATATTATACCTCCTAGAACCGAAATGGTCATTGAATGTTCAGTTAAGAATCCTCAATTAAAGGAAGGTCTTATCCTCGACCAACATCTGAGTGAAAATTTATATGTATCTAATTGTTTAACAAAAGTAAAAGAAAATAAAAGAATAAATTTAACTATACTCAATACTTCTGAGGAACCAGTTACCCTTAACTCTGATCTTCAACTTACCCTGTATCCCGTCGACTACGCAGCTCACCCCAATCAAATTAACTACTCTAATAAACCCTGTTTAGACAAAACCAATGAAGTTTTAGAATTACTCCGGGTCTCACATTTAAACTACGAAGAATGCAACGCCCTATATGAAACATGCTCCAGATACTCCGACGTTTTCCATTTACCTAGTGACATACTTACCTCAACCGATGCTATCCAACATGAAATCCGTACTTCTTCCGACCAACCTATAAATGTCAAATCTTACAGATTTCCCGAAGTACACAAACAGGAAGTAAATTCACAAATTAACAAAATGCTTGATCAGAAAATCATCCAACCGTCTCTATCTCCATGGTCTTCACCAATTTGGATAGTACCAAAGAAAACCGACGCTTCAGGTCAAAGAAAATGGAGAATAGTAATCGATTACCGTCGCCTCAACGACATTACTATTGGTGAAACTTACCCTATTCCTAATATAGTTGAAATTCTTGACCAACTAGGAAATTCAAAATACTTTTCTACCCTCGATCTAGCGTCTGGTTTTCACCAAATCAATATGTCGCCAGAAGATGCATGCAAAACCGCGTTTAGTGTCCCACAAGGTCACTTCGAATTTACTCGGATGCCATTCGGATTAAAGAATGCACCAGCAACTTTCCAACGCTTAATGAACAAAGTCCTCACTGGCCTTCAGGGAGAACGTTGTTTTGTTTATATTGACGACATCGTCATATATTCCCCTGATTTGCCTACTCATATACAAAACCTAACTGCTGTTTTCGAAAGACTCCGCTCCTTTAATCTCAAGTTACAGCCAGACAAGTGTGAGTTTTTGAGAAAGGAAGTTGGCTATTTAGGGCACATTATCTCAGAAAATGGACTAAAACCTGATCCAAATAAAGTCAAGGCCGTACAAGAATTTCCAACTCCTAAATGTCCAAAGGACATCAAATCCTTTTTAGGGCTCATATCTTATTACAGACGATTCATTTCTGACTTTTCAAAAACCTCAAAGCCGCTTACATCACTTCTCAAAAAGGATATTCCTTTCAACTGGACCAATGAACATCAACTATCATTTGAAACTCTAAAAAATAAACTCCTAACTGCTCCTGTCCTCATATATCCAGATTTCACGAAACCCTTTAATCTCACCTGCGACGCCTCTAATCATGCAATATCCTCTATTCTATCCCAAGGCCCTGTTGGTAAGGATCACCCAATAGCCTATTCATCAAGAACTCTTAATAAGTGCGAAATCAACTATAGTACAACAGAAAAGGAACTGTTAGCCATAGTCTGGGGTTGCAAAACATTCAGACCATATCTATTTGGACGCAAATTTACCATTGTAACCGACCACCGTCCATTGAAGTGGTTGTTCAATCATACAGACCCAAGTAGCAAAATGCAACGATGGCGTCTCCAACTCTTAGAATACGAATATGATATCGTATATCAAAAAGGAAAATTGAATTCAGCAGCCGACGCACTTTCTCGCTATCCTGTTAATCCTATCTTACCTGAAAATGATTCCTCCTTAAATCCTGAAAATCGAAAAATTGATCCAAACACACTAGACCGAGATTTAATGGACTTGCTTATTTCCCCATCATCCTTTGATCCTGAAGAGCTTATAACACCCGCGGACCTCAACTTACAAGAAAATGAATTTCTAGAGTTAGGACCTAGTACAAGTCAGCAAATTCCAGAGCCTGATTTACACACTCCCCCTCCGCTGAATCTGAGTCCATCGCCTCTTCGTGAACCTGAAATAGTAGATAATCCAGACATACCGGAAATCTCAAGTCTTCCATCACCCTTATCTCCGCCTTCTTGCTCTTCTGATCCTATTTCGCCTTCGATTCTTCCGCAGCCAAGTCAACCTGAAAAAAATAAAAATGATGAGTCTTATTCTAAATTCCTACGATTAAGTAATAAGTCTAATGACACGCGTATAATACAGCACAACGAGGATCCTCTCAAAGGACCCCAAAAACTAGTAATAATCCCGACATCAATCGATATGGATGAATCCATACCATACGTCCAAGAAATAATTAATAATTGCCCTGCACCAGTACGTGACGACTTTGAAAAATTAGAAAGAACATTATTTGAATACTTACCGCTTGAAAATAATAATAAAACTTACCTTTTCCTCTTTACAAAGGTTCACCATTTTGATACTTGCACTTACCCAGATATATTTAAATCACTTAAAACTATAAGAGATCAAATAATTCTAAATTACCCAACTGTCAATGATGTTAGCATAACAGATTTCCGAAATCCATTTGATAGACTCTCATTCGTCAAAATATTTAATATGCTTAGCCATATCTTTGATGGAACAAATATCTCCATCCACGTTTATCACAATAATATAATTTATCCCGTTTTAACCGAAATTCAGAAAATTCTTAAAGAAAACCACGATATTCCTATCGCCGGACATTTAGGAATTAACAGAATGTTAAGCCGTATCAAAGAAAAGTATTTCTGGAAAAATATGCGTAGTGACATTGAAGCCTACATAAAAAATTGTCCGTCATGTCAAACAAATAAAGCCCTACGCAAGGTTAACCGCGCTCCTATGATCATAACATCTACTTCCACAGCACCCTTCGAGAGGTTAGCTATAGACGTGGTAGGACCTCTTCCCGAATCCGGCACAGCAAAGTTAAAATATATTCTGACAATGCAAGATGACCTCACCAAATTCAGTTTAGCATACCCAATGCGCAGCATTACTGCTGAAGAAACTAGCGAGTGTTTCGTGCATTGCATGTCCTTATTTGGAATTCCAAAACATATACTAACAGATCAGGGAACAAATTTCACCGCAGAACTATTCAATAAAACATGTGAATTATTTAAAATCAAACATTTGTTCTCATCCCCATATCATCCTCAAACTCAAGGTGCCTTAGAAAGATCACACTCAACTCTAAAGGAATATCTTAAATCATACATTAACGAAAATCAAGATAATTGGCCGCGGTATGTTTATACAGCCATATTAGCATATAACACCGCTATTCATTCAACAACACACTACTCACCCTATGAATTATTATTTGGGCATAAACCATATATCCCAACATCAGTATATGATGACGTTTCATCTACAACCTACCCTGAATACGTTAAGATGCTGCAACATCGTATGAAGCACTCTCGTGAAAGTGCTCTAGAATATATTATGAAATCAAAACAAACATCAAAAAATTACTATGATTCGCGTACTCGCCCAGTAGAATACAAAGTAGGTGATTTTGTATATTTGAAAAATCATCTTAGGTTAAGAAAAGCTCTTTCACCTATATGGAAAGGGCCCTACAAGGTAGTTAAGATTCATGGAAATCACACCTTATCTTTATTAATAAATAGACGTCATGTAAGACATCATTTTGATGAAGTCAAACCTGCTGATGTTCAAAACTCAGCACCGACTCAAACAAGTCCAATTAGTGCTTAATAAGTTCATTATTTTGAAAATAGTATTGAACTTATATACATTATTATTGTAAAACATCATTTTGATGAAATCAAACCTGCTGACGTTCAAAACTCAGCACTGACTCAAACGAGTCTAATTAGTACTTAATTATTTTCATTATATATAAAAAAAAAATAGTATTAAACCTATATAGATACGTAATCATAAGACAAACTCATCGATTTCATATCGATATACTTTAGTAAAGATTAGAATAGTAATATAGTTTTAAATTTAATTGCAGCGCATGGGCTACGGATAACCAAGGTTACGTTAAGGAAATAAAATCAAGCCCTGGTATATACTTCGACCCAATTGGACAAGTTAAAATAAGAACCGGATACCTCGACGTGGTGACTCCTCGTGACATATCATTCATAGACCCGCATTTAAAAAACCTCAACTCTGTATTAGGCACATTACGCTTCACCTGTAATCAGATGGAAATACAAAACGAAATTAATCTACAATGTTCCAATATATTAGAACCGCTAACAATCAGATACAATGACTTAGTTTCCGATTATTCATCTATATCTCACCTGACCAATAATAGAGCCAGACGAGGAGCGTGGTTCGGTGGTATTGGAACCCTCTCCAAAACTATATTTGGAACTCTGGATGAGGATGACGCAGTAAAATATGACAACGCAATTCAAACTATTCAAAATGATCAAAAGCAGTTAAGTTCTTTATTAAAAGAAAATATTTTAATTACAACATCTACACTGACAGAATTTAACTATACACTACATAAAGTAAAAACTAATGAAGCAAATCTCATCCAAGCTATTGATAATCTGGCAGCTAAGTTAAAAAGTACATCCACAACCATCAACGAACTATATTTGAAAACTGAAATCAATTCAATTTTGAATAGTTTGGAAGCAGCCATGCTAACATTGTCTTTTCAATTGGAAGACATAATAAATGCAATAATGTTTAGCAGTCAAAATATCATACATCCAGCCATTTTACCTCCAACTGTATTATACCAGGAACTGCTTGATAATTATAGATATTTGCCTGGAAATACAAAACTTCCTGTAAACATAGAATTAAGTAATATGTTTAAGTTAATTAATATTTCTAGAGTTATTAGTTTCAGTTTGAATAATAAGGTTACATTTGTATTAAGAATACCATTAGTATCACCAAGTGTTTATGATCTGTATCACAGCATAGCATTGCCTATTCCCCATTATCATGTTGAACCCAATCAATTTAGTTATATCATACCTACAAATAAATATATTGCTATTGATAATTCTAAATCAGAATATTGTGTACTAGAGTCACTCCACACATGCGCGATAATAGATCAAAGCTCCTACGTGTGCGACATAACGACAGTGTATTCCACTACCGCCAACCCAAATTGTGAAAGTGAACTTATAACTAAAGTGTTAAAAAGTGTACCACATCAATGTAAAACTGATTTTATTGAAGGTAATTTAGATGTATGGAAAGAAATTACTAATAACAATTGGATTTTTGTACAAACACAATCTAATAAACTCTATATAGAATGTATAAATCAAACTACACTGAACTTGAATATAATTGGTACAGGTATTCTTTCCCTACCAACAGGATGTTCCGCATATTGTAAAAGTACCAAATTAATATCAAACTCTAATGTCATAAAGATAAATTCAGTAGTAGTCCAACCCGATTTTAATATAATTAATGATTCCTGCTGCATTCTGGATAACTTTAAAATAACCAAAAGTAATGAGCCCCTTATCAATTATGAGAATATAGATCTAGATTCATTTACTTTGGAAACCAAAACAAAACTAAAATCATTAACACAAGAGGCAGATAAAATCATTAATAAACATCCAATAATTAGATACGAGACTCATTACTCAATAATTACCTTAATATTAATTATCACTGTTATATGTTATGTTGTTTTCAGATTGTATCCCATAATAAAGAAACACAACCGTCAATCCCAACTCTTATCTCCAATAACCCTTAACTTACAAAATCCCAATCCACCAGATACTCAAAATCCCAATCCATTAAATACTCCAAATACAAACCTCAGTCCTATTACTCCTAAATGTAGACTCCATCCTCTCAAAACTTCTACCCCTGTTAATTCAAATCCAAATCCTACCCCCCAATCTAACCAAACTTCGGAATCTAACCCCGAAGTTTAGTCTTGGCCGGGGAGGTGTTATATCCCTCCAATGTTCCCTATATTCCTTACCTAAGTCATATCCATATTCCTTCCACTGTAGTCATCAATCCTATTCCCCTTATATAAACATCCTCCACCGTCCCTCCTTAGTCTCTTTCCATTCCAAATCCATGACGGTCGTGTTCTAAATCCAAACCGTGTTTTAATTAGTAACTTCTATTTTCTAATTTGTAACTTCTATTTTCTAGTGTTTAAATAAAATCCTTTTTTAAAAAGGGGGCCAGAAAAGGCCTTATAATAGAACGATACAAAAAGATCCAAATTTGAAAATTTTGATGACTCTTCAGAGGTCCACAATTTTTCCACACAACCGTGGACACACAGTTGGAGACAGTAGTGCAATCAAACTATGTAGCTGTTTATATGTTCTTCTTTCTTTAATCTGCGTTGTGGAAGCGAAAATGATAGGGAAATTGGTCAATTTTGATGTAAAATTGCGAATATAAATATTTAACAATGTGTTAATTAACCGCTATAAATGTTAATGCTCCATACTTACGTTGTAACTATTTATTAATCTGTGTCCATACTGTTGTGCGGGGTGATACAAACCGCCACCACGATTTCATGGTCAAGGCAATTATTGTACTTATACATGCATGATTTTGATGACCCCTGTGTCTCAGTGGTTAGCGCGTTGGCGCTCAAGCTGGTTGAGGTTGGTTGAGAGGTTGTAGGTTCGAATCTCGCCAGAGAAAACGGAAGAAGTTTTGTGAGTTCGTGGGTCATGGACGTGTATATATGTAAATAAGTGTATCTTATCTAGACTTCTATACTAATATTATAAATGCGAAGGTGTGTCTGTCTGTCTGTCTGTCTGTTATCTCTTCACGCTTAAACCGCTGAACCGATTTTTTTAAAATTCGGTATAGACATACTTTGAGTCCCGGGAAAGGACATAGGATATTTTTTATCCCGAAAAAGTAGTGTTCCCGCGGGATAATGTATTTACGCGGGCGGAGCCACGCCCAAAAAAGCTAGTAAAAAGAAAAATCTTAAATATAAGTATAGTATAAAAAGTATAGTATAGTAAGTAATATACTTATTTCAGTCGTCTGTTACCCGCGTACCACAAGTCCTTCGGACCTTGGCGTGAAGTGAAAGCGTCCATAGATACCTATTATGTTATTATAATATGAGCTTATGAGATTTTGAATGGTTTGACCCGGTTTTACCTATTAAATATTCTATTTATCCCTAACCACTATCGTCCCCAACTCGGATTTCTGCTCAATCTGAGAACTGGCTGTCCACTGCGCTAGCCTACGGTTTGCAGGCTTCATGTCGAAATCTATGTTTCCCATAATGTTTTCCCTTTTCCTTTACCATTTAACGCTTGACAGGACGCAATAATGTCACGCTATCGTATAAGTATGTAGCAACCAAATCTGATCAACTCATTAAGGTACACAGGAAAGTAATTAGCATTTTACACGTTAACTGTTAATCGTAGCAATACTGGCCCGTAAGCGTCAGTTCACACTGAAACGACGACCTCCGTAGCTCAGTGGTTAGCGCGTTGGCACTCAAGCCGGAGGTCGCGGGAGCAAAATTTTTTTTTGCTGGCTCGTGGATACACCTATTAAATATGTGTATATTGAATCACATTGTCACATATTGTGTATATTGTCACATATTCAAGATTTTTTATTTACTTCCTGTAACACAAGTTCTTTGGATAGGTACTAAGCACGGGACCAGATAGACGTGGCGTGAAGCGTCCATAGATTTAACGCTATGCGATAGCGATTCAAAATTGAACTTTATTCACTACACAAGAAGCTACAGATTTAATTGCAAGAGTTCTAATTTCTAGCTGCACCTGCTTTCTCAAAAATGCAGCCCTGCATGATGCATCGCGTCGTATCGCGTCTCGTGTGTCCCGGCCCTAAGTACGACCTATATCTTATGCCAACATACAGTGCATACGAAATGATCATGTCCGCAGTCTACGCTACATACTCACCTTAATTTAAGTGTATGTGAGTAAGTGTGTAAGCTGTCTACATGATTGGCTACTGGGTCATGTTGAACTGCTTAAGCCCGCTAGCATGCTGCCATGTAGAAAACATTAGGGCCGATTCACACTGGAATAGTATCGGCCGGCAGCGGCGCGACCGCGACGGGTAATTTCAGTGTGAAATAATTTTTAACTTTTCGCAGCAGCTCGGTCGCTTCGAACTTTTAAACGATACTAAGTCTTACGTGTATGTAGATAAAGTTGAAATTTATTTCATGGCCGGCGACGCGAGCCTGCCGCACAGTGGGTCGAAAATCGGCTTTCATAGACATAGAAATGAAATCTCGAAAGTGACAAAATTTTTGATGGATATTGCTTCAGTTTAGTATTACTATGTAGAAAATGAAGTTTGAGATAATTTGGCCCAAAAATGAGGGAGTAATAATTTATTTACGAAAAACTTGTATGGAGCCAACATGAAAAATTCAATTATTTCAAAAACGGCAAGTTTAACCGTAATATCCTGACAGATGGTTATAGTACTAATTATTCATGATTTTTTGGCATACATTATATAACGGTTTTAGCTGCTCTTTTTTTTTAAAAAATCGTCGAAATTTTTTGAAAAAAAGTCACCCTGTATTATTGCACGATTCGATAGTGTTACTATTAAGGAACAATTTCTGGAAAGTAATGGTATACGGCAAATTTGAGGAAAGTGTTAAATTTTAATAAACTCCTTCATATTTTGAACAAATGTATGAACAATTATATAAAATGCTAAAATTTAGCACTTTCCTTAACTTTCTCACATATAGTTACTTCCCAGCAATTGTTATTTACTAGCAAGACTATCGAATGCTGCAATAATACAGGGTGACTTTTTTTTTCAAAATTAACGGATTCGAATCCCAACCAAGGATGTTGACTTGGCGATAATTTGATAATGCAGTTATATTCGTCGTACACTGTGAAGTGAAGGAAAATGATGTCAGAGTAATTTCTTCCCAAAAATACTGGATTTATAACTTTTTTATAGAAAATTTCTATAGAGCCAGTGAGAAAAATCCAATTATCTTCAAAACGGCGAGATAAATCCTCATATCCTTATACGTTATTATAGTACTATTTATTCGTGATTTTTTGACATAGTTCATGAAACGTTTCTATTTGCCATTTTTTTAAATTATCGAAATACTAATTTTGAAAAAAAAGTCACCCTGTATTATTGCACCATTCGATAGTCTTGCTAGTAAAGAATAATTGCTGGGAAGTAATTACATATGAGAAAGTTGAGGAAAGAACTAAATTTTAGCATTTTATATTATTTTTCATACATTTGTTCAAATTATAAAGAAGTTTATTGAAATTTAACACTTTCCTCAAATTTGCCGTATACCATTACTTTCCAGAAATTGTTCTTTACTAGCAAGACTATCGAATGGTGCAATAATACAGGGTGACTTTTTTTCAAAATTAATATTTCGATAATTAAAAAAAATGGCAAATAGAAACGTTTCATGAACTATGTCAAAAAATCAAGAATAAATAGTACTATAATAACGTGTAAGGATATGAGGATTTATCTCGCCGTTTTGAAGATAATTGGATTTTTCTCATTGGCTCTATAGAAATTTTCTATAAAAAAGTTATAAATCCAGTATTTTTGGGAAGAAATTACCCTGACATAATTTTCCTTCACTTCACAGTGTACGACGAATATAACTGCATTATCAAATTATCGCCAAGTCAACATCCTTGGTTGGGATTCGAATCCGTTAATTTTGAGAAAAAAGTCACCCTGTATTATTGCAGCATTCGATAGTCTAGCTAGTAAGTAACAATTGCTGGGAAGTAACTATATGTGAGAAAGTTAAGGAAAGTGCTAAATTTTAGCATTTTATATAATTGTTCATACATTTGTTCAAAATATGAAGGAGTTTATTAAAATTCAACACTTTCCTCAAATTTGCCGTATACCATTACTTTCCAAAAATTGTTCCTTAATAGTAACACTATCGAATCGTGCAATAATACAGGGTGACTTTTTTTCAAAAAATTTCGACGATTTTTAAAAAAAAAAGAGCAGCTAAAACCGTTATATGATGTATGCCAAAAAATCATGAATAATTAGTACTATAACCATCTGTCAGGATATTACGGTTAAACTTGCCGTTTTTGAAATAATTGAATTTTTCATGTTGGCTCCATACAAGTTTTTCGTAAAAAAATTATTACTCCCTCATTTTTGGGCCAAATTATCTCAAACTTCATTTTCTACATAGTAATACTAAACTGAAGCAATATCCATCAAAAAAATTGTCACTTTCGAGATTTCATTTCTATGTCTATGAAAGCCGATTTTCGACCCACCGTGTGCCGCTGCCATGACAGCCTCGTCGCGCCGCTGCCATTTCGGCCCTTAGGGTCAATTCACAACGAAACAAAACGCAACTCGACGTGGCGCTGCATTTATATGATACCTATCCAAAATTGAAGTTTATTTATTACACAAGAATATGAACGTTTCGTTGGAAGAGTTCGAATGTCTATGAATGTCTGTCTGCATAGCGTATGTGCAATGTATGACTGTAACTGAAACGTGTATATTGTTGTGTAGTGAATAAAGTTCAATTTTTAATAAGTGTCTTAAATATGCAGCGCTTCGTATCGTTGCGTAAAGTCGCAGCGTGAATGCACCTTAATGATTAAAAAAGTAGACTACAGTTCACTACGCTAATTACATGTTGGAGAAAAATTTCTACGATTTTTACGCGTTTCTAACATACGGCGATCTACTTTGTAATAATATAAATTTACCACCTAGCTAGGGATAAAATAGACATAATTTTACCTGTCTCTATAATGGGAAAATTATTATTTCGTCATAATTTTCCCATTGTAGAGACGTAATTAAACCGTTTTATGTAGGTCTAACTTCAACTTATTTCAAACTGTTACAGTAAAATCATTATTTGGTTTGTGAGAGATAGAATTATTCGTACGTTATGCGAATAATCTGACTGTTTCAGCAGCACGAGGTAAAAGGCAGTAAGTAGTTACAAGCAAAAAATATCTTTCTATGACTTTGTCGGTAATTTGTTTTATTTTAATATACAAATAGGTACCTGGGTAAACGAGATTTGCCCGTTTGATAAATTTACAAAATATTAATTACAAAAATATTTATCTGACTGGGATTCGATCCCACTACATTCAGAATTTTCGAACAAAGCAAAAATTATACTTTATATACCAAACTATCAATCGGACTAACATAATAGAGTCGAAACTATTGAATTTAGCGAAAGAAAAAACATTTTACAATATAGCTTAAAAACACACAGTTTCTTTTTTTTTTCAGACTTCAGACAAAGATACGGGCAAGTCATGCCCGTATCTTTGTTGGTAACAATAGTGAATTAGCTTAAGCCTGGTCTTTAGAAAATGCGATTCAAAATCGATTTTAGAAATTATACTTCCCCAAAACTCCTTACATAATTATACTAAACATGGTAATATATATAAGATTGTCTCGTCAAAAGTATAAGCTGATATTAAAGTTTCAAAATCTGTTTTAATTCGTTTATTTCACTTTTAAATAAATGGGCGTTAAAATGAGCTTTAATGAAATCTTGTGTTGTATCCATAAAAATGTGACACTTAACAATTAAATATTTTGAACTTCATTATCTCGCTAAAACTCGAGAACGGCTAGACCGATTTAGCTAATTTTGATCTTGAAATGATTGTGGTGGTTCAGGGGAGGTTTAAGCAGTGAGAGATTGGAACAATTGTGAGGAAAATATTAAAAACGATGATTTGAATTTTCCCATACTAATTGTTCGCTGTGTTCAATTTGTAACTTGACTGTCAAATCATTATTATAGGTTTACCTGTTTGCTTATGCATAACTAGCTGTTTCCCGCGGCTCCGCCTGCGTAAATATACTATCGGGTATCCCGCGTGAACACCTTACTTTTCCGGGATAAAAAGTAACCTTCGTTTTAATCCACAACCTAAATTACTACCATACCAAATTTTATCAAAATCCGTTGAGTAGTTTTTTCGTGAAAGAGTAACAAACATCCATCCATCATTCCATACATCCATCTATCCATCCATACAAACTTTCACATTTATAATATTAGTAGGATAGGATTATTCCAGTTCTTTTTTTTTTATGTAATGAACCAGGAAACGAGCAGACGGATCACCTGATGGTAAGCGATTACTGCCGCCCATGGACACTCGCAGCAACAGAGGAGTTACACTTGTAACTCCTCTGGTGCTGCGACTTGCGTTCCTGGTCCTTAAAATCCTCAATCCCCCCCATGGGAGTAGAGTAGTTCATAGCTAAGACAGAAATCAGAACAGGCTACTAGCCTATATTTAATTTAAAACTAAATCTATACTAATTTAATAAAGAGGAGAAATTTGTTTGTTTGTTTGCATTGAATAGGCTCCGAAACTACCGAACCGATTTTGATAAAATTTGACACAGATGTAGAGTAGACCACCGGGAAGAATATAGGCTACTTTTATCTTGAAAAATGTACAGTTTCTGCGACAACTTTTACTCGCACGAAGTGGCGGACAACATAGTATATAAATATTTCACACACTGTTTAAGCCATAGATAAAATATATTCAATATAATGTTACAGTACTTTGGCTATCGGAAAAGGTTTAACAATCCCTACACAAACAGCTGTCGATCAGTCACGCGTGTAAAGATTTTTTGGGTGAATAATTATTATTATTGTAGGAGCAAAAACTTTGTAACACATCTCTATGTAGAGATTACATAATGTTACTTGCTATTATTACAAAATTTTATTTTTCAGTTTGTGCGATTAAAATTTGCAGACTCACTCGACCTCGAATGATTTTATTGAAATTTCTAACAATTGTTAGTAAGTATATCCACAGTCCTTTAAGTTAGGGGATACTCATCCCAACTTACCTGTCCGGTAGTTGTGGTATAGTATACGGGTATGCGATCCCGGCTTCCCTAGCTATTACTGTCCTATCCCTTACCCTCCTGGGCGGTAATATCCTACATTTTCTATTTCCCACTCTAACTTTCCAATCTTCCCTTCCACACCACCTATCGTTCCCTTTCCCTATTCCTACCCTCCCCACCAATCCGTGGAAACGCAACGGATAATCATAAAAATAATTCAATTATCCAAAATGGCGGCGATGTGGTTCACACCCATCACGTCTCGTTTCTTGCGGAGGTGAAAAGCGGACCATGGAGAGCCGCTTCGCTACGTTGAATGTAAGAGGAGGAATGGATGGTAAGAATGAAAGTGAACGAAGCGAAACGAGTATGTAAGGATCGTAGCAAGTGGCAAAAAGTGGTCTCTACCTACCCCTTTACGGGAAAAAGGCGTGATTATATGTATGTATGTATATTTAAGTTAGGTCCTGAAGGTATATTATATTATATTTTCAAATTAAACACAATGAGTTATTAAGTAGGAATTCCTGTAAGTATTATGCAGGATAACTTTTGTCGGGTCACCTAGTCTAACTGCTCCTAGACTTGAATACAGTGTAACTACATATGAGCTCTAAAAGACAAAAGGCCGAAACTGCGACGTAGCAACTTCCCAAATGAAACCGCAGGCGAAGTTACGCGCCAAATAGTAGGACATATCCCGGTTTTTAATCCGTTTAGGTGTTATATATTATATCCTTCATGCTCAGGGATTAGTGACTCTGATGATTAAGGATTCCACTGATGATTCTCATTTATTAGAATGACCACTTGGGTCAGGTCACATCGAGCGACGCGACGCGGCGCCCTCTACACAAAATCGAAATTGCGCAAGGCGCGGGCGTAGCGACGCATATCAGCTATTATTATCTATACTCGTACCACTTGTGATATTAATCACTCTTTATCTATACTAATATTATAAAGCCGAGTAGTTTGTTTGTTTGAACGCGCTAATCTCAGGAACTACTGGTTCGAATTGAAAAATTCTATTTGTGTTGGATAGTCAATTTATCGAGGAAGGCCTTAGGCTATATAACACCACGCTGCGACCAATAGGAGCGAAGAATCAGGGGCAAATGTGGAAAACGGGGAAAATTATTCATAATTGTGGGCTTCCGTTGCGTGCGCTGCGTAAACGGTTCAAGTTACCCAAAAAATATGTATGAAAGAATTATTCCTCTTTAAATGATCTAAAAAAATGTCTACGACAGCTGTATGTCTATCTTTTAAGATTTACTCACTACCTGTTTTATGGTAATCAAGTTAAGTCGAAATTAACGCATTATTGCGCCATCAGTTGACGCGGACGAAGTCGCGGGCAACAGCTAGTACATAATATTATGACAGCATCTTCAAGCGTCGCATCTCGGTGTGGACTGACCCTTAACAACAGCTACTTTATTGATGATTTTAGCCATGAAAGGTATTTTATTTTTGTTTATCTTCTAGCTGTTGCCCGCGGCTCTGCCCGCGTAAATACAGTATTTCACGCGATCACTGTACTTTTTCGGGATAAAAAGTATCCTATGTTTTAATCCAGTGCTTACTACTATATCATATTTCATCGAAATCCGCTCAGTAGTTTTTGCGTGAAAGAGTAACAAATATCCATCCATCCTCACAAATTTTCACATTTATAATATTAGTAGGATGTACTCTTGTCCCCCACATATTCTGCAAAGCAAAGTAATATCTTGAATAACTTGAGTTAGAAGCTAAATATAGTATTTTTTCAAGCTGTTTTATCTTGAAACTTGCATAATAATTGGAGTGCTTCTCGAACGTACGTGATACAAGATCCATAAGGATCTTGAGATATTAGGATTCCGCAGTAATAATATATTATTTTTTATGGAAACGGCAAAAAGCAGACAGTTCGCCTGATGGAACCTACCGTCGTCCACTTTATAAATTGTATGATTTGTCAGAGGAGTTACAAGTGTAGTATTTCAGATTATAATAATAAGTAGATGTTGCCCGCGGTTCCACCCACGTAATTACTGTTCTTTTTTGGAACAATAAGTGTCCTATGTTATAATCAAGAGCTTAAACTACTACCACACCAAATTTCATCGAAATCCGTTCAGTAGTTTTTGCGTGAAGAAGTAACAAACATCCATACATCCATGCATCCATACTAACAAACTTTCAAATTTATAAAAGTAGTAATATGCAAAGATTGTTTCAAAATCCTACTTTAGTTCGTGCTTTTCCTAATTACTCACTTTTATAATAAAAGACTTAAACGACATGTCACTTACATAAGTTTAATTAAAGTTCACGCTATAAATTACTTGCTTCATTCATATTTTGGAATTGTAATTTTAATATTAATTATTTGACGCTAAAATAAATTGTCATGGACCTATAGTACTTTTTTTTAATTAGCTCTATATGACGTACACAGGATAAATTTTTGCAAGTTGAAAAAGTTTTTTGTTCAGTGATGCTTTAAGATACAACCTTAATAATATTATTAGTTATTCAATAGTGAAGGTTAAAAAAAGAGCTTCTTTAACCGTGAAATATAACGATCAAATATAA
The DNA here is from genome assembly GCA_905404095.1 of Glaucopsyche alexis. Classification (NCBI taxonomy): domain Eukaryota; kingdom Metazoa; phylum Arthropoda; class Insecta; order Lepidoptera; family Lycaenidae; genus Glaucopsyche; species Glaucopsyche alexis. Next base: position 6,387,372 of record FR990042.1, read on the forward strand.
TATTTCTTTAAAATTTTTATTCCTACTGCCTACAACCTTTTTTACATCATTTAAAATATTCCAAATAGAAGTCCGTAGGTCGGTGTGAATGGAATATTATCAAATGCTATGGGTATATTTTTGTATACACGACATCCAATTAGCTCCAGTGTACCCGTTCACCCCGCGAGGAGGGTGGGCCGTGGCCCGTGGGCCCCATTCTAACTGTCCGAATTCGCGCAGTTTCTTTCCGACCGTCGTAGCGGGTGGTCGTACGTTAGTCGGGCCATGAGTACCGTCGAAGTTTTCATTGACTTTCATTAATAAAAGTGCGAAATGTGGGAGTACTACAGGAGGAAGAGGTTTGTAATTTTTTTTTTCACTGTACCTATTTTTGTGAGTCGGGCGGAGCGAATTTTTGTAACTTTGCGAACTTTACGCGATTGTGTACGCCGTGCGAATTGGACGACAAATTTTTTATATGCGTGTTTTATAGCTTTCATTGTTTTTTTTATTTATTCACAAGTGATCTATATTTAATTTTTGACATAATTGAGAATCACTTGTCTCATACAAAACGCGAATTTTTAAATAGTAACTGTATTATTTAAAATTTATAAATCACTAAGTAATGGTATGATTTTAAAATATCATCGGCTATATTTTCCAATAATTTCATGTATTAAAAGAGTGATGTGATGAAAAATAGGTAGGTAATATAAATTTTCCCATTTTAAAAATGTATAATTTTTTATTAAAATTTTATTTTTGTTATGGTTATTTTGTTAGGGTCGAAATTCGACCCCATATCTACTGTAGAACTAACACTTTAGTTTCTATGTGCATTCATCATTGACATTAACCCATCAACTTGTTTTGCCTATTTCACTTTGTCGCAGAC